>JADLZK010005668.1:1800000-2317785 GCA_015847255.1 Hyparrhenia diplandra | reverse complement strand
GCATTCATATTAGTGAACCTTGATATGCATCAAGTAAAATAAGTTTAATTATTTATTTATCAATTGTTTGTGCTTAGGGGTTAGAGTGATTTTATGTTGATCACATGTTTTTGATCCTATGTTGTGGTTGGATGATTGTTTTTATATTTATGAATTGATGGTTTGAAATTTGATCAAATTCTATTTTGAATTGGATTTCGAAAACCCTAGTTTCCAAAACCCTTTTTACCCCCTTTTCCATATTTCAAAATCTAAGCAAAATTTGACAAAACTTTCAAAAGATAGTTTGTAGATCTTGTTTTGATGTACAAAAGAGGTGTTCAAAGTTTTTCAAGTTTCTATATGTTTTCAAAAGTAATTTTGAATTCAAATTTCTTCCTTTTTGACCCTATTTCAAGAAGTCCTATTTCGAGGCCGAATTTGAAAATGCTTCTTTTGTGAAAAGTGTAGATCTTGAAAAGTTGAGCAATTTTCATTCTTGGAGATTTTTGAGTTCAGTTCAAGTTTTGGGAGAATCTGACGAAATTCAGAAAGCTAGGGTTTAGGTGCTACAGTATCGAGGAGGAAAAACAGAGCCGGGCAGAGCTGCCACGCAGCTGCTTGCCGGCGCCGTCTTTCCCGGCGTTTCCAGGCGCGTCGGTGAGCCACCTCCTGCTTCGACGTGTCGAGGATACGTCCTTGCGTGTCGTCAACTCGTTCGCACCGTCGTTCCTTAGAAAGGAGAGCCGGTCGTCGCCCTTATCCAGTTTTCCACCGCCACCGTCCGTTCGTCGTCGTCGGTGAAATTCACCACGCTCGAACCATCTTTCGCCACTCCCCCTTGCCACAAGCTCCGCCCCATCCTCGCGCATAGGTTGAGCCCGTTAGCGCCTTACCTCGCCGCCTGAGCCAGCCGCGTGACACCTTCTTCTCCACGGCCGGCAGCCGCGCCGCCGCGAGCCGCCCTCCCGTCGACCCTCTGCTCTGGTGAACCTCGAGCGGTTCCAGTACTCGTCTTAGCTTCGTATTGTTTCTGTGATCATGGTCGGCTCGTCGGTTTGCGCAGCGCATCCCTGGGGACACCGGAACGCCGTCGTTGCCGCCGGAGAGCGCCGCCGCCGCTGTCATCGTCGTCGAACCACCTCCACCCTGTCCCCGACCCAACCACCTTGTCAATCGAGCCCGAGGTGAGCTTCTGGACACACCCATGCCATCCGTTTACCTTTTCATGTATTAAGTTGGCCGGAACGCCGGTCGCCGACGAGCTTGGTCCCGTCGCTCCATCGCGCGCGTATACGACCTAGCTAGGGGGCCGGTTTGGTTCGATTAACTTAGGGGAAACGGTCGCCCGGGTGTCCTCGACTGATGCCATGCTCCTCGGAGCTCGGTGAGCTCCTCCATCGCATGACCGCGATCCCTACCATGCCCGCCGGGTGACGATGCCTCGGTGCCTTAGATGTAGGGATTTGGGTGTCGCTCCGATGTGAGCTCCTCCATCGCATGACCTCGCCGCCGTCCTACCATGCTCCTCGTCTTGGGCCGAGCCGGGCTGGAATTGGCCCAAAGGGCGATTTCTGATTTTATTTTGTTTTACGTTTTTTAGAAATGAATAGTGCCGAATTTTGCAAAATTCGTAGAAATTCGAATATAGCTTCAAAATTTCTGAAACTTTTTGTAGAGCCTTCCTATGAGTATGTGTATCCATGAAATTTGTAAAACTTGAGTTTTGGATAGTTCTTGCATGTTTCAAAAATACATTCTTTAATTGAAAAATGCATCTTCCATGGTTTTTAGAAAATAAAATATATTTCCAAAATTCATGAAATTTTATGTGGTGCTGTTATATGATATGACCTTCTTGTAGAAAAAGTTTGGAGCCATTTTGAGATGTTTTATTTATTTATTATTTATGCTTTATTTGTTTTATTAGAAAAAGTAAGTAGTTAGTGTATAATGACTTAGGCTTTGTGTGCTTCTGGGATTGCTTGATGAGTAAGGATCATGTCTTAGTCAAATGGTCCTTGAGAACTCCTTAGGCAATGGTGATGATATCTTGTAGAGTAGCTCAACGAGTTGGTTTTGTTGGGTTGCAACTTTATCGTGAAGGAAAGTTGTACTCAAGTTGTTTATCATTCCATGCATCCATCAAGCATCATGTTTACCATTCCATCATGCTAAAGCATGCATCATTATTCATGTGTAGTATACGAGAGTAAGTCGGATCGTGTTGATGAAGCTTTGGAGAAGATGCATCTTCCAAAGGTGTTGACGTCACGTTCAGGCTTTGGAGGATCCGCTTTGGAATCTAACTTTTACCTGCAACACAGGCAAGCCCCGGATGCATTTAAACCCTTCCTTGATGTTTTACAAAATTTTACATCACTTATGTTGATGATATGATGCATTAGGTGAATAGGAGTTGAGTGATAACCTAATTGCTGCATGACCAACCTTGTTTATTGAAATATCATCCTTGATAACCTGTTTATTTAAACTGCGTAGTTGCTATGCCTAGCTTAATGTTTAGATTACCATAAAAATGTTTTATATGTTTTCAATGATGACTCACATTTAGAGAAGAGAGGAAATGATTAATTTGAGACCGGTCGGATAACTTGCAATGAGAATGGAGTCTCTATGTAGTGTTTCCTTGTGTCGATCAAGGACCGTCCGTTGGTTGGTTTGTTAAGTTCGGGATCTGTTGAGCGCATGTGCGCCGGAGACCGTTGGGTCAAGGCACGATTATCTGGTTGTCACCCCAGATAAGTCGAAACCAGTACCAACCACATGCTTTGGTAAGCCTGATCTCGGGGTGTGCCAAATCGGGAATGGCAACCACGCACTGGGAGTGGAGAGATGGCGGGAGTACAAGATACCCTCAGTGGGTTAAAGTCCTAGGTTGGAGGCGTCTTCAGATCTCGGGTGGCGCAGCCTCGTTCCCGTTTTGGACGAACTGGGAGATGGTTGATATATGCAAGCTTCGTGCTACATATATCGTGTGGAAGGGAATCCCCAGCTGGGTTTTGAATCGATTCGCGGATCACCGTTGCTTCTCGGATATAGAGACCCGATCTTCTGACCTTTCATCGTAGTTAACAAGTGGAACTAAGTGATGGAATGATGGATCTAAGGAAGTGGAAGATGGTTTGATTGAGAAGTGTTTGCTCTAGTGTAGGATCACCTAGAGTATATAAGCTACTAATTTGAAATAAAATATTGAAAGTAAGGATCCACTATTAGTAAGCTTTTCTGCAAAATGAGTCCTTGATCTTGCTAAAATCTTACCTTGATTCCCAAAGCCTGCATTCCTGAGTCTTCTCCTATTTTTTCTTGGTCGGTTAAGTCTTGTTGAGTACTCCCGTACTCAGGGTTCTTTGACCCTTGTTGCAGGTGCTGACTCATGCTGCTAACCGAGGTTATGTCGGTGGGCTCGACATGATCTAGTTATCCCCTATAGTTCTGTTCTACTTCCGCAATTAAGTTAAGTTTACTCAAATGTAACTTACTCACATTTTGTAAAATTAATGTTATCATTCTTCCGCACTCTGATCTATATTTTTTGTAACAAATGTTGTAATGTTGTAGCTACTCCTTTGTTGATCCTGGTATGAGGTGTAATCGGGGTTTTCGATGACACCCGACAGGCTTCTTAAGTTATTGCATGCATCTGCATAGCTGTCAGAGGTCTTTGGGACAATGACAGGTGCAGGTGGGCCCAGTAATTAGGAGGTTCTGTCTCAGATTGGTATCAGAGCTCATACTTAGGATCAGCTACGACATTACTTTTGAAAACTTCAAAATGATTTTGTAATCTAAAAGTTTTTGAAAGTAACAATTTAAAAATAATCTCCTATCTTTCCTTATGCTTGCTGGAAGACTTTGAAAAGATGTTCTGATGGCTCTAAAAGGCTTCGAGAAGTTTCACCTCTTCTCCTGAAAAACAACTAAAGAGTTAACTTCTTCGACAATGTTCTACTAAGTGGTTTTCAACATCTCGTGTGCTGCGATGAAGATAGTATGTAAAGTAAAGCCCTATAACCTACTAACATCTAACATGATAAAGGTAGAGTGCTAACGTCGTGAAAACGTATAAGACGAGCATGCATCATATCATCCATATAATGTTGCGACTTCCTCCTATCAATCGGACAACTATTTTTCTTCATAGTTGTTTATCCTAAATTTTGTCCTGCACCAGGATTTTGTTAATGGACTTCTATTAAAAAATCTTTACTTCATAAGTTCCTAATCTTCGGGAGCTTGTACCTTGTCATGTCAACTCTTTGTAAAAGCCTGGAACTAATCCTTGATTCCTTTGCTATGCATGTGTTCTTCCTTGATTCCTTCTGACCCCGACACATGCTATCTCCTTGACGTCGTGTGACGATGAATATCTTGCTCAAATATCACTTTGATTGAGTCCTCTCAGGTACCATGACCTATGACTTGGAAACTTCGTCGAAACTTGGGGTCACCTGTGTGGTGTTACTCCAGGGTATTCGTCGTTACCCAAGTATATGATCGTGATCCCTTATAGTACACAATCAAAGTGCTGTTGTTTTTGAACGATCTATGGGGAAATTCTGACCTTCCTAAATTCCTTGTTATTATAACCAAACTCTGATCTTGGTTATAATCTTGGCATGGTAATACGAGAGTTACTACAGTTGTGCCCTATTGTGGTGGCCATGATCTGTGACCACGGTGCCGCGACGGAACCTAGGGTTTCATGTGTGATCCGGACACACCTGATTCTGCTGGGCGCGCGCAGGTATCGAGGTCTATGGTCATGATCCATTTTAGTCCCACAACTCATGTACTCTCTTTCATTTTGAACTTATTTGAGAAAAATTCATGTTCACGCCTTACGTGAATTTTCCAAAATACCTTGTTGTTGTAACCATCTTTTCATTTTGGTTGCAACCTTTGAATCAATCCTTATTTTCTTATAAACTCCTTGCAATGCACTGCCATATTTCCTTACCCGTTATTTGCCCCACGGGTTTTGTCTCTGAAATCTCGGGACGAGATTTCTTTAAGGGGGAATGATTGTAACATCCTAGATGTTAATATACAATTAAAATATTAATCATGCATCATAAGCATTGCAATGCATTCATATTAGTGAACCTTGATATGCATCAAGTAAAATAAGTTTAATTATTTATTTATCAATTGTTTGTGCTTAGGGGTTAGAGTGATTTTATGTTGATCACATGTTTTTGATCCTATGTTGTGGTTGGATGATTGTTTTTATATTTATGAATTGATGGTTTGAAATTTGATCAAATTATATTTTGAATTGGATTTCGAAAACCCTAGTTTCCAAAACCCTTTTTACCCCCTTTTCCATATTTCAAAATCTAAGCAAAATTTGACAAAACTTTCAAAAGATAGTTTGTAGATCTTGTTTTGATGTACAAAAGATGTGTTCAAAGTTTTTCAAGTTTCTATATGTTTTTAAAAGTAATTTTGAATTCAAATTTCTTCCTTTTTGACCCTATTTCAAGAAGTCCTATTTCGAGGCCGAATTTGAAAATGCTTCTTTTGTGAAAAGTGTAGATCTTGAAAAGTTGAGCAATTTTCATTCTTGGAGATTTTTGAGTTCAGTTCAAGTTTTGGGAGAATCGACGAAATTCGAGAAAGCTAGGGTTTAGGTGCTACAAGATGATGTCGGGAGGAAAACAGCCGCCGCGCGGCCGCCACGCGCCAATGCTTTTGCTGCTTGCGCCCGTCTTTCCCGGCGTTTCCATGCGCGTCGGTGAGCCACCTCCCGCTTCGACGTGTCGAGGATACGCCCTTGCGTGTCGTCAACTCGTTCGCACCGTCGTTCCTTAGAAAGGAGAGCCGGTCGTCGCCCTTATCCGATTTTCCACCGCCACCGTCCGTTCGTTGTCGTCGGTGAAATTCCTGCCTTTCGAACCACCTTTCGCCACTCCCCTTGCCACAAGCTCCGCCCCATCCTTGCGCATAGGTTGAGCCCGTTAGCGCCTTACCTCGCCGCTGAGCGGCCCGCGTGACACCTTCTTCTCCACCACGGCACCCGCCGCCGCGCGAGCCGCCCTCCGTCGACCCTTTGCTCTCGGTGAACCTCGGCGGTTCGATTACTCGTCTTAGCCGTATTGTTTACGTGATCATGGTCGGCTCGTCGGTTTGCGCAAATAAGCATCCATGGGGACACCGGAACGCCATCGTTGCCGCCGGAGAGTGCCGCCGCCGCCGCTGTCATCGTCGTCGAACCACCTCCACCCTGTCCCCGACCCAACCACCTTGTCAATCGAGCCCGCGGTGAGCTTCTGGACACGCCCATGCCATCCGTTTACCTTTTCATGTATTAAGTTGGCCGGAACGCCGGTCGCCGACGAGCTTGGTCCCGTCGCTCCATCGCGCGCGTATACGACCTAGCTAGGGGGCGGTTTGGTTCGATTAACTTAGGGGAAACGGTCGCCCAGGTGTCCTCGACCTGATGCCGTGCTCCTCGTCGCCGGGAAGAGCTCCGGTGAGCTCCTCCATCGCATGACCGCGCCGCCGTCCTGCCATGCCCGCCGGTGATGATGCCTCGGTGCCTTAGATGTAGGGATTTGGGTGTCAGTATGTGCGCGATGTCGAGACGATCGTGCAGGTGCCAACCGCGTGGCCGGAGACCTCGCCGCCGACGAGTTCTCGCCGGTCAATCGCCGCCCGTCGGCGTGGTCGTATGGGCGGCGGTATTGGGCTGGCCTACCTGGCTGCTGGGTCGGCCTGCTGCGTCTTGGGCCGAGCCGGCCGGAATTGGCCCAATGGCGATTTCTGATTTTATTTTGTTTTTGCGTTTTTTTTAGAAATGAATAGTGCCAAATTTTGCAAAATTCGTAGAAATTCGAAAATAGCTTCAAAATTTCTAAAACTTTTGTAGAGCCTTCCTATGAGTATGTGTATCCATGAAATTTGTAAAACTTGAGTTTTGGATAGTTCTTGCATGTTTCAAAAATACATTCTTTAATTAAAAAATGCATCTTCCATGGTTTTTAGAAAATAAAATATATTTCCAAAATTCATGAAATTTTATGTGGTGTTTGTTATATGATATGACCTTCTTGTAGAAAAAAAGTTTGGAGCCATTTTGAGATGTTTTATTTATTTATTATTTATGCTTTATTTGTTTTATTAGAAAAAGTAAGTAGTTAGTGTATAATGACTTAGGCTTTGTGTGCTTCTGGGATTGCTTGATGAGTAAGGATCATGTCTTAGTCAAATGGTCCTTGAGAACTCCTTAGGCAATGGTGATGATATCTTGTAGAGTAGCTCAACGAGTTGGTTTTGTTGGGTTGCATCTTTATCGTGAAGGAAAGTTGTACTAAATTGTTTTTCATTCCATGCATCCATCAAGCATCATGTTTACCATTCCATCATGCTAAAGCATGCATCATTATTCATGTGTAGTATACGAGAGTAAGTCGGATCGTGTTGATGAAGCTTTGGAGAAGATGCATCTTCCAAAGGTGTTGACGTCACGTTCAGGCTTTGGAGGATCCGCTTTGGAATCTAACTTTTACCTGCAACACAGGCAAGCCCCCTGGATGCATTTAAACCCTTCCTTGATGTTTTACAAAATTTTACATCACTTATGTTGATGATATGATGCATTAGGTGAATAGGAGTTGAGTGATAACCTAATTGCTGCATGACCAACCTTGTTTATTGAAATATCATCCTTGATAACCTGTTTATTTAAACTGCGTAGTTGCTATGCCTAGCTTAATGTTTAGATTACCATAAAAATGTTTTATATGTTTTCAATGATGACTCACATTTAGAGAAGAGAGGAAATGATTAATTTGAGACCGGTCGGATAACTTGCAATGAGAATGGAGTCTCTATGTAGTGTTTCCGGCTGTGTCGATCAAGGACCGTCCGTTGGTTGGTTTGTTAAGTTCGGGACTGTTGAACGCATGTGCGCCGGAGACCGTTGGGTCAAAGGCACGATTATCTGGTTGTCACCCCAGATAAGTCAAAACCAGTACCAACCACATGCTTTGGTAAGCCTGATCTCGGGGGTGTGCCAAATCGGGAATGGCAACCACGCACTGGGAGTGGAGAGATGGCGGGAGTACAAGATACCCTCAGTGGGTTAAAGTCCCAGGTTGGAGGCGTACTGTATTCTCGGGTGGCGCAGGCCTCGTTCCCGTTTTGGACGAACTGGGAGATGGTTGATATATGCAAGCTTCGGTGCTACATATATCGTGTGGAAGGGAATCCCCAGCTGGGTTTTGAATCGATTCGCGGATCGCCGTTGCTTCTCGGATATGGAGACCCGATCTTCTGACCTTTCATCGTAGTTAACAAGTGGAACTAAGTGATGGAATGATGGATCTAAGGAAGTGGAAGATGGTTTGATTGAGAAGTGTTTGCTCTAGTGTAGGATCACCTAGAGTATATAAGCTACTAATTTGAAATAAAATATTGAAAGTAAGGATCCACTATTAGTAAGCTTTTCTGCAAAATGAGTCCTTGATCTTGTTAAAACCTTACCTTGATTCCCAAAGCCTGCATTCCTGAGTCTTCTCCTATTTTTTCTTGGTCGGTTAAGTCTTGTTGAGTACTCCCGTACTCAGGGTTCTTTGACCCTTGTTGTAGGTGCTGACTCATGCTGCTAACCGAGGTTATGTCGGTGGGCTCGACATGATCTAGTTATCCCCTATAGTTCTGTTCTACTTCCGCAATTAAGTTAAGTTTACTCAAATGTAACTTACTCACATTTTGTAAAATTAATGTTATCATTCTTCCGCACTCTGATCTATATTTTTTTGTAACAAATGTTGTAATGTTGTAGCTACTCCTTTGTTGATCCTGGTATGAGGTGTAATCGGGTTTTCGATGACACCCGACAGGCTTCTTAAGTTATTGCATGCATCTGCATAGCTGTCAGAGATCTTTGGGACAATGACAGGTGCAGGTGGGCCCAGTAATTAGGAGGTTCTGTCTCATGGACATCCCTAGGCGCTTGCCGATCCCTCGATTTCAGCTTGCCCTACGTAGAGCGATCTAGCTCTTGTTTTGGTGTGTTACCGATTTTATCGTCAACAGACAAGAAGCGCATTGACAAAGAGAAGGAACTGATGTGGGAATAGCTAAGGAAGTTTTCTCCAAGCATTTTGTTATCCACTGATGTAATAGAACTCTAGATGCTTGTGAGGATGAGAGTCGATTTCTTTTAGTCTGTGTTTTCGGTTTTTCGTTTCCTATAAGCTGCAACCCCAGCAGATTGTTACTCTCTATGTTGGCTTTCTGATAAGGCGAGTTATAAAACTCATTTTTTTAAAAAAAATGAGTCACCATATCGTGTCTGCTTTTGATTGTTTCTATAGCAGAAAACAATATGATAGATTCTAGGATCGATACTAGGTGTAGATCAGATGGGTACTATCTTGTATTCGTGATTAACTACTTGATCTTGAGAAGAACAGTGAGAAGGAGAAACGGATGGGATGAAGTGGATGTACGTACTTGACAGAGGAGGTGCTCGTCATCCCCGTAGTCGGTGCCGTGTAGAGGTCGATCGTGCAGGCGACGCCGGGTGGAGCTTCCCATCATTGGCGGCGCCACCCTCTCAATCGGACTAGGGTTAGGGCCGGTGGGGGGGCGGCTGTAGTGAACCTCATTCTCTAAGCCTGTGGCCCCACATCCTCTCTTATAGGCATTTGTGCGAGGGGGCCCACCAGCCACTTCATTGGGCTGGGCATCCCCGATCAGGATGCGAGTCAAGGGCCCAGTTGGCCGTTGGGCCAACCGGTGGAGATCAATCTAACATTCTCCCCCTTGATCTCATCTTATTATTTTTCTTTAGCATGCTTATCTCTTTTCACATTCCATCACAGATCAGTGCATAGAGCATGTTTCATCGTCACGGTCTATCGCCGATAGATTTGACAGCTACAATACACGTCTCTGTTCTGAAACAGATTCTTTTAACTCTGGGGCCCTTTATTGTCCGGAAGTCATAGGACATACCTTAAACCCATGTCGACTATGTGTTCTCTGAACGCACTGGGTGGTAAGCCTTTGGTAAACGGATCCGTAAGCATTTTCTGTTTCTTATATGCTCAATATTTTTCTGTTTCTTGTATGCTTAATACTTTTCAATATGATTCCGGACTTTCTCTTTTATAACAACTTATAATTCTGTGTCAAGGTGTTTTGGCACCACACTTGATCTGTTGCTCATAGGAGCAAACTATTCAAAATGGTTATTGCTGTTGTCAACCATTATCAACTCCGGGTATAAATTCTTGTTAATCACATTTGCCTGTCTCTGAAGCCTCATAACAAGTTATATCTTGTGTGTTCATCATCAATGACACCACAACTATAACAAATTCTGTTAAATTCTGTTATAACAATTACATTATTTACATAATTCATTGGAGCTTTTCCACAACAAAACTCCAATCGCGAGTGTCAGTGACTAATGTGGAATTCACTGCACATCTCGCCAAAACTCAATATCTGTACCCACAACTATGTGAGAATACGTGTTCTTTCTTACTTGATACGAGGCTATCAACTCTTTACAAAATTGCAATACATATTCTTAACTCCATTCTAGTGATCTATATCTGGACTGGACTTCTGCCAAAATATCCCGGATATGTGAATTCTATGGGTAATGTCATTTTCTATGCATTCAATAAGCTTCCAACAGCTGAAGCATATGGTACCACATATTTCTTTGGTCTATTTCACTTTGATTCTTGGAACATTAAAATTCCCAAATCCATTACCCTTCGCTATAAGAACAGGCGTAGGTTTTCTTGCATGCATACTTTATTTCTTTATAATCTTTTCTAAGTATGCCTTTGCAATAGTCCTGATACACCCCTTTTCTTCTGTCTCGGTGAATTTTCAATTCTTATTATGAGAGATATTTCACAAAGACCATTCTTGTTGAATCTTGAGGACAAGAACTTCTTCTCCGATAGTAGATTAGCACCACTACTAAGCAAGCAAGGTGCTATCCACATGTAGGATTAGGAAAATCGATTTTCCATTCTTATACTTTTCATAATACTATTGTCCTTCTCATTCTCTTTAATACCCAAAATCTCTAAATGACTTTTCAACTTTAAACTCTATTTTTCTAGAGACTTGCTCTATTCTTTAAATCATTTCTTCAGGCGGCATCTCATATGTTCTTTTACTCTCACGACAAAACCTTTAGGTTGTGCCATGTATTCATTTTCATACAAATCTTGTTGGGAAATGCCGACGTTACATCCATATGATGTAATTCAAAACCATAATGTGCCATTGGCTTTCACTGTAATCTATTCATTCTTTTTACATGAGTCTTCTCGCCACAAGTGGCGCTCTATATCTTTTCATATTCCCTTTGGAGTCACATTGCGTCTTGTAGACCCATTACAGCCCACTGTTTTGGCTCCATTAGGAATGACTTCTAAGTCCCAAACATGGTCGGGATTCTTCAATCTCATAACATCTTGCCATTTAGACAAGTGAGTACTTCTCATGGCTCTTTAGATAAGGTGGGATCACCCTTCGTCTGATTTTCTTTCTTAACATGAACTTCATAGTCATCAGAAAAACTGATTTCTTATTCTTTGGTAATCATCAGAAAAACTGATTTCTTATTCATTGAGACCATCAGGGGCCTTATCTATTGGCACTCTTTTCATATGGGGTTATTGTTGCTCTTTTATTGCACAGAGGCAATTGATTCTTTAACTCCCCCAGATTACTCCATCTTTTAAATATAGAGTATCATAACCTTTCTTATTTTGGGTTTGATCTGTTAAACTCATATGGCGCCATAAGCACCTCTTTAATAACTCTGAAGCTTTTTCTGGTATGCTATCTTCCTTTCGGAACTATAAAGTTCTAGGAATTTAGCCATTACTTTATTTAGGTGTATATCTGTTATGACCATTGTACTCCCCTCAACGATCACATTCATCTTTTATAGATCACTTTTGTCTTTAATGCACAATATGCATAGCAAAGATCCGAACTATAGGGGAGTATCTTTCTTAATCATCTTTTCTTCTTCATATCTGTTGAATTTATCTTATATTTCTCCCCCTCGGAATGTGGCATAAACTTTTCTACCACAATTCAAACTATTCTTCTTATGAAGGAGGAAATTTGGATTCATATGGGAGTACTTTTTTTTTTTCCTCGTTTCACTTCAAGAACTTAGCAAGGTCCTCTATTATCGATACTTTTGCAAGTCATGCTCGCAAATTATTCTTTTCGAGGTTCATACATAACTCTCTTTTTATTTCTCTTTACACTCATGAAGTGCTTAATATCTATGACACAATATTAGTGCTCAAACAATTCGGATAGCATAAAAGCTACTCATACTTCATCTCGCTATGCGAGACACATCACAACATGAGTCATCATAATTCTCTCCCATGCGGGGATAGGCACTATGCTAACTTTACCTTGCTATGCAAGATAAGCATTGTGCCAATTCTGCCCCGCCATGCGGGTATTATCTTAATCTTTTTTCCGCCATGCAGAATAATTCCCTTGAAGGGACATCAGTGCCAGGATTGTCTCATAATCGATCATCAAATTCAGAAATAAATCCGAATACTCTGTTACATACATGCTTAATCCAACGTTGGGTCAAATTAAACATGAATGTGATCTTTTACAAACCCTTATCATAACGACTGAAACTCAAAATACATTCTTTTCATTGATAATGCATGAAAACATTTCTCAAACCAAACTTTAATATCAACTTTGACGCCACTCGGGCGCCTCCTCGATTCAATGCTTTATCATGTCTTGAATTAATATCCAAGAATTCTTTTCTTTTCTGAGTCACAAGTGACCAACTTTTTTCTTTCTGCCTTCAAGAACAAAACATGAAAATATTTCTCTGAAAACATTCAACAATAATCAATCAACAATAATGAGCATGAAATAACCCTACGTTGGTCCGGTTAAAACATGCACACTAGACTTTAAAATCTTTAAGTTATGTTCATCATTCTTTGTACATTAATTCCACATCATCGTTGGACAAAAATGGAATCAAAGTATGAACACTCATTGACATTAAGGCAAATAACTCATTATTCTATGTTAATTCCACATCACCGTTGGGCAAAATGGAATAAATATCTAGAGATTCTTGAAAGCATATTAACACTTTCGGATGATCAATTTCATTGCAGCGAAACATGAAGAATACTTTTCTTTTATCTTTATCTATTCTCTCTGAATAATTGATCACTCTCTTTAAACATAAACTCATCAAATTACAATATTTGTTATCATCAACGTTGGTCGAAAAATAACAATACCATAATTATCTTTAAAGAAATATCTTTGTTTACTCAAATATCTTTCATCTCCTCTAAGCAAATAGAGAATGAACATAATCTCAATTATTTGAATAAACTCAATTGCTCTTCAAATCAAATTCTGGAATAAATCTCTATTAAATTCTCCCCGTTGGTTCAAATTTGTAAAATTGAGACAAAAAATAAATTCTATACTGGTTCAAATTTATAAAACAAGACAAGCAACATTCTATATAATCAATTTTTCTCATAAAATTTTCCGAAACATAAATGTACTATTCTTTTCTCGGTGCAAAAAGATCGTTGGATCAAAACTTGCAACAAAATTCAATTCAAATTCATCAAATATTACTCATATATCTAGTTTCGGAAAATAAAAATGAAGAATGTGACTGTTCATCTTGGGCCGGGGCAAACGAATCAGCCCACAGCCTCTTTCGGCCCATGGCCGATCTCCCCACTGTCCGCTTGGGCCAAGTTACAGCCCCAGGCCCAGCAATGAGCGCGGCTCCATCTGAGCCATCCATCTCAATCGGACGGACGAGCACCATCATCGGAGGAACAAAACCTCGTCTATTCAGAAACCCTAGGTCATTTCTGTTCTTCCCATCTTGTCTCACAGGAGATCCGGAGCGGCGACTCCGTCGTCCGGTTCCCGGCGGCCGGCGGTCAGCACATGGCTCCGCCGGCTCTCTCTTCTCTGTTTCTGTCACCACCGAACGGCGGCGGCCGCCCATGGCAACCCGACGGCGAAACGGCGGCGACTAGAGGGCATGCGCCACCGCGGGCCCCTCGCCGGCGTGCGCGCTCGCCGGAGCACGCCACCGTCGAGTGGATCCGGTGGTGGTGCTCTGTGCCTACGCGCGCTCCGGCGTCTCGGAAGGCGGTCGGCTTGATTCTGTGAACGCGTGCGCCGCCACTCCGGCGTCCCGACGATGGCGAGCGGCGCCTTCATCTGCCATGCTACGGCGAACAAAATGGACAGCCGCGACGGATCTTGCCCCTCAGGGCGGTGGCTGGGTGGCGCCGACGAGCGGCGGCTCCCTTGCCTCTGTGAATTTGGGGCAGAAGAAGGTGAGTACCCCCTCCCCAATTCGGATTTCTTGCTAGGGTTTAGGAGTTCGGTTGACATTTCTTTCCCCAATCCAGACTGGATCGGTTGAAAAACTCTCTCCCGATCCAAAACGAATCGGTCATCTATCTCTGTAATTTTCTTGGAACCCGATCTCAAACTACAACTCTAGATCCAGGCTCGTGATACATTGAAAGGTTCTATGATCGATACTAGGTGTAGATCAGATGGGTACTATCTTGTATCCGTGATTAACAACTTGATCTTGAGAAGAACAGTGAGAAGGAGAAACAGATGGGATGAAGTGGATGTACGTACTTGACAGAGGAGGTGCTCGTCATCCCCGTAGTCGGTGCCGTGTAGAGGTCGATGCAGAGGCGACGCCGGTGGAGCTTCCCATCGCTGGCAGCGCCACCCTCTCAATCGGACTAGGGTTAGGACGGTGGGGACCGGCGGCTGTAGTGAACCTCGTTCTCTAAGCCTGTGGCCCCACATCCTCTCTTATAGGCACTGTGCGACAGGGGCCCACCAGCCACTTCATTGGGCTGGGCATCCCCGATCAGGATGCGAGTCAAGGGCCCAGTTGGCCGTTGGGCCAACCGGTGGAGATCAATCTAACACAATAATGTGTTTGCTCTCACCACATAAAAAAAACTAATTATCAGTATTAAAGAAGTATCAGTATTAGGTAATGCTCTTCCATCACTTTTTTCTCGTTAAACATGACATGCTGCAGTGAGCGTCAGCCTTTGTGTGCATCACCTGCTTTATCCTTGCTTTGTGGAAAAGAAACATTGCAGTGTAGGTGCACCAGCTGCCAATGTGGATCTCTCAACCCACATCAAGATTAGCAACCACTCCTCTTATACCTACCGACAAAGAAATAGTGTCATCCGACCACAGAACCACACCTCTGACGAAAACCCATTCTCCATATTCTTCTCTGATAATATACTCAGCACTTAGCGCTAGGCGCTATACCAACCATGAGCGACCTGTTATCCTACATTTCCAAGGTTATGTGCATCAAGGCAAGGTCCGAGGCAACACAGGCCGGCGAGGACAACGGTGGTTGCCCGGTGGATGAGTGCCGCGTCTGCCTGTCCAACATCCGCCTCGGCGAGGCTACCCGGCGTCTGCCGTGCCGGCATGTTTTTCACCGGGACTGCATCAACCGATGGCTCTTGTCCTGCAAGCGTACCTGTCCGCTCTGCCGAGTTTATGTGGCCGATGGGAACAAGCAGCCGGTGGCAGCGAAGCACACCAGCCGTGAAGCACAGGCACTCGCCCAGGACCTCGTGATCTGGTTCTCCACCATGCTCGTCCCCGGTTTCTGATGCCAAACAATCCCTCTTTTATTCGCTCGATCGAAAGCTTGGTGTGTATTTTTTTAATTATTAATGCATACATGTAGGTACCTATTTTTAGAAAATGTGTGTATGCCATCCTGTTGCATCGACTTTTTATTGGAACTTCTGTATTTAATTTGGAGCTGATTGCTGAAAATAAGAAGTCCGAGCAAATATTGTCAAAATTTATGGTGCTGTAAGGTGCTGTTGTATGAGTGTTGACTGTATTATGATTCCAAGAACAAATAGCGTTTGTACTTTTGGGTACTTCTTATTACTAGTTGTTGTTGAGATTTATATGAAAAAAATGAGTAAACTTTAAATATGTAATTATGTGCAATACTTATCTACTAGCAAAAATGCATGTGTGTTACAAAGGAAATAAAAAAAACTACCAATTCATAGAAGACGACAACAGAAATGGTACTTGTCTATTTATTTATTTTTCATACTTTTTACAACATTTATTTACAAGCTGTAATTTATTTTTTACGATCACAATATCCATAGCATAAGTTAATTGCCGTAATAATATGAAAATGTCTTATTGTAAGCATCAATGGTTTGATTAGTTGAAAGTTGAAACATAGCCTAATTCAGTTTCTGAAAAGGCATGTCATATACTGTATTAATTATGTAACTTTTATGTTATACAAAAATGAAAAAAAAAAAAAAACGGCTGAGGAACATGGGAACCGCTAAAAAAATTAAAAGATAATAAAAAAACAATCGACAAAAATGGACTTGAACAAAAGTAAAGATAGAATAAATGAACAAGTAATAGAGAAAACGACGAGAAAAGAAAGGAAAAGAGTAAAATGCATTATAGGTACTTATGGATAGGTACTTAAACGGACGACAAAAGATATGTACTCCAACTAAAAAGTCTACCATATAGGTATTAGATCTATTATATTGATCAATAACAGTACAAACTGACGCCACATAGGCACAATAGCTTACCTGGACATGCCAATGTTAACAATAACCATGGATTTCTTGCAACCCCCAACCCCCACCCCCACCCCAACCGAACGCCCCTCATCTTTATTCCTCCTCTCCCGCACTAATCTTGTACTCAGCCCGTTTGTCCTCCACCCGTGTGCTTCAGCAGTCCACCGCCCGCCTCCCATAGCCATAGGTGACCACCGCCTCCCCTGCCCCTAATCTCACTGTCGTCGCCACTCCCTCCCCCAATCTCTAGGGGTCTAGAAGTGTGGCCGCCTAAATATGAGAAGAAGGTAGGCAGACCACCGAAGGCAAGAAAAGAAGGGTAGCACATGAAGTTCAAGGTCCTGATGGATAAATTGTCCAAGCATGGAGTAATCATGCACTGTAGCCACTGCGGACAAACTGGTCATAACTCAACCACATGTGCAATAAAAAAGGTAGGCCATCTAGCTGTTAAGAAAACCAAAAGGCCAACTGCAACTGCTACTACAACTGAGCCACACCAGCAACCAAATTATGGAGAAGAAAATTCCTAGGTATGTGCATAGCCACAACAATGCATTTTACATGTGCAATTGTAAATACCTGACTATATAATTGGTTTAGGAGGTGAGTCACCCAAGTCTTGAATCACATTCACTGCTATCCAAAGTGGAGAACTCCATGCTTTCACAATTACAAGACGAGGTACCAAAAATGTTCATTGCAATATTGTTGCCCCAAAAAATGATCATGTTCATTTCTTTTTTGCCATATTACAAAACAGGTGGAACCAATTGTACTCAGGCTTCACAAAATTTGAGACACGTTTTATCTAGCCAACCATTGCTAGACTTTTCCTTCATCTTATCCAACCTCCCACCAGCAAGGCATGCTACACTTACCACATCAACAAAGGCTAGAAGGACCTCAAGGGTGTTGAAAGTGAAGAACAACTGCTGCCCCCTAGTAGAAAGGTAGCAAAGGGCAAGAGAGGTTAGTCTGGGTAGTAGGATAGCCTAGACAACGCCTTAGGTAGTCTTTTGTGCAGGAAATATAGTTGCCTTTGAAAGCATCTAGGCCCCCTAGTGTGGGTTTCGATGATTCACTACTACAGAATTGTCCATCACTGCCGGGCTCCAACCCCCCTTCATTGCCGAAAAATGAACCGTCAGAACCAAAGTGATAGTGATGTGGGGTTCGAAACACTACTGGGTCAAAACACCGACGGTGATTTGAGGATAGACTGCCGGTTCGCTATCAAACCGGCAGCGCACTGTCACCGAACACTGTCGCATGATCCATGGACCGACAACATTTTTGATCCAAGCAATGTCGGTTCGGAAGTTAGACGGCAGAGTTGATATTGAGAGCACTATTGGGCTTTAACGAACCGACAGAACTGAGAGGATAACACTATCGAGTTAGATTGTGCCGACAGTGTATCGAAGAGCTAACAATGTCGGTTTACTTTGGACCCGTCAGTGAACTTTACGTGAACACTGTCGGCTGATTTCGACCCGACAACGTTATTAGAGTGGACACTATCGGTTGATTAATGCAGCCGACAGTGATATTTCTGTCATCGATGACGGTTTGTAATTCAAACCGATAGTGTTTGGTGTAGTTACACTATCGGTTTGTTTCTCATTCACTGTCGGGCCCATGACACCCGACGTTTTTGTTTTAAAATTTTTGAATTTATTCGTGGAATTTAGCTATTTTTAAACCCTTAAACGCATCATGTATACATTAAAATCGACAAAACATTACATGGTTCAACGGTTACATACAACTAACTCCACCTAATGTTCTACGAAATTGAGTCTAGGTCATTAACTTCCAAATAAGAAAAACAATGAGAATAGCCATAACTGAAATCAAGACATCTTTCATAGGCCAAGTCGCAATTCTCCTAATCTTCACATCTATGGAGAGAGGCTTCTCATCAATCTCCAGGGTTGGTTGATAGCCAAAGTTTTCACCATAGTAGGCCTTGAAAGCTTCAGCTTCCGTCTTGTATTTTTTTGTAACAATTACCAAGGTAGCCAGAGACTTGAGCAGAGCAATCTTCCCAGGTTCGATAGATCCCTGGCACTTGACCAACATGCACTACATACCACCCCATGGTTTTCCTATACATGCAACCAAAATAGGATGTTAATGCTTTGTCATTCAGAAATGTTGTACAATAAGATTTT
This sequence comes from Hyparrhenia diplandra, assembly GCA_015847255.1. Taxonomy (NCBI): domain Eukaryota; kingdom Viridiplantae; phylum Streptophyta; class Magnoliopsida; order Poales; family Poaceae; genus Hyparrhenia; species Hyparrhenia diplandra. The sequence goes on along the minus strand of JADLZK010005668.1, from coordinate 2,298,938 downwards.
GAACACCAGAAACTCATGAATTTCAACATCTATCTCATTTCAATCACACTTCGAGCATTAGTATGTCTTCAATCATGCTGTAAATGACCATAATGTTTAAATCTAATTTGTTCACCATAGACCAAAAAACATTTGCTACTATATAAGGATCCTGAACTGTTTGAAAGCAAAATCTAAATAGAAAAGGGAAGTAGCAGGTTGGAGTTATCAACACGAGCATTTCAACGAACAACTCAAAGGCAGTGACCGACGCACTCACCGAGCTTCCGTGCGGTCCACGCGCTCCTGTCTTGTCTTAGCGGTGCGAGACGCAGGCATCCTAGAAGGAAGCAGAGGGCGCGCACAGCGCGTTGCTCCAACGGAATCGAGGAGTTCGAGGTCGCGACAGGTACGGCGTCGGGCCTAGACGGGGATGGCGTGAGGCTGTTGACGGCGGTGTGGTGTAGCGGCAGTCCCCCGTCGACATGGAGGAAGAACAAGCGGGCAAGGCAAGGCGAGAACAACGATGAATTAGGTCTCATTCTAATAGGAAAAATCTCGAAGAACTAAATGGCTAATTAGTTCCCATCATGGAAGGGCGCAGGACGCCAGCGCGGTGTTGGGGACGTCGGAGAAGAAAAGAATGGCAGGGGCGCAGTAGGGGGCGATAGACGACTGCAGCGTGTGTGGTGGTGGTGCTCTGTTGGCGATGCTGGTGGGGAACGAATGGTTCGCAAGGTTGAAATGACCTGGGAAAATTTCAGCTCTCCGCGCCAGCCAATATATATCGTCGAGGCTGGAATGAATGGCGCGGGGTTCAAATGACTTGTGAAATTTTCACCTCGCGCGCCCATATCTATAGTTAATCACTGCCGATTGTGCAGTAGCACCGACAGTGTTAAATTAAAGGTTCCCTGCCGGGTCTAAACGTCGGCTGACCCGACAATGATCAGACACTGTTGCCACCTACTACCGCTCACGAAGATAAGACATTGTTGCCACCTACCACCGCTCACGGTGGGCACTCAATCCATCTACCACCGCCTATAAAAATAGCCCCGCGCAGAGGAACCAGTATAGCCACTGCCCGGGGACAGGAGGTTATGAAGCAGTGTCTGAAAGGTGGGCGAAGGAGGACAGGGACTTAGTCGACAAAGGAATCCAGAATCCTTGGGATGAATATCTTAAGGTCCGCGCTTCGGCTTTTTTGCGTGGACGCAGCAAACTGGAATTGTTAGGTGACAAGGCTAAAATTGTTTGGCTCGGTGAAAGAACTTTAGTCTTTAGCTGAGAGGATTTTAGAGGAGGCAGTCCATGCTTCTTCTAAGGTCACTGGTGTAAGGGAAAGTGATCTGCTCACAGGGTTCTGGGCACCCCAGAACAGACAGGGCGTGTGCGTGGGTTGTCTAGTTGGGGTGGTTGGAAGAGTTGGCCGGAGTGTAGCGGCATGTACAGAAAGAGGAAGTCTCCAGCTGCAGCGGCCGCAGCAGTTAGAGAAGAGCTTATAGCTAAATTAGATGAGCTCCAAGCTAAGGTGGTGGCGATGGAAGAAGCACGATCACAAGGTTCGCCGCCTGGCAACACCCCTAGCGCTGCAGGTGGACTGAAGAGCAGCTGCGCCTTAGCCTCAGCCACGGACACAGCCGATCCGGATAGCCAACTGGATGCTGCACTTGAGGTACTTTCCATTCCAGAACGATGTACCCTTGTAATGAAGACAAGAGGTTATTAGGTTGAGGTAGCTATGGGAAAGGTACACCCGAATCACCCAGAGCTACTTGAGGGTCAACCAATACTGGCAGGACATACTATTGTAACGATTGAACATGTAAATCCTGGTTTTGAGGCTACACTACTGGATCCACCGACAGGCGAAATTAAGACTCTTGGCTAGCCTATTTTTAAGAGGATCCAGTGGAGCAGAGACCTTATGACTGTAAAACCCCAACAGTCGTCTTCTTGTTCCGCACCAAAACCTCCTCTGCCTTCCGTCCCCATAGTGATAGTCAGCATAAAGGACCATATGGCACGCAGCAGGTTATTAAATGGGAATGACAGCAATGACCAGAGTCCCTCTCAGACTCAGAGTGCAATGGGTGGGAATGAGATGACTAGCTTGCATGCCAATGGTGATCAGAGTGCCTCTTAGGGTGCAATGGATCGGAATGCGGTGACTCGCTCTCATGCCAATGACGGTCAGATTGCCTTGCAGAGTGCATCGGCTAACAATGCGGAAACTGGCTCTCAAGGCATGGATGATGAGTGTGCCTCGCAGACTGCAGGGGCTGAGAACGCGGGGAGTGGCTCGCATGACAAGAATGTCCAGAGTGCCTCTCAGAGTGCAGGGGCTGAGAAGCAGAAGCGAACAATAGCTGGTCCAAACAAGCATGTTTCAGGCAAGAGGCATGGAGCATCCAACGGTGACAACATATGTTCCCAGAAAATGTCGTCCCTTATGACCAGAATCAATTCGAGTGCCCGTTGGTACGCACTGGCCAACCCTAACTACTAGCATGGATTTCCAATGCTCTCATGCGAACAACTTAGTACGGTAGGGCCTTGTTGTGCTGCTCTTCATGGGTGGTGCATGCAAGCAGCCGCTCCAAACATGCGAAAGGTGGCGTTTACTGCATCGCCCGGGAAAGAGGCTAAGATCACTGTGGGTTTCGACGACCTGTTTGACCTCGTGACACTGGATGGATTGGATGTGGCCATCCTTCGCTGCATAACACTGTGAGTACAATTTCTTCTATTCTGGACTCATTCGGGATGCCTCTTTCATCTATTGCTTACTAAATTTGCTTCGCATGCTTCTCTATTCCTAGATGCCTGCTCAGAGAAGCGAGGGCCTCATCTTTGTCAGTTGTCTTTCTTGATCCTGAGCCATTGACCTTCGAAGGGCTGAGCGGTGGGCTTAACAGCAACGGCCATACATATCTAGAATTTGGCCTATAGAAGCATCATGACAAGGATTTTGTCATGTTTGCGCATAACCCAGGCCAGCACTGGATTGCTGTTGTCATAGCTATCAAGTGGAGGAAAGTTTATTTCGTTGACTCTGCGCCCAGCGTAAGGACAAAAACGCTCTCGTTGAAAAATGTACAACAATGAGTGTTTCCTAACCTACATCTGACCCATGCATTTTTTTCTTAATTATGTTACTAAAAATAAAAAAGAATGTGACTTTTTTACATTTTACTCATGTGTAGGCTTACTGAGCGTGTTTTCAATCCCACGGCTCCGAAGGCGACAAGGACGCAAAAGTTGTGGTTCACGCTAAGTATGCAAAAGTAATAGTTGTGCTTCTCCTGAAGTTGTGCACTTGCCACTTGGGTTTCCATTCAGCGAATAACCATTGTGTTTCATATGTTTGCAGTGCCTGACGCAACCTGATAACAAGACATGTGCGTTCTACAAGGCGCACCACTTGATGATTGCGATGAATCAAGCTCATTTGGATCGTCATGAGGTAACTCGAAGTGCAGCTCCATCTTGTGCCTATCTTTGTTTGGTGATAAAGACCATGTGTACAACAAACACTTATGCCTACCTTTTCTTTGTATTAGGATTTTGACTTGAAGAGTGAACCGTTCAATTTGGGTGATATTAGAGAGAATATCGCCAAGTTTCTTATGGAACATGTCATCAACCCTGACGACGACTATTTCGATTCGTAAACTGTGAGTTGCTTCTGTTCCCTTGCTACATCACGACCGAGGTGGATACATGCATGTGAACTGTGTTATTTGTGTTGTGAACAATCTGTGGTGTGCCCTGAACAACTTTGTGCGTGTGAAGAACAATCTGAGATACACTTGAATTTTCAATGCTGCTGGCGTCAGCCATTTGTTTGTGCTTGGACCTATGTATATGTATTATATACGTATTAATAATGTCACTGCTGTGGTGTCAGACAATTCTAAGCTGTACACGTGTCTGTAACATCATCATTCACACAGACGCGTCAGCTGTCTAAGAGGCGTCTCAAGCCTCCGGATTTTTCTGTCGCTCCCCAAAAATTTAAGCGTCCGAAACGTCAACCTCGTTGCAGACACCTATAGCAGTTGCGCGTCTTTAATTTTCCAAGAGTTACAGTCGATGGGTCGCCGTAAGCGTCTGTAGTCTTGGCACAGTTACAATCGATTCTGGGTGCTAAGCATCTGTAAAAACAAAAAAACACAGTCGTGTACCAGAGGAGGTGCCTGTAAACGAATCTACTTTCACAGACACGTGAATGAAACAAGAGTCGGTGAAGAGGGCTGGAACTACAGACGGATAAACCGAAGCCGTGTCTGTATGTAGCACAAACCACAAACGCGCGTGTGTCAACGTCTGTATGGGCGACAAATAGTAATGAGAACCCAAGTGGGGATCCCGATCTTTTGGTGAGGACGAACTGGATAACTCAATTTAGGGGGAAGGGGGAGACGTTCATGGCCCGACTTCAACAACCCGTGGATGCTACGCCTTAGCAACCGATACACCTTCTCCAACGATCATTTCTTGTGGAACTTGTGGTGCATGACGACCAGCCACTAGGGCTCCTGTTCTACAAGAAATCGAGAACTAGCAAGAACAAGATGAACAAGTAGAAAAGCTCAAGGATTTGGATTAAGAACAAAATCTTATTCACAAGTTGGGGTCTTGAATCAAGCAACCGGATGGTCTAGCCAACTGTTGACACCTGTTATAGCATAATATTACTAGTCAACTAAACATAGATAAGGGCTTAAAATGAATATCAACATAGACTAGGGGTCTAACTAACATAATTCCACAAGCTTTGGTGATTCTGTGACTTTACAGGGACTTATCAGATAAACACAGAGAAGAATGGAGAAAGTTCTAGAATATATCTCACATATGATGACAAGACTTAACCGTGAAGTAACTCGACCCAAAATGTGAACTAAAACACTCTAGAAGATACCAGAAGACACTAGGAGAGACAAGAAGATGAGGGGAGTCTACCCCCTGGCGGCCGCCAGGCCAATCTAGGCCGGCCGCCAGGTGGGACCCACCTGTCATCCTCATCTTCCTAGGTCGGTTTGTAACCGACCTTGAGGTTGTATCTACACCGTTATTGAAGGTCGGTTTGATCCAATGGTCATCGTTCATCGCCAAGGCCTATATAAGAAGACCCCCTGACCCCAGGGTTAAACCCTAATTCATTCTATCTCATTCTATTTCATTATCTCTAAGTTGTAGAGGTGTCCCAATGTAAGGATAACCTCTCCCTTAGGGATTAGTGAATTAGAAGTAGATTAGTCATGTAATTAGAAATAAATTAGCCATGTAATTAGAACTAGATTAGATCTAACTTAGATCTAATCAAGAGTAAAGGAGAGAGGAGCTATGCTCCTGTTCTGGAGATGTCTACAGAGTTTGGTATGTCTTGTATCCTTTCTTTGTAAGACTTATGATTCATATATTTATCTTCTCTATTTACTTCCATGACTTTCATATATTTGGTTAAGTATAGTTGTTATGCTATTGCATGGGATCTCCGCTCGTATTGAGGACTCTAGTTATGCAAGGTAGCTAGAGTAGTAATCGGTAGTGTAGACTTGGTGTCTAGACTATTGGTTACCTGAGGTTGCGCCCAAACCTACGGATAGTTGTGGTAGCCCCAGGGGTGACAACCCTGTTAGGCCTTTTTAGTCCACCACGTATGGGTTGGTGTTTCGTAGAGCTTCTGGCAGCCTTCTCCCGACTACCTTCTTCCCAGTCTTCTTCGAGAGTTGGGACGGACCTGCTGCTCCAAAGTGCATTAGTATAATTGCTATCATAGAACCTAAGTAATAGAGAATTACCCAGGAACCTTGATCTCTCCTTTTGACCTCTTGATTAGTTTAGTTATTCTTTGATATCTTAGGTAGATTATTATTTTATGCATTGACATTTACTTATCCTTTAACAATTACCCCCTCACTATAGTCTAGTGGTTTGCTAAGTTAGTGGATACATGATTGTGACTTATTAGAATTCTTTAGCCAAAGCTTCCCTGTGGATACGATACTCTAGAATACTCATCCTAGGGAAAAGCTACAATGGTAGGTGTTCTGTGCGCTTGCAGATTCCTTCATATTCTTTTAGCACTTAACAAATGCCAATACCAACACATGCGATTTGCAAGGAAGATGCAGCAGCAATCTTACAACTAAACAAAACCCAACCCCTCCATGGCGGCTGCTGGGGGTATAAGTACCTGGGAGGGCGTCCTCTAACCCTAGCACACGCCCATATTGGGCTCAACTGGATACACGGCCCATTGGACCAATACAGGGTGGTGCAGCACTATGGACAGAAATGCCTTTATTGAGAAAACGGGGACTGCGCCCAACTTCAACAAGATATCATCATGAGGCCGGACCCATATGAAAGAGGACTTGATAAGCTTTCCACGAAGTATTTGAATGCTCCAAATGGAGTCCGGATGACATCGTGGCCGCTATCACAAGCTAGTGTTGTCCTGCTGTCCGAAACCAGCCCACGCGAAGTCCCTTCCCTTCTTATCCTCTCCATCATTCCTAAGCAAAACAAGAGTGCATGTGTTTCCATTGTCTAAACATAATGGACAAGAGCTTAAGAATGAACTTACTTGATGATTGAGTTGACGGGCACGACCGCGAGTAAGAGGACCGAGTGGTGGGGATGTCGCTTCTGCCGGTGTAGTTAGTGGTGTGGATGTATCGTTGGTATTGATGTCCTCATCATCCTCCCCTTCTTGCATTTGAGTCGTCCTCGACTCAATCACCTCTTCTTCTCCGAAATATGGCATCAAATCTACAATGTTAAATGTGGGACTAACCCCAAAATCTGCAGGAAGATCAAGCTTATATGCATTATCATTAACCCGCCGCAAAGACTTTAAAAGGCCCATCGGCTCTAGGCATCAATTTAGATTTTCTCAATTCAGAAATCTTTCCTTTCTCAAATGCAACCAAACTAAATCTCCAGGTTCAAAAGTCAGGTTGCCTCCTACCTTTATCACCCGACCAACTTATACTTAGCATTCATGCGCTCTATGTTTTCTTTAGTTGTTGCATGCAATTTTAACATCAATTTAGCACGCTTTGTAGCATCAAAATTCAATTTTTCGGGCGTCGGCAAAGGCATTAAATCAATTGGAGCACGAGGTAACAGACCATAAACAATCTCAAAAGGGCACATTTTGGTTGTAGAATGCAAATAACGATTATAAGCAAACTCAACATGAGGCAAACAATCTTCCCATATTTTAATGTTCTTCTTTAAAATAGCCCTTAGCATAGTTGACAAAGTTCGATTCACAACTTCGGTTTGACCATCGGTTTGGGGGTGACAAGTGGTAGAAAATAAGAGCTTAGTCCCCAACTTAGTCCATAAAGTTCTCCAAAAGTGGCTAAGAAATTTAGCATCTCTATCGAAAACAATTATGTTTGGCACACCATGCAAACACACACAATTCTCTAAAGAACAAATCAGCAATATGAGTAGCATCATGTGTCTTATGACAAGGTATGAAGTGTGCCATATTTGAAAATATATCAACCACCACAAAAATGCTATCACGCCCCTTCCTAGTTCGAGGTAATCCCACCACAAAATCCATAGATATATCCTCCCAAGGAACACTAGGGACAAGTAAAGGCATATACAAACCAAGCGGGATTAGTCGAGACTTAGCCTTTTGACATGTGGGGCAGCGAACAACAAATCTCTCCACATCTCTTGTCAGTTTTGGCCAAAAGAAATGACCAGCAAGTATGTCCTCTGTCTTCTTTGCTCCAAAATGCCCCATCAACCCGCCTCCATGTGCTTCCTCGCAACAACAATAAACGAATCCGAGCTAGCCGGAATGCATAGCTTGTTAGCTCTAAACACAAAACCATCACCAACAACAAACTTGTTCCAAGTTTTACCATCTTTACAATTCAACAACACATCTTTAAAGTCATTGTCATGAACATATTGCTCCTTAATTGTTTCCAAACCAAAGATCTTATAGTCAAGTTGTGACAACAAAGTGTACCTCCTAGACAACGCATCAGCAATGACATTCTCTTTCCCTTTCTTGTGTTTGATGACATAAGGAAAAGACTCAATGAATTCAACCCATTTAGCATGTCTACGGTTCAGTTTCCCTTGACTACGGATATGCTTCAAAGATTCATGATCGGAGTGTATGACAAATTCTTTGGGCCAAAGGTAATGTTGCCATGTTTCTAATGTTCGCACAAGAGCATATAACTCCTTATCATAAGTAGAATAATTCGTGAGCAGGCCCACTCAATTTCTCACTAAAGTATGCAATTGGTTTTCCTTCTTGTAACAAGACACCACCCAATCCAATACCACTAGCATCACATTCAAGCTCAAAGGTCTTACTAAAATCGTGAAGTTGGAGGAGAGGGGCATGTGTTAACTTATCTTTCAAAATGTGGAAGGAGTTCTCTTATGAAGTGCCCCAAGAAAAGGGAGCTCCCTTCTTTGTAAGCTCATTCAACGGTGCGGAATGGTGCTTTGAAGTCCTTCACAAAGCGACGATAAAAATCCTCGCTAGTCCTAGAAAGCTCCGCACACTGTGACGGTCTTTGGGCCGAGGCCATCCCCTAATTGCATCTACCTTGGTTTGCTCAACTTCAATTCCCTTTGAGTAACAACATAGCCAAGAAAAGAGACTCGATCCGTACAAAACATGCATTTCTCAAGATTACCAAATAAATATGCAGCACAGAGAGCATTGGAAACAACCCGCAAATGATCAAGATGTTCAGCCATGGATTTGCTATAGATCAATATATCATCAAAGTCGACAACAACAAATTTCCCAATGAAAGCACGCAAAACCTCATTCATCAATCTCATGAAAGTGCTGGGTGCATTGGTTAACCCAAATGGCATGACTAACCACTCATATAACCCGAACTTAGTTTTGAAAGCAGTTTTCCATTCATCTCCCAATTTCATGCGAATCTGGTGGTACCCACTACGCAAATCAACCTTTGAAAAAAACAGTAGCACCACTCGACTCATCAAGCATGTCATCTAGACGTGGAATCGGATGTCGATAGTGAATGGTTGTATTATTGATCGCTCTACAATCCACACACATACGCCATGACCCATCTTTCTTTGGTACTAAAATAACCAGAACAACACATGGGCTAAGAGACTCACGTACATATCCTTTGTTGAGTAATTCCTGTACTTGACACTGAATCTCTTTTTTTTCTTCCGGGTTGGTTCTGTATGGCACACGGTTGGGTAATGATGCACCGGGAATGAGGTCAATTTGATGTTCGATTCCTCGAAGTGGGGGCAGCCTGTGTGGTATCTCACATGGAAACACATCAGCATACTCCTGCAAAAAGGTTAGCAAATGCAGGGAGGCAAAGCATGTTGCAAATCTTGAATGGAAATCAAAGCATCTTTGCGGACCAAAGCATATACAAAAAGAATTGGGAGCAGCCAACTCATTAATATCGATTTAGTAGCAAGAAGGCATTTTCCCTTCAAAGATATCTGATTTTTGTCTCGAAACTGATTTAGCATTGTTCTTGTTCTCACTTTTAGCATGTCCCTGAGATTGAATTTTCTTTGCTCTAGCAACATCATGTTGCATAACCGCTTCAGGAGACATAGGGTGCAACACAATCTTTTTCTCATGGTATAAGAAAGAATATCGATTTGATCTACCATGATGCATAGAATCTCTATCAAATTGCCATGGTCTCCCTAGCGTAATACTACAAAGCTTGCATTGGCACAACATCACATTCAACAACATCTTTATAGGATCCTACTGCAAAATTGATTCGCACAAGTTTGGTTACCTTTGCCTTACCACTATTGTTCAGCCACTGAATGTAGTATGGATGTGGATGTGGTTTGGTAGTAAGTGCAAGCTTCCCCACCATGTCGCTGCTAGCCAAGTTGTTGCAGCTACCACCATCAATGATGACGCGACATGATTGCTCCTAAATGACACACTTTGTTTGGAACAAAGTGTGGCGCTGATTTTGTTCTGCCTTCTCCATTTGTGTACTCAGCACACGCTGTACAATGAGGCTCTCATAGCCGCCGACAAAGACTGCATTTATGCGTTCTTCCCGCATTCCTCGCTACCGCATTTTCAGCCGCAAAGCAAAGCAAGTGTATTTTCATCTAATTCACTAGCAGATGAGTACTCACCATCATTTTTCACAACTAGAACATGCTTGCTTGGGCAATCACGTATGACATGTCCATATCCCTTGCACCGGTGGCACTGAATGTCTCTTGTTCTACCTGTGGATGCCACCAAGGATGTGGTTGCTGCTGGTTGCTGCGCCGTCTTTACCGCTGAAATGGTAGGGCTGTCACAGGGCTTGTCGCTGGAAAGAGGAGGTGTTGCTCGGCTTGATGACAAGTACGGTGCAGTAGCTCGTGTGCTTGAGCGAGGCTGCGATGAAAAACTCCTTCCTGCAGAAACATTAGTCTTGGAACTAGCACGTCGTCCCTGCACTTCCCTTTTAGCTTTACAAGCAAGATGGAACAAACGGGTTATGTTCGTGTATTCTTTATATGCAAGGATGTCTTGAATTTCCCTATTTAATCCACCCAAAAATCTAGCCATAGCAGGTTCCGGTCCCTCCTCTAGATTACAACGTAACATCCCCATTTGCAGCTCTTGATAATATTCCTCCACACTTTTAGTACCTTGTCTTAATTGCTGTAGTTTATTCAACAAATCACATGCATAGTAAGAAGGAACAAATCTGGCCCTCATGACTCGTTTCAAAGCATCCCAAGTTTGTGGCATGTTATTAGAATTTTTCTTGCCATGTTCTATCCACCAAACGGAAGCAAAATCAGTAAACTCACTAGTAGCAGCCCTAACACGAGTGTTCTCAGGAAATTCATGACATGCAAACTTTTGATCAACCGCCATCTCCCATGTAAGGTAAGCATCAGGATCATATTTACCATCAAAAGGGGGTATTTTGAATTTTACCTTGCTGAAAACATTATCATTGTTGGGGGGCTCACGTCGATGATGTCCTCCCATACGATGGCGGTTATGACGTTGACGTCGGCGTTCTTGGGCTTCAATTTCGGTGTCAGCTGAATAATTAGCACCCGAATGATGAGACGCGTGCGCCTCCTCTCCATCATCTTCTCTATGCTGATCATTAGTTCTAGCATGGAGCTCATCAAAACGCCTCAGAAGGGCAGCAAGGCTCTTGTCAACACGATCGACCGTTGTCTCCAACCCAGCAAGCTTGTTGTTGTTGGAAATCTGCACGGCCTCCAATTGTCCAATCTTCTCATTCATCACCTGCAAATCATTATCGATGCCTTCTGTGTACACCCTCACTTCTCTTTGGAAGTGTTGTACAATACCCTTGGTGCGAGGACTATTCTGATTTATGCCATCACCATCATCATCGTCCCCTGGTCCTGCCATTCTTGCTGGACAGGAGGTGTCGGCAACCAACAAGTCGAGCACCTGCACAAAAGCGTATCGGTGCTGCAGCAAGTCCTCCTAGGAAGCTGAAAGTCGAGTATGTGGAGCTATAGGTGGGCTAAAACAACACAAGGAGATACTAGCATCACGTTAGTCACAAAAGCAAGCTGAGTAATCGTTCAACAATGGTCCTGTGCTGGTCCTAGCCTAGACCATGCTAGAGACGCGAGCTTGGACACAAGGGAAAATCACAAAGCACCAACCTAAGAAGAAGATCAAAGAACACAAGAATCAGCCCCTTTTCTTTTTTTTTTTTTCTTTTTTTTTCTTTTCTTCTTTCTTTCTTTTTTTCTTCTTTTTTTTCATGGGGCTAAATCTTTTGATCAAAATCACAAACACTCCACAAAGCCCTTCCTTTCTCTAGCCCTTTCATATTTACATTCATAATACAATTCCAGATTGCGGATCGGAGGTCTCAAGCGTGATTGCGGATCACTCAAAATGAATTCTGAAGCAAGGTGGATCCGTTGGAATTGGCACAAGATAAGCTTTCTAGATTGTACTTAAACACTTCAATCGAATATCAGAAACAAGAAATATGACTCTTTTCTTCTCATGCAGAACTGGAAACTAAAGAACACGCGGATGTGATTGAGAGGTGACAAGAACTCAAAACTCTAAAGGACTAAAACTAAGACCAGCAACTTGACGCAGACCGACGCAACCGAAAACTCATCAAGCCCTAACCAAGTAGTTCTAGTAAAGGCTCAAAGAGTCTATGGGATCTTGGGAAAACTAATCCAGTAACTTTTATTTGGCTTTTGTGGACTATAGAAAATGTAAAACAGCGAAGGGTAGGAAACCTCTCACCGATAAACCTTGCTCTGATTACCAACTAATGAGAACCCAAGTCGGGATCCCGATCTTTCGGTGAGGACGAACTGGATAACTCGATTTAGGGGGAAGGGGGAGACGTTCATGGCCCGACTTTAGCAACCCGTGGATGCTACGCCTTAGCAACCGATACACCTCCTCCAACGATCGCTGCGAACTTATGGTGCGCGACTACCAGCCACTAGGGCTCCTGTTCTGCAAGAAATCGAGAACTAGCAAGAACAAGATGAACAAGTAGAAAAACTCAAGGATTTAGATTAAGAACAGAATCTGATTCACAAGTTGGGGTCTTGAATCAAGCAACCGGATGGTCTAGCCAACACATGCGATTTGCAAGGAAGATGCAGCAACAATCTTACAACTAAACAAAACCCAACCCCTCCATGGCGGCTGCTGCGGGGTATAAGTACCTGGGAGGGCATCCTCTAACCCTAGGACGCGCCCATATTGGGCTTAACTGGATACACGACCCATTGGACCAATACGGTGGTGGTGCAAAGATCAGAGACGTAATGCCTTTAGTGAGAAAACGGGGACTACGCCCAACTCCGACAAGATATCATCATGAGGCCGGACCCATATGAAAGAGGACTTGATAAGCTTTCCACGAAGTATTTGAATGCTCCAAATGGAGTCCGGATGACATTGTGGCCGCTATCACAAGTTGGTGTTGTCCTGCTGTCCGAAACCAGCCCACGCGAAGTCCCTTCCCTTCTTATCCTCTCCATCATTCCTAAGCAAAACAAGAGCTTAAGAATGAACTTACTTGATGATTGAGTTGACGGGCACGACCGCGAGTAAGAGGACCAAGTGGTGGGGATGTCGCTTCTGCCGGTGTAGTTAGTGGTGTGGATGTATTGTTGGTATTGATGTCCTCATCAAATAGTACAGACAACTACCTTAAGAAACCGTCTGTATTAAGGAAAGCGTCATAGACACTTTTACTGCCCGCGTGTCTGTAAGCTTCTAACAGTTACAGGCGCGCGGTGCAGACACCCGTCTGACATGTGGCCCATTTACAGATGCTCTTTTACACAGGGGTCTGTACATGCGAAGCATTAGTCACACACTACGCCCGTGCGTCGGTAACTTTGGAAGGGATACAGTCGCTTATTCATGCTGCATGTCTGTAACGTTACCGGAAAGCACAGTCGCTTCATAGGAAAACTTGTCTGTAGGTACTGTTCACTACAGTCGAGCAAAAAACGAGGTCACAGACCCATGGAAAACCGTCTGTGATAAAGTGTGTTACAGACCCTTGGTAGGTTTTGGTCTGTTGAAAGGTCCCTTGTGGTTTTTGGTAATTGAGTGACAACATTAGGTGGACTAATATTGTGTGATTGAGATAATACACAGGAGATTAGTTCACATGTGATGACGCAATGAAGGAGCTTTATTGCATATGAGACATGACATGGAGTCATGTGACCGAGGTGGTGAAGGTCAAGATGAGGCTTGGCTTGATGGACCGTTTGCAATGTGAAGGGCTAGTCGAGGCTTTGAAGTCATGGACCGCGAGGCGGTGAAGCTTGAGCAAGACGTGGCGCCGACGGACCAATGCAACGGTGAAAAGCAAGTGAGGTCAAGATCGATGTACCAATAGGGTCATGTGATGATATGAAATGGATCATATCATTCTTGATCGTGTTGTTGCATTTGTTGCTTCGACACTTGTGGAGGCGGAATGGAAATGCGCAAGGCAAAGGTATATTTGTAGGGCATTTCATTTCGCCGGTCATAGGTGAGTAGAGAAGGTTGTGACCGGATTTAGGTTCGATAACCGTACTATGAAGAGGGGAAAACTTCAATCGCTTTACTCACCTAGTGCCACCTATTTGAATTTCAAATTGCATATGCATATGGGTTAGTGACGTGGCGACTCGATGAGAAACTCTTTGGAAAAGTCTTGAGAAAATGTCATCTAAATATGCTCAAGAGGTTTGACATATTTTAGATTTGATGGCATAATATTTGGATCAAGAATTGATTGAATATTTGGAGAAGTTTTTAAAAGCAATTGCAAATACATGCTAGCGTATACATATATACATATATACATGTACTTGTGCACTTGCATGTGACGTGATTTCAAGGTGGACATGCATGCTTACCGATGGGCGAGGATTAAAGCCGAGCTGATGCTGTTGCTTTTGCTATTTATAGCATGAGGCTCTTGGCTATTATCGGGAGAACAAGTGCATATGTGCTACAGCTGATCGTCGACCGATGGGTGAATTGGAGATGTGTCTGCTTGCTGCTGTTGCCGCTCGCGCGCTGCGCGCTTGCCGCATTATGCCTGCTCGCTGCTTGCTGCAGCGAACGATCAGGGCCGGCCCGTCGACCTATTTTTGGGCCAGGCCGCGCTGATGGTTCAGATGTCCGAACCCTGCTTGGGTTGCTGCTGCACTTGGGCCGGCCTGTCACTGCTGCTGCGCTGGGCCTGCTCACCGCTGGCCTGCTCGCCGCCGCCGCTGCTGCCTTGCAAAGCTAGCTAGCAAGGGGATCCCAGGTGGTGTACTGATTCGTTCATCTCCTCGTCAAAGCAATACACAGAGCCGCAGCCGCCCGTTAGCAGAGAAGCTCGTATTCTTTCCGTTGGACAGCAGCTGGAAGGAGCGTGTGAGAGGAGGAGCGCCCGACCGTTGAGGGCAGGTCGTCGGCCACCAGCCAGCAAGGGTATTTAGGCAAGCTGTCCCTCCTCTGTTCTCCTTGCTCTTGGACCAACGAAAATCACAGTGAGCTCTTCCCTTTCTTCTCAAGAACAAGAGCTAGGGTTTCATCCTCTCCTCTTTCTCTCCTATGATTTGAACCAAAATTGATATAAGAGATTGAGTACCCTTGGTGGGTGTGTATGAGAGGTTGAAGATCCACCTATTCCCTATTCGATTTCACTCAAGACTAGAGCCAATTTAAGAGGGGATTGTGATACCTAGTGCATTGCATTTAGGGATTCATATTTGTGGCACTAGGTGGTGATTGCGATTGTGGATTTCCTATTGCTCTTGGTGATTGCCATCACCTAGACGGTTTGGAGATTGTGACTCCGTTGAAGCATGCAAGGAGATTGTGCGGTGTTCCGGAGGAGGATTTGTGAGAGGTTCGTGCTCACCTCACGAGAACGTGAAGAGCAACATTAGTGGAGCGTGTCATTGAGTTACCTCACTTGTGAGTGTGGGTTCGATCGCGGTGCCTTGAGAGGCTCATTTGAGAGTGGTGTCTTGCAGTGCCTTGTGGGGCGTGTCTAGAGGGGCAAGTGATTTGCGGATCACACCGAAGAACCATCTAGGTGAAACACCGACGGAACCACCCAAGGTGTTGGTCGACACAACGAGGAGTAGGGGGAAGTTGGCAAGCTTCCCGATACCTCGGTAAAAAATCACCGGTGTCAACTTGTCTACTCTTCTCGGTGGTTTGCATTCTCCAAATCATAAGCTTTGTATTTACATTCATATATACCTTGTGCTTGTGCTTGTGGAGTAGCTCTTGCAATTACTAGCTTGTGTAGCTTGGTTAGTTGCTTTACTTAGTTTGTGTAGCTAAGTAATTTGAGCCTTTGGGTTAAGCGTGTGTCGCCTTGTCCTTAGTGCATCTAGTGAGCTTAGGATTGGCTTTGTGCTTTTGCTCATTAGAATTGTGTAGGAACTCACCATTGCTTGAAGTACTAGTGCATAGGTTTGTGTGACCTTGCAATAGAAATGGTTAAGAGCTCAAGCTAGGCTTATCATCTCATTTGCTTTGTGTAGGATCTTTTGTGAGATGATATAGAGTCATAGCTAGAGGGGTGAAGTCTTGGCTAAACGAATAGTTTCAATTCCGCATCATATTTGTTTAGCCTGCGCAATTAGTTTTAGAAAGGACTATTCACACCCCTCTAGTCCCCATCTCGACCCTACAAGTGGTATCAAAGCCGTGGTCTCTCATTTAGTGGTCTTAACCGATCCGAGAGGATGGAAACTAGAGGGTTTGATGATGCTTGTTTGTGTGACACACATATTTTTGATGGCACACACTTTGCACGGTGGAAACACCATATTCTTGATGATTTATGTGCCATGGGACCTATAGCTTGGTGGGTTGTCACAAAGCGTCTTGAGCTTGTTGTTGATCCCAAAAATCTTGCTAGGTTTCAAAGAGATATGATGGAACATGATTGTGAAGCATATTGTTATCTAACCGATGCTTTGAGTTGTGATATGCTTAGCAAGGTGAACCTCAAAGGATCCGCAACATGAGTTGTGAGAATCCATCAAGAGGACCTTTGGTGATGCCTCAACATGGGATGATGGTGAATTTGAAGCCGAGGCGCCAAAGGAAGTGATGCATGAGGATGTTGAGCAAGATTGCTCCACCTCATGGTCAAGTGATGATGATGACCATTCTACATCAAGTTCACTTGACAAGGTTGATGATGAAGCTTCAAGTGTTGCAAGTGATGACTCTACCTCAAGCATACTTGAAGGCAATGATGATGGTTCATGCTCGGTTGATGATGCTACTACAAGTCCATCCACTACATCAACATATTGTCTCATGTCACAAGGTGACACAAAGGTATCTAATGACAATGTGGTTGATCATGTTGATTCTTATGATGAGCTTGTTAGTAGACTTGTTAGCATGACCATGTCTTTAGAAAATGAGAAAGCAAAAACATTGAATTTTGAAAATGAAATCTCCTTTCTAAAGAAAACATATGAACAACAAGAGCATCTACTTTATGTTACTACTTGTTCACATGATGTGCTAAAATTGGCTCATGAGGAACTTAGTGTTACTCATGATAACTTGGTACAAGACCATGTTTTACTCACTAAGATGCTTTCAAATGAAAAATATAAAACTAGTGAGAGCTCATCACTTGGGTCAAATGATCATTCACATATTTACGTTAACCCTTGTGATGTAGGCAAGAAGCATGTATCCACCTCTTGTGATGATTTTCTTGCTATGCCATGTTCTTCTTCTTTAGATGATTGTTCTACTTCTATGTCTTGTGAGACTAACCTTTTGAAGGAGAACAATAAACTCAAAAGAGAATTGAAGAATTTGCTTGCCAAGCTACAAAGGTGCTACAATTCACAAGTCACTTTTGAGCACATATTGAAGACTCAAAGAAGCTATGGCAAGAGGCATGGACTAGGATTTAAGGGTGGATTGACCAAGGATGAAAGAAAGAAGAAAAGTAAAGAAGCCAAGAAGATAGAAAAGTTATCTCATGTCATGTGCTATCGATGCCATGAAATGGGACACCTTGCAAAGGCTTGTCAAAATGATGAAAAGCTCAAGTTGAAGCAACAAGAAAAGCCTCAACCGAAGCCCCAAGATCAAGTCAAGATCAACCATGAAGCTAAAGTTGATAACTTAAAGATGAAGAAGAAAACAAGAAGGGGTGGGAGAGCTTATGCAAGGCATCCAACTTATATCCAAGATGCCAAGATGATGAGCAAGAATCAAGTTGAGAAGAAAGATTTGGCTCACATCAAGTGCCGTGAATGTGATATATTGGGCCACCTAGCTTCGGGTTGTCCAAACAAGCTTGAGAAGAAGGCTCAAGCAAACAAGATGAAGCAAGGCAATGAGGAGCATCATATGAGCAAGGAAGGAAAGGCTCAACAAAAGAGAAGATGCTACTTATGCCGGGATAGGGGACACATGGTTCATTCATGTCCCCTAGGTGAAAATTCTAAGCTCATTTCAATTGATAATGATACTATGCTTAGAAAGGATGACAATGGTACCTCTTCGGTTGCTATTGCAAAACATCCCGCTACTCATACTAAGGCCTCGCCTAAGTATGTTGCACCTAACTTGAGAGGACCCAACAAGTTTGGGTACCATCAAAAAGTGGATGATTGTTTGTAGGTACCATAGCATTGGAGGCTTGATTCAATTAAATTCATATTGTTCATCATTTCATTGAGTCAAGTATTGAAGCTTATTGCTATCTCATTCCAATGCCAAGTCATGACAAGTGAAGTCCAAATGAGCTACAACATACAAGTGCAATAATCCTAGTTGTGGTGATTTATTGGATATTTGAAGGCTTGCAAGAATATTTGAAGATGAAGCTTGCTAGATGATGATCTTAGGTATATATCTAGTTGATCACATATATTTGGGTGCATATAAAATGATTGAATTGGATTTATATGCATATGTTGCTTGCTATGAGATGCTTGAATGGATTCAATGCTTAGTAGTCAAATTTGAGTTGGTTTGAATGGATATGATCATGAGATGACCTTTATTATGTGATATCAATGGAAACATGTCTTGTGATGGTATTCAAACAAGTTAGCATCAAGTTTGATTCAAATTGATGAAACATATCTCAATTGCTCAAATCTGTCCACAATACAAAATCTAAGTGAGCTGTGATCTTAGTCATGTTTGGATGATCAATCCTTATTGGATTGGGTTGAAATTTGGTATGCATGCTCTATACTTATGGTAGAAGTTGCTGTAAAATTTTCGTGATGAAAAGATAAGGGATACTTTAGTTTTGGAGTGGAACTTGTCAACTATGTTGCAGCAGTTTTCAGCATGTGGTAGTGTGGGAAGATGTCAAATCTGGTAGCAATCTTGAAAGTGTATGAAGCTCAAATTTTTATGGCTGCTAGATGACTTAGTGTTGCACATCTCCACCAAATTTCATGGCATTTCCACATGTATATTGAGAGTTATGGACTATTCTTTGAGAATGTACAAAATCTGCCAAAAAGTGACAATTATTGGATTGATCAAGAGTCACTTTTATTGAAAGGTCCTCAAATTGGAATCTTGTTTATAAGTATTTGAGGCAACTAAATTTGGTTTTGATTTGAGTTAGAAGCATGACAAGCAATGAGTACAAAGGCCATTGATTTGGGGGAGTGTACTTTGTGCACATCTAGTACTCAAGTTGGAGATCAAGACCAAGCTCAAGATGGAGAGACAAGTTTTAGTTCAAATGATCATTGTATCTCTTCAAGAAGAAAGAAAAGGACTTAAAGAAGATCTCAAGTTCACTCATCATATTAA
Organism: Hyparrhenia diplandra; assembly: GCA_015847255.1. Lineage (NCBI taxonomy): Eukaryota > Viridiplantae > Streptophyta > Magnoliopsida > Poales > Poaceae > Hyparrhenia > Hyparrhenia diplandra. The sequence continues at coordinate 2,279,614 of JADLZK010005668.1, read as the reverse complement.
GTCCATCACTTGGATCAATCAATCAAATTCAATTCAAGTGAGTGTCAAGGATAGTTCTTGGTGAGATCACTTCTCCCTAGAGAGGGGCGTGCCGCCCATGAATGGGATTGACAAGTGGGGATACTTGGAGGGCCAACATGGAAGTGATGATCTAGGGATATTCAAGATGCTTAGTTGAAGAAATCAAAAGGATTGATCAAAAGAAAAGCAAGCAACACCCAAGTGGAGAGATAATATATACAAATTCAAATGGTATTCTCTCATAGAAGTGAAGATCAATAAAAGAAGCAAGCCAACCACAACAAGAAGTGCACTTGATCATTAGTGGTTTTCAATTCATATGGGTGAAGCATGGAATTCATATTGGTATATTTTGCCTTCACCAAGCTATTAAAATGGACTTCACATTGCTATTGCGGAGTGAAATTGGAATCATATTGACTATCCTCTACTTCATGATAGCAAAGATATCATTGTATTGTGCATGATCATTTCATCCCTTACTAGTATACGGTTAGTGCATATAGTACATGCTTAATAGGATCATGCATGACAAATGAAAGTTTTAAATTCATTGCTACCACTATTGCTTGAATGATTATATGATCTAGTGGTTTGTATATGAGTTTGTTCATGAGTTAGTGATCCCAAGTACTTGATCTATTTTGGAATGCTATCAAGTGACAAGTATAACTTTGGCAAGATAACCCTTATACTTTATGAGGCGTGAAGAAGCTTGTTATTGGATCAAACCGGACTTGGAAGCTATGGCAAATTATTTTAGTTCAAGTCAACAAGAAGAAGCTCATGGAAACAATCTAGTTCAAGAATGGGTTACAATTGAAAAATCTTTTCAAGTGGCTTCCACATTGCTAGTTTCAAGACATGGCTAGATTATTACCTTATCTTTTACACGTGGTATTCTCTTTCACGTGGTATTCGATTCAAGTAATGTCTAGTACATGAAATTGGTGGTTCCACAAGTGATTCTCAACTTTAAGTGATCAATTCAAGAAAGCTACCCACACCAACAAGAACTCAATGGATTGACATTTGCTTTGACATAGGGGGAGGTGCCCCACCTCAAGGTATCAAGGTCAAAGATTTTATAAGTGACCTACATGTGGCATTTCTAGGTGGTTTTCATGCTTCCACATGTAAGTTACAAGTGGTGTCATTCCAACATATGGTGATGTCCATCAAAAATGAAGATTCAAGACTCAACCATCTATCCCTAGTCGCACCCTTTGTATCAAAAGAGGCATACCTTTTATGGAAATTGATGACAAAGGGGGAGAGATTGGAACAAAGATATGAATATGGGGAGAGAATGGAACATGGACATACCATGAGGGAGCAAGATTGAAGATTAGAAGAGGATCAAAATTCTTGGACAAAAGAGAAGCACACAAGTTGGGGGAGCAAGCTCATGAACTTGATTGATTGCATTTGATATGTGCATATTCATGTGCTTGCTTGCATTTACATAAATTTTTAAATTTTATATGCAATGCTTGTGTGGTGTATGCTAGTCATAGAACTTGAATGATGATATGATAACTAGCATGCATAGGTTGTAGCTAGACATATATATGCTTCATGTGAATCAAGTGCCATTACATATAATGTTGATCTCACATGGTATCTTGAGTTTTGATGTATGTCTAGTTACATGGATGATGCTAAGGATGAACTTCAAATTTGCAACTCCGATTGGTATCACGCTTTAAAGGTTTATCCTATACACCTTAGCATCACTTGGTAGTGTTAACGCTCCCAAAATTTTCATATTTATGTATGCGTGCAAACCTTGAATTCAAATCAATTGAGCACACATATAGGGGAAGTTACCACTACCAAGTAGGGTTTTATGGTGCTTATCCAAATCTTGATATTGAGCTTAAATGTTGGATAAGTGACATAAGATCCAAACCAAGTTAGCAATTTATACTTGTATGAAGTGCTAGCTTGGAATCTAATCTTAAGTTCCATATCTTTGTAGTGTTGCCATCAATTACCAAAAAGGGGAGATTGAAAGGTCCCTTGTGGTTTTTGGTAATTGAGTGACAACATTAGGTGGACTAATATTGTGTGATTGAGATAATACACAGGAGATTAGTTCACATATGATGACGCAATGAAGGAGCTTTATTGCATATGAGACATGACATGGAGTCATGTGACCGAGGTGGTGAAGATCAAGATGAGGCTTGGCTTGATGGACCGTTTGCAATGTGAAGGGCTAGTCGAGGCTTTGAAGTCATGGACCGCGAGGCGGTGAAGCTTGAGCAAGACGTGGCGCCGACGGACCAATGCAACGGTGAAAAGCAAGTAAGGTCAAGATCGATGTACCAATAGGGTCATGTGATGATATGAAATGGATCATATCATTCTTGATCGTGTTGTTGCATTTGTTGCTTCGACACTTATGGAGGCCGAATGGAAATGCGCAAGGCAAAAGTATATTTGTAGGGCATTTCATTTCGCCGGTCATAGGTGAGTAGAGAAGGTTATGACCGGATTTAGGTTCGATAACCGTACTATGAAGAGGGGAAAACTTCAATCGCTTTACTCACCTAGTGCCACCTATTTGAATTTCAAATTGCATGTGCATATGGGTTAGTGACGTGGCGACTCGATGAGAAACTCTTTGGAAAAGTCTTGAGAAAATGTCATCTAAATATGCTCAAGAGGTTTGACATATTTTAGATTTGATGGCATAATATTTGGATCAAGAATTGATTGAATATTTGGAGAAGTTTTTAAATGCAATTGCAAATACATGCTAGCGTATACATATATACATATATACATGTACTTGTGCACTTGCATGTGACGTGATTTCAAGGTGGACATGCATGCTTACCGATGGGCGAGGATTAAAGCCGAGCTGATGCTGTTGCTTTTGCTATTTATAGCATGAGGCTCTTGGCTATTATCGGGAGAACAAGTGCATGTGCTACAGCTGATCGTCGACCGATGGGTGAATTGGAGATGTGTCTGCTTGCTGCTGTTGCCGCTCGCGCGCTGCGCGCTTGCCGCATTATGCCTGTTACGATTATTCCGTAACCGAAGGAAGATCTTATCCTTCCCCCTTGGATCCCCTTTGGATCCCTCTAAAGTTACGGGGCCAACGGGAAGAGACTTCATCTCGACGTTTCCTACATACGCAGCATCGGATACTTTCCCGAGAGATTTACACCGTAAATCCTTTCTTGCAGGGGGGTTTCTTCCCGGAAACTCTGTTCCACTACGCTCCTCACCGAGTATAAATATATCAATGATCAATGGAATAAAGACACAGTTCTATCGCTACTCTTTGTCTCTTTCATTATTACTCGCATTCTACTCATAATACGTTATCAGCACCTTCGCTCTCCACAACCCTCGAGAGATCAAGATCAATAGCTCAGTTGGGTAGAGCGTTTGAAGATCCATAGCTCAGTCGGTAGAGCGTCGGAGGGAAGAAAAAAAAAAGGTACGGCAATGGCCCGACCAGTTCCCCGTGCTTCCCTTCTCCTTCAATTGGTCATGATGGCTTACCATCGTGCCAACACCATGGGTGTTAATTTCGCCAACAACCGCATCCAGAGTGGCCTCCTCGAGGATCTCCGCGAGGTTCTTGGGAAATGCCTCAGCCTGCGCCACAGCGCTCGCCGTCTCTGTGACCGCCACCGCGACGTCAACATGAAGAGGCGCGGCCGCCTCCACGGTGGACGTGCAGGTGGGAACGTCACGCCGCGACGTGCCGGCGATGTGGTCCCCGCACCACCATCCCGGCGTTCGGTGGTGTCATCCACGGCACCCGCCACGACCACCTCCCTCGCGACCACCCTCGGCTCCGGCTCCGGCCAGACGGCCCGACGCTTGCCGGTTACGGCGTTGGGCGCACCTCCTCCTCCGATGTGCCGACCGCGACGGCGACGATCGCTGCACATCACCGCGGTACATCCGGGGCCGGGCCGTGCACGGGCCCGGCGCCCGCCGGGTCCATCCGGCCGGCCATGGCTGTCCCCGGGAATCGAGCCGACCTCGCCGATCCGTACCGGACGCCGACACCGTCTCCGGTGGCTCGCGACTGTCTCCACGCCCGGCTACAAGGGCGCCTCGCGGGACATCGGCCGGTGCTCGCTTCCTCCCACCGCCCACCCCGCCATCCCCTGCTCCACCATGCCGCATCATCCGCCGCGTGGATCGGCGTCCCTCATGGGCCATCGGCTCGGGCGAGGGGCGCCCCTCCATTCTGATTGCACATCGGAGAAGGGGAGGGGGCGGGCGGTCTGGCTGCCGGCGCGCCTCGGCGACGGTGCGGGCGGCTCGCGGTCCTCGGCGGGGCTCGGCGGCCCTCGGCGGCCGGCGCGGCGTCCGCGGCGGCGCGGGGGCGCGAACTCAGCGGTCCTCGGCGGCGGCTCGCGGTCCCGGCGGGGCCGGGCATGCCTCGGCGGGCGTCCCGGCGCGCCGATGCGGCGGTCCCGACGCGGCGCGTCGGCGGCGGTCCTCGGCCGGGCGCGGCCTCGGCGGAGGCCCGGCGCCTCGCGGCGCGGCTCCACGCCCGCGCGCCGCGCGCGATGATGGACCTCGGCGACGGCTGGCGGCTGCGCCAGCGCGCTGGCCTCAAGCGGCGGCCCCGGGCAGCCACCGACGGAGGCGGCGGCCCAGCGCCCGCGGCGAGCCAGCGCCGCGGCCTCGGCGGCGGCGACTTCGCCCTCCCCGCGCCCACTCCGACCGCGGTCTTGCGGCTCCGACGGCGCCGCGAGCACGAGTCTGCCGAGCGGCCCTCCGGTCTTCAGCGGGCGGGGCCCACCTAGCGGCGGCGTGACCCCGACGTGGCCGGGCGATAGGGCGCGGCCTTGGCGCGAGGCGCGGAAGCCCGCGGCGGCGGTCCATCGGGACCCGGCGGCGGTTGGTGGGGATGGGTAACACCTAAGCCTAACCACCACGGGCTTTTAAGTCTTTGCGGCCCAACCCCCACTCCCCCCTCCTCATGGGCCGGTTGTGCGGTCCAGGCCCGGGTTGAGGCCTACGAGCTTACGGCTGGGCCGATTATCTATTTTTTTAATTTCGCAATTTATTTACAGCAACCATTAATTTACTTTTCAAGTATTTTAATTCCCTAATCACATCAGTTTAGTTAGTCTAATTTTCTGTAATTTAGACTCCTGATGTTCTATAAATATTGCATTAACATGCTTTATATATTGAATAAAGTACATGTTCAACATGTCTTTGTTCATTTCAATTTCTATTACATGTACTCATTATACAAATGCTATGGTCAATTTATCTCTTTTGGAACTTGTTTTACTCGATGTCACCTCTATTTATTATCGAATTGGCAAACACAAGGTAGTACCATGTACTCTTCTGGGATTTATTCCTCAAAGTGCTCTTCCAATTTGATTATAAATTTACAAGGACTACATCTCGATGTGAAACAAATAAACAAAGGTCAACACCATCAGGTGACTACCTAAGTTCCATAAAATTGAGACAAATCCCTTTACTCACATTTCAAGTTTACCTTGATTATTCGCATTTGTATTCAATAACTATTACAATCATGCCATTGATTTTTAACTAAGTCTGGCAATTCACATGTAGGATCAATGGCCACTCATGAGCTTGATGTGTCATCAAAGAAAGAATTTGATGCCCTCGCTCTCGATGGACACAACTTCCCTACATGGGCGATGGATCTCAAAGTCAGTCTATCGTTGCGCGGAATGTTCAAGGCAATTGAAGCTCCCAAAAAGGATGAAGCTCCATTGTCTGAACCACAAAAGTATCATGCCTTATACATTATAAGGAACCACATCCATCAAGATCTCAAGGCTGAGTATCTAATGGAAGAGGACCCACGGGCTCTCGGCTTGCATTGCAACAACGGTATGAACAAAGAGAAGGTCATCTTACCGTAGGCTACCCATGAGTGGAACCACCTCCGCATACGATTTCAAAACGTAGGAGAGTTCAACCATGCCGTGCATAAACTCGTTCCAAACGAAGTTCTCGTGAAAAGGAACCTACGATGCGGAGAAAATTGAAAAGACTTTGTCTACCATGCTTCCCGCTCATATGATCCTTCAGCAGCAATACCGTCAAAGGGGATTCACTATTTACTCTGAGCTGATTAAGACATTGCTTTAGGCAGAAAGGCACAATGAGCTCCTCATTTGGAACTCCAATCAAGGCCCTGTCGGTGCCAAGCCTTTGCCAGAAGTACATGCAAACACTCAGAAGAAAGCACAGAAGGGTACCACTAAAAATGGCAATCCTGAAAATTCCCAAGGCAAGAACAAGCGCAAGAGAAACCGTAAGCCTCATGGTGCTAAGGGTAAGGGTGACAATTCTAAGTCAAACAAAGACAAGTCTAGCACTTGTGCAAGGTGTGGTTGCTTCAATCACCCGACTCAGAAATGTCGCACCCCTAAGAACTTGGTGGATTTGTACTTGAATTCCGTGGGACGTGGACGTTCCAATCAAGGACGCTCCAACCAAGGTGGAAAGCGATGCGAAGCACACTTCAATGCACTTGTCGGCCCCTGGGGTGCTCAAACTCCCCCCCGGATCCAAGCAACACCAAGGCTCCACCACCTGATGACAACATAGACGACATCGACATCGACAACATGATCTTAGAATACACTTCTGGAGATCCGTTTGGCGATTGTGCCTAGACTTTCAGTCTTTTGGGATCTAGATTATTATTATGCCCGCACTTTGTAATAGTTAATCATTGTCCTTTGTTTTATTTCATCAAGCACATTTGATTATCATTGTATTATGCACAATTATTATCAATGATATGCAATTATATATTTATTTGTTGAGAATTTCATTCATTCTCCATTTAATATATAGATCGTATGGGAGTCAATCCGATGGATGAGGAAATGTGCCTAGTGGACAGTGGAGCCACTAACTCTATACTTAGGGAAGTAAAATATTTCCAAACTCTCAACAAGAGTGAAGGAAATGTTTTAACAATCGCGGACGTGATCTTTGTGATAGTAGGCTCGGGCGAGCCAATCGCTACGCTCCCTATGGGTACATCATTAACAATTGAGGATGCACTCCTGTATCCCGATTCAACTCGTACCCTCTTAAGTTATAGAGATATCCGGAAAAATGGGTTTCATATTGAAACTCATGATGACAACAATGAGGAATCTCTTCTCATTACAAAGGACAACGGATATGGCAAAGTCACTATGTAAAAAAGGCTAATAACCGCTAGTGAGCCCAGAGACGTCGCTAATAACGAGCGTCTGTGTTGTGACATTACTGATACGCGGGCTGGGCGAGCGTCAGTAATAGGCATCGGATGGTCCCACAAGACCAATACGGCGTCGATAATAGGAGGTCATTACGCACACGTGTTCATGTAACGCCGTCGTTTTCTTAATCCGCACGCTGTTTTTCGTTGGTCGGGCACGCGACGCCGCGGCTACGGCGGGACGCTTTTGAAACCGAGTGTGTCTCACAGAATTCAACGTATCTCGGACACACGTTTCATCACAGGCGCATTTTCGAGACCGATCGACCGTGGATGCAACCCCTAATTCGAGCGCGTTTTTGCTTACGGACACCTTTTTCGCCGCCGCCCGTGCGTGCCGTTACGGTATTACAGGCGTGCGTTGATTCACGGACTCGCGTGGTCGAAACCGTCCATGTTGCTTGACACTACAGTACGGGCACGTGCCACGAATAACGGCGCTTGGAACATACAAAGTGCATGCGGTCACTAAATTAAAAGTCGGCGTTTATTTTCGGGCGAGTTGTGTTAGGAGAGTTGTGTTAGGAGGTGTTTATTTTTCGTACATGTGTTATCGCAACCAACCACTACCGGCGCGTTTATTTTCGGGCGAGTTGTGTTAGCGAGGTCTGTAATCGTACATGTCGCGGCTCCCTTTTCGGGCGACGTGTTAGCGTATAGTTTCCTACCGACGGCGTATAGTTGTGTTATCGGTGTCTGTACATGTCTCGACCACTACCGACGCCGCGTATAGTTTCGGGCGAGATGTGTTAGCGGTGTCCTCGTACATGTCATAACCGCTACCCGGCGCTACGGTCATTTACGGGCGTGTGTTGTCGCCGGTATGCGTCTTTGTTTTCGGTATTGCGGACACGTATCGGTGAACGACGCTTAGCGGTGCGCATCTCATAGAATCGCCGCATGTTACGATCGTGGGCGTTGCTTGCCGTAGTCCACAGGGGTGTGGGTGGTGTCTAAAAGCGTTGCGAACACATGTTAGTGAGCGGACGCCTCGGCGGTGCACGCGCTTGTATTTGTCTCGAGTCTTACGGTCGCCCGTCCCGCTAGAGACGATGGATGTTGACACGTGTGCTGTACCAGACTGAATTTGGCTGGGCCTACATCCGGTTTTGAACGGGCCTCCGCTTCGCTCCGGCAGAAGCCGGCCTTCCTTTGGACCTGAATTTGGACACGCATGTTAGGCCCGTTCTCTTGTGGTACAAGAGCCGGGCCGTTTTCACGCATAGGTTATAACATCTGCGGACATATTATTATATATATATAATGCATTGCCACACACTTCAACACCGTCTCTCTCTCTCGGTGGTGGCGGCACACCGCACACCGCAGGGGGGGGGGGGGGGACGGGGCGCGGAGGAGCGAGCGACGCCGCGGGACGGCAACTATATACTATTGATGATTGATTTGCTACGCCGCTGCTATATAGTACAACGTATTTGGATCGCCTCCTTGGTGTCCGGTGTGCTGCCGGAACTCCGGGGGGCAGACGCGACGAGGCTCCAAGTTGGAAGTTGTTCCTCCCGTTGGATGCGTATGGAGGATCTTCCGCCGAGCGGGTCCTCCGGGCAGCTACAACAGAAGCACGCCGTCCAAAATGCATCTGGAGGCGGCATAGTTTCTCGCCTTGAATGGAGGCTAGGGTTTTTCCTTACCCCATACATGCTTCCCAAGATCTCAACCGTTGAATCCAACAGATCAAGGTGCACTAGGCGTCGGTTTGGTTTGGGCTGTTTTGTTGGGCTCCAAATTCATCCTCCATGTGGAAGGATAGCCCAACAAAATTTGTTCCTAATCATACACAAACTCACAAAGACGAGGCTTTACGCCTTGCTTCACCGCAAATTCAGCATAGGTAGCCTCCATTTTGCGGTGCTTGTCCTCGAGGGTGGGAAAAAAACCCTTCCGAATGACCCTTCCATTCCGCCTTGCTTTATTGCCATGATAAAGCTCAATCCGACACGCGCTGAATGCATTGACAACACTAGCCTTCACACAACCAAAGTAATCGCTACGGATGTGTACACAAAGAAATCAATTCCAAACCACAAGCGGTCATCCCGACGGCAAAGTTTCAATAAACTATAAAACCGCACTATCAACCGTCTTTGCGAGTGCCACAAGAAAACAAACAAGCTCTATCATTAGTCTTATGAAGTCAAAGATCTCAATTTTAAAAATATGATAAAAAAAGATGACAAGCTAGACGCTCATGAGTAGAAGTTCCATCCATTGTAAACTCTATTGTAAACTCTAAAACAAAATACAACACAAAGAGTTTACAAAAAATGTTGGTCGTAATGCTCACACACACAACGCATGCTCATAAAGATCAACAATACTCTTATCATGCATATCCCCTCGATGTGCACAATGTCAAGGTAGAGCCCGCCACAAGGCAAAAATGTTACTTTTATGTCCTTGAAGCCCCCGCCTCTAGTTTCAGCCTTTTGTCGCTCATCCACATATTTTAGAATCGATTTGGCATGCTCGTCCAAAATTCTATTTTCTCCGTAACAGCTGCACAATTTGACTAAAATGAACATTTATTCACATAATTCGGATTGCATATTACAAACAATTCAATCTCGCAAATATCATGAAATATCGCCTACATTTGAGCGTGTAAAAATCTCATCAAGCAATATATAAGCTTAGAAATTAAATGTGGAATGTAAGGTACATATAAATTTTTGATCCAAATGTTATTTACCTTCACATAGAGCTTTTTGGAGGCGGGGGAAACAATTCAAGACTAACAAGATCATTAATGTCGAGATGCATGGACACAACCAAAAACTTTAATAGCTCCCATCGATATGGAATGCCGTAGGTATAGACATTCGCAAAGCAAAACTTTGGTTATACGTATTGACATAAATGTATAACAATAAAGTAAATCGTAAGTAATGGCATGGTGAACTTACACACTACACACCTTACAAATACCAAACTCAAATGTCATAGGGTCGACCCGAGGGCCCCCAAGAACCAAGCTTTGGAGCCATTTGGATGCGAACGGCAGCCGAGACCGGGCTCACTGTAAGCCTGGGGCGAGTAATGGTGGCTGCCTCAATGAATAGCTTTTCTAAAAGAGAGCATCCTCAATCACCACTTTTCGGGACCTGCTCGACCTCCGTATCATTCTTCGTCTGAAAAGACCAAACGACCTAAGTGTACAATTAGTTATGCGGATGCAAGAAAAGTCCGACATTTCCGACAAAAACATCAAACTTTTGTGTATGGGCATTTGAGAGGAGCGATGGAGCACTTTTTGAACCCCGATAGCCATGCGCCGGATGGTAAGCTCTCTTTCCATATTGGCAAAAATGTAAACTATCTAAATCAAGACTGAAACTTGGCGTACTCATGGTGTAGTCTTGGTCTAGGTCTATCATCCACGATGGTGAGAGAGCAAAAGGGAGGATAACGTAAATTGGCCTGGGCTGCTCCCAAGACCCGATATGTGAATGCGTTCAAAGCTCGAGGATGCTCAAGGCTATCGATTTAGGGATTGAAGCCGACCAGATCCCGATAGATGTCGCGTCATGCTTTGACAACCAAAGCACACCTCCTACAAATTACCCGAATGATTGAGATGATCCGAGATACGATCGCATTTAATGCGCCAAATATAGTCGGCGCTATGCTTGCGCTTGATGAGCTTGATGTCGCCGTCACGCAGGTTGAGCCGAGAGTTCGCTCATAGCCTTCACCGGTGGATAATACTTATGGCCCGGCGCCATTCTACCGGTAGAGGGAGATGATGGTGGTGAGAATGTCGCCCTGGAGGTTGCCGACAAGATCGGAGCTAGCGGGGCGTGGTTTGAAGCCGGTTTTGATGGATCTCGCCGATGACTCGCCATTTCCGCGAACCCAGATTTCTTCATACCGGATCTATCTATTTGCGAAACGGCTAGCGCCAAGCTTTTCTGACACCTAAAAAGTAGTACAAGACTAGGTTTCTCGCGTAGCCGGGCGGTGGCGGCGATATTTGCAACATCGGGCTGAACCGCGGGTCGTCCGATTTGATCGGACCGCTAAGGTCGCCCCATTTCTTAGCCGCGCAGGCCTCCGTGCTAAGAATTCACACGCCCAAGTTGGCCTGTGCACCCGAATTGAACACAATGCCGCTCAGAGCTGCTCGTCCCACTCCCCATCACGTTGTAGCGGAGTGGAGTTGGATGCGCATACGCACAAGATGGTCCCACGGGCAACAAGTTCAATATAATAATATATACGTATTTTACGCTTGCCCCGTATCCCAAGACGGGTCAAGCATATGTATGTGTGGTCAACAATTTGTACCGAACAAGCTACTAGTATCATATATTTTATCAAATTGAGCAAGCGCTATCGAAGTTTGTATCGATCATCACATAGTTTTAGGTTAGCTAGATAGTACATCATCACCAAAAGTAAGTCAAGACAAAGATAAGATCGATCACCAAAAAAAAAAAAAAAAACCTTCCGAATGACCCTTCCATTCCCGCCTTTGCTTCGCTGCCACGATAAAAGCTCAATCCGCACACGCGTAATGCATTGACAACACTAGCCTTCACACAACCAAAGTAATTGTTGGTATTTATTATGCTAAAAGAATATGAAGGATTCCAAGCGCATTTAACACCTACCATTGTAGCTTTCTCCTCCCCCTAGAGAGAGTATATTCTAGAGTATCGTGATCCACAGGAAGCTGCTGGAAGTAAAGAATCTAATAAGTCACAATCATGCATCTACTAACTAAGCAAACCACTAACTAAAGTGTGAGGGGTAAAATGGTAAATGATAGGAGTTATGAATAATATCAATCACACTAGAGAATCTTATGATAAATGTATAGCTAGCAAGTTGAGAGGACAACGGAGAGATCAAGGTTCCTATGTACTTCTATTACTTAGGTTCTATGATAAAATCATACACGCACTTTGGAGCAACAGATCCGTCCCAACTCTCGAGAAAGACTGGGAAGAAGGTAGTTGGGAGAAGGCTGGCAAAAGCTCTATGAAACACCAACCCGAACGTGGTGGACTACATCGGCCCCGACAGTATCAAGCCACCCTCAAATACCACAACTATCCGTGGATTGGGCAACCTCGTAACCTATAGCCTAGACACCATGTTCATACTATCGATTACTACTCTAGCTACCATGAATAACTAGAGCCCCTCAATACGAGCGGAGATCCCATGCAATAGCATAACAACTATACTTAACTAATTATATGAAAGACATGAAAGTAATAGAGAAGATAAATATATAAATCATATAATATCTTACAAAGGAAGGATACAAGACATACCAAACTCGTCAGATTTCCTCCGTAACCGAGCATAGCCCGCTCCTCCTAACTCCCTAGTTTCTAATCTACTACATTGGAGAGTCTAGCCCTACTTTCTTCTAGTGGAGAGGTTGTCCTCACATTGGGACACCTCCAAGACCAACAAAGTCAAGAGATAATGAAATGGAATGAATTAGAATGAATTAGGGTTTCACCGTAAAGGTGGGGTCTCCTTATATAGCCCTAGGCGATGCACGACAACCCTTGATCAAACCGACCTTGAGCAACGGGTAGATCTTCTTAATGGCGGTTATGAACCGACCTAACAAGACGCTCACCGACATGGGACCGCAGGGCGGCCGCCCTAGAAGGTGGTTGCGGCCGCCCGGGCCCCACGCCGTGGGCCCCCCAAAGGCCTCGCCTCTTCTCCGGTGTGTCTTCTAGAATGTTCTTGCGTAGGTTCCAAGTTGATTACTGATGGATACGCCTTTATGTCGTGGGCTTAAACTCTTGGGCGCTTTCCCGCTTAATCCCCTCGAAAAATATATAAATCACCAAACTTGTGGGAATTATGTTAGTAAGGGGCCCTATACCATGTTGATATTCATTTTAAGCCCTTATTTCATTTTTGAAAAGCCTATATATTTATGCTATAATAGGTGTCACCAGTGATCACTACTTGATGTGTACACAAAGAAATCGGGCTTCAAAATCACAAGCAGTCATCTTGACAAAGAAAGTTTCAATAAACCATAACAAACAAGTTCTCACATTAGTCTTATGGAGTCAAGATCTCAATTTTTAAAATATGACAAAAGAAAAATATGACAAGCTAGACGTTCACACAATCAAATTTGACACATGAGTAGAAGTTCCATCCATTGTAAACTCTCCACAATGTACAATATATGACACAGAGTTTACAAGCAACATAGGTCGTAATATGCTTGGTCACACACAATTGATGCTCATAAAGATCAACAATACTCATATCATGGGATGCATATCCCTAATGTGCACGTCAAGGTAGAGACTGCTACTATTCACTTGGAGCGCACCACACTTTGGGCCTAGAACACAAGATTTGTTATCTTCAAATTACTCTAGCAAAGATAGATGAGTAGGAGGGCGGCAAGGGCCCAAGATGAAGCCGACATTGCGCATCAAAAGCAGTAATTGCGCGGCCAAGGCGCAACATGAGGACAAAGTTGTGCAACTCAAGCAAAGAGTCTCCGCTAAATGATGAGCCCAAGAAGGCAAAAACAGGCCGAGGCCACCGAGGAGCCGCAGATGGCAAAGGCGCAGGTGGTTGCAAATATAAAAAAAGGAGCACGCCGTTGTGGTTGCCAATCTCAACAGAGCACACCACCAGATGCTTTTCACGCCCCCATCCTTTATAATCTCCCCGCCCGGTCTTTGGGTTTGTACCTAGGATCAATCGAAAAAGTATTTAAGACAACAAAAATTATTGAGCAATGTTGTACAAGATATAGCATGAGACACACGTATATGCAAGACAAAACAAACCCTTTAGAGCTATTCAAAAAAAAAAAAAAAAAAACCTTCAAAAAGGAAGGATAATGCACTTTACAATCTAGATTTCGTGCTCACACAAGAAGATGTGCTTCTCTTTGCGACATTTTTTCGGCCTCCGCCCAAAAACACACATTGCATCGTAGCGGCCGAAACTTCACTGACGACTCCACGAGCCCCTCCCGCTTGATGTTTCTCGCCTACATGTTAATAGGGACAATGAGTATCAACTATAGCTACTACTAATTACTCCAAAGAAGCATGGATGAGGAGGGCGCCGCCAAGGTCACAAGACGATTGATACATTGCACACACATGTCGGCAGTGTTTGAATCGAGTTTGCAAACACCAAGGACAAGTGCAGATGACTTTTTTTTTTTTTGAATCGTGCAGATGACTTGTATATTAAAGGAATGGCTAGCACATACACCGTGGATCTTCCGAGGGACTTCGCAAGCCCGCAAAGATTTGAAACCGGTCGATTGCTCTAAACTTCAAAACATTCTTGGCCCGCCGGTGACCTCCAAAGACTGAGCCAAACTTTAAAATAGAAATTACAAGACTATCTTCGCTCCTCCCCACTCTTTATAATCTCCCGCGTAGGTCTTTGTGTTTGTACCTAGGATGAATCTGTGAAAGGTATAAGACAACAAAACAATTCAGAATGTTGTACAAGCTAGTAGATAGCATGAGTCACACTGTATATGCAAGACAAAACAAAACCTTTCTATAGTCATTCAAAAACCCCTTCAAAAAAGGAAGGATAATGCACTTTACAAATTAGATTTCGGTGTTTACTCCAAGATGTGCTTCCACGACGGACCCCGATGATTCAAACCACCAATAAAAGAAAAGAAGATGTGCTTCCGCGACGGACCCTAGATCTGCAAACCACCAAAAAAGAAAAACTTTTGTATTTGCCGCTCAAAACCACACGAAAAACCATATCTAGCCGCATGGATGTGATAAAGAGCACCACCGCCTGGACGAGACGATGGGCGATACAGGCAGAATTCCCCCGTGTCGGATCGCTTCTATACTCAGGTTTGGTTGAGAATCTTGAGATGAGTTTGAAAGTCGTGGACTGAGAAGAGGTGAGAATGTACAGTGATGAGAAGAGGTGTAGTATGGGAGAAGGAAGTGACGAGACCATGAGAGAAAACTCGCCCATAGTAGCACTATAAAGGAATCCGAGGTGGCTACTCGTGGAGTGTTCGATGCGCATACCCATGGTCCCACCTAAGCACGTATAAGGGCGATCGTAACTTGTGTGCAAGTACGTATTTCGAAATTTCAAACATTATTTAGAGAATTAGAATTTGGCCCCGAAAAAGTTTGTCCTACTCTATCCCAACTTCCATCGTGTGGCCCACTTGTAATTTTTATATCTAAATACGTATATCCATGTGATATCTTGTTTTGAATAATTAATTGAAACAAATTTAATGGTGTAGCAATCGAATTTAATTTAGATTTTTGGGTTTCGCTTGGTGTAAAACATTTTTAGGTATTTCAAATTGTGGGGGCCCGCCGGTGGCCATTTTCTCTCTCTCGTCTATAATTAATCCGACGCCCTCGCGACAAGGAACCAGAAGCGCTCACGCCGCCGCTCGCCTGCTCGCCCGCGAGTCCCCCCGTAGTATTATTGGAAAAGGTTTTGGTCAAAACTTTTTTTTGGGAAATAGGAGTATAAAAACTTGTCGCTCCGTCCATCCTCGCAAAGGGTCATCCCGCACCATCCTGCTGCACTCATTTTTCGTGCACGGTCTCAGAATCGTGAATCATGATGACATGCCTGAACACCGTGTACAGCAGGTGTACTGTACATCGTGGGTCACATATGGATTCATTTCACATGCCTCGGCTCGATCGACGAGAGAGAGGAGGTGAGTGTTCGATGCCAATGTTTCAACACAAGGCCAAAATTTGGCCTCTTTACGGAACAAATCAAGCCGAATTGCTTTGTTGAGCCACAATGCACAAACTAGCAATACAGGTTCGATACAGCCCTTGGAGAGCCGAGCATTCCAAATTGAACAATTTTTTGATAATATTAACAACATTACGGATAACAAAGTTGTTTTGCTAGCGCCCGATTTTTGGCTGATTTAATAGTATTCCATGAGACATAAATAAGTCGAAACTAGATGAAGCAAAGAGCAAGTGAACATTGTCAAAAAAAAAGAAGCAAGACCTAAGCTACGGCATTATATATGGACGCCCCCGGGTCCAGACTCGAGTAGGGATGATGACACACTCGAGGAGATTGCGGATTATAATCTCCAGAAGTTGTAGTGAAAGGGTCTCGCTGTAAGCTTGTAGTGAAACAAGCGGGAATTCGAAGTCTCCGAGTCTTCAAGCGCGACTTAAAAAAATACTCAACTCAGCGAGGAGAGGGAGCGGTGCTCACAAACCTCCCCGCACTGAGCCAAACTTTAAAAATAGAAACTACGGTGTAAGAACCAAATTATTGAGCAAATATAGGCAGAGTCACATAAATTTGTAAGAGAACGGACTCGCTTCGGGCGCTATAGCGCATCCGTGCCGATGCTATTGGAAGTGCCAAGAAGTGCCCTCGTAAGGAGACATCTATTCCTCGAGGACCTTGACTTCATAAGGCACAAAGAAAATGTGCCTTTCTTTGCCACATTTTCTTCGACCCTCCTCCCATCCTTTTATAATCTCCCACGAGATCTTTGTGCCTAGCATGAATCACAAAAATATAAAGACAAAACAAAACCTTTTTAGAGCCATTAAAAACTTCAAAAAAGGAAATGCATTTTAGAGATCTCACAGCGTGTTTACCCAAGAAGACGTGCTTCTTTTAAGCGACATTTTTCTTTTCGGCCTCCTTCCCAACCCAACACTACACTAGAGATCGAGTGGCCGGACTTCATAGACCACTAGAGATCCGAACGCCAGACTCGATCCGCATCGACGCCATCGACTAGAGTCGCATCCACCCAATCTCACCCATTTCCTCGCCAAAAGATAGAAAATAGAGGCCACCCTTTTATAATCTCCCTTCGTAGGTCTTTTTGAGTTTGTACCTAGGATGAATCGAAAAGGTATAAGACAACAAAATAATTGAGCAATGTTGTACAAGCTAGTAGATAGCATGAGTCACACAGATATGCAAGACAAAAACAAAACCTTTTATAGCCATTAAAAAAACCCTTCAAAAAAGGAAGGATAATGCACTTTACAATCTAGATTTCGGGTAAGTTTACCCAAGATGTAAGCTTCCGCGACGGAATCCCAGATCTCGCAACCACCAATAAAAGAAAAGAAGATGTAAGATGACGGACCCCGCATCTCGAACCACCAATAAAAAGAAAAGAAGATGTGCTTCCGCTGACGGACCCTAGATCCGCAGAACCACCAAAAAAAGAAAACTTTTTGTATTTGCCGCTTCAAAACCACACAAAAAACCATATCTAGTCGCATGGATGTGATAAGGAGCACCACCCGCCCGGACGGAGACAAAGGCGGTATGCGAGGCACTCCCCCGTCGGATTGCTCCACTCAGGTTTGCTGAGAATCTTGAGATGAGTTTGGAAAGTCAGACGGAGAAGAGGTGAGAATTTACAAAGATGAGAAGAGGTGTAGTATGGGAGAAGGAAGTGACGAGAGATCGCGAGAGAAAACTCCCATAGCGTAAAGACTATAAAGGAATCCGAGGTGGCTATCGTGAGTGTTCGATGCAGCATACCATGGTCCCACGGTTAATGCAGTATAAGGGCGAATCAGAATTTGTGTGCTAGTATTTCGAAATTTCAAACATTATTTTAGAGAATTAGAATTTGGCCCCTCGAAAAAGTTTGTCCTACTCTATCCCAATACCATCGTAGGGCCCACTTGTAATTTTATCTAAATATATCCATGTGATATCTTGTTTTGAATAATTAATTGAAACAAATTTAGTAGTGTAATCGAATTTAATTTAGATTTTTGGTTTCTCGCTAAAACATTTTTAGGTATTTTAAATTCAATCGCCCGGCCGGTGGCCATTTTCTCTCCGCCTCTCTCGCCTATAATTAATCCGACGCTTCTACGACAAGGAACCGGTAAGCTACTGAGTGCGAGCCGTCCCCGTAGTACGAGTCCTCAGAAGATAAATGTTTTCAAACCGTTACATGTTTTCCCATGACAAGATGATCTCAAATCAAAATGTTGTAAGCTACGGAGTACAAAGTTTCATGGATATTTAAAAACCAGATTCGAGCGGGACGATGTCCCCACCCGTATTTCTTTAAGAAGAAGATCTTCCCACTGCATCCCGGAAAACCCCCACCCCCGCCCGCCCCGACATGGGAGCCCACGCACTCCATGAGAAGAGTCAGGCCACACCATGCTTTGGCACACGGGGAGCGGCGAGGGATTTTTTAGGAAATCATGCCGTCCGAGAGGACTCAACCCATGACCGGTGGCCTCCCAACCGGGAGAACGTCACTTAAAACAATTTCAATTTCAATTTCCAATTTTTGAAATTGAGACCTATATAGTTTATCTTTTATACAAAGGTAATGTTTAGTGTTTAGCGTTTAGGGTTAGGTTTAGGTTTATAATTAGAGATTAGGGTATACGTGTTGCCACACATAGTTGTGAGAGTAGGCGCTGCCCGCAACCTCAACCAGCCAACCTCCTTCCATTGCGAGCTTCACCGCCGCCACGAGCGAAGTTCGCCCGTCAGAAGTCGTTGTTCGCTCCTTGTTCTTCTTTGTTTTGTACGCTCCAAGTTCCTCCTCGTCGGACATGTTTTGGCCTTTTGGGTAGGATAGATCGGGCAATGGTGGCTCAGACCCAAACAGTGGATTTCACCGACGGCGTGCTCGACACCGCCAAGCAGTCGCCATGGTTGCCGGCGAGCTCGCCTAAATTTCTAACAATAATTATATTACGCTCAACATAAGGAAATAAACACATGTTGCAAATTAAAGTAACCAATGTTTACACAACCATATGACAACGAAAAACCATATAAAGCTAGTTTAGGGACACCTTGCACATCCTCATGAAAGCGTATCTCGCTAAGCAGTCCACTTCGCGGAAAGAAGAAGAACTCAAGACGGATGCGCACCGAGCCCGCAATACCGATGAAGGCGCTTCCTCGCTACCAGTCAGCACATGCATCCTTCCAACCATACACGCACGTGGGGTCGGCCGGCGATGCGCAGCTCTACATGGTCGCTAAGTAAGGACACGAATCAAGGTTGGGTTGCGCTAATCAGCCTCGCGAGGTCCCGCCCGCCAAAACACGCCGCTGGCAGCGCGGTTCGCCACCGCCGCCGCCGCCGCCGCCGCTGATTTATCGAAAGCGCCGCCGCCGCTTGGTCCGCGTTCCACCGCATGCCAAAGATCGCTAAGAAGTGCCGCCGCGCCGGAGTCCCTTGCATCGGGCTTTCCCCGAGGAGCCCGCCCCTGGGATCCGACGGCGCCGCCGTCATCTTCACGATCCCCCTCGTAGCATACGGCCTCCGGGATGATCGGCATTGAGGAAGCCACCGCCGAGCTCCCGTACCTCTGGGAACAACTCTTCGCATCACCAGTCCAAGAAGCCGACGGAGCAACACGAGCCGGATCGCTCCTGGTGGTCGTCGCCGAAACTTGGTGCGGTGCAGACGAGTCGAAGACGCAGTACGCGCTTCGAAGTTTCTCATCCTCCCGCTTGATGCAGCGCCGAGGATCCGCCGCCCGAAAGCGTTCCTCCGCAGCAGCAGCCAGAAGCACGCCGTCACGGCATCCGCCGCCATCGCTGCTCGGTGGTGTTGCCGCCTCTTGCCCTTTCTCGCTCGCGCCTCCTTGCCCTCTCGAGGCTCGAGTAGCCGCCTCCTCTTGCCCTTCCGCAGCACGGGAAGCCGAGAACGCGGGGCGGCTATTAAACCGACGCTTCTTCGACCTGGTCGGCCGCCGCCGCGCAGTCCCGTAAAAGGTGTACAAAGGGTAGGTTTTGGTCAAAACAATTTGGGAGTACTACTAGTAAAGTATAAAATCATCAATATTACACTTGCATGCTAATCCTTCACACCTGGCCGTAGAATAGGGCCCACGCCCGCCACCGCCGATCCGTCCCAATCCTTTGCGCAGGCCAGTCGCAGCTGGTCATCCGCGACCAGCACGGTGATGGATGGCCGCCGACCGAAGAGGCGAACGATGACGGACGGACGCCACTACCCTACAAACACCTTTTTCGCAAAGACGGGTCTCAGAAAACTTATTACTACAAGCAGTACAGTAGTACAATATTTTTTCCCCAGCAATCTATTCACTATAATCATTTCGGGTCCTTTGGTTCACCGGGTGAAGTAAAGGAATTTCGCACTAGATAGATTTTCACGTGATCTCGCTTATGCCAACTCGTTTCTTATGTTTTTGCTTTTCCTATCATTTTGCTCTCCTTCTATCCAAATGGGCCCTCAACCGCAATCAAACATCCAAACAACACAAATTCGAAAAATATAACACAATGCATGTTTACAACTAATAAAACCTCTCGCCATGCATAGGCCAGTCTCAATGGGGTTTCAATAGGGTGCCACATTAACTTTTTTCATGAAACTGAGGAGAGAGAGAGGGAAAAGTTTCATCATGGTGAAACTCTCTAGCGTTGTTTCCAACACCTATGAAACCGTATGAGAGAAAGTACCGCCCGTCGGGCCGGGAGCACGGCGGGCCGATGCCGTGAGAGAAAATATCGGGCCGACCGGTCGGGCCGATAAGCCGCGAAACAAAGGTTGCTCCATGCGGGAAGAGAGAGAAAGGGAGGGAGAGGTCGGGGGACCCACAATTCTATGCTAAGAGAAGGAAGAGGCCGTCCTAATCGCAGACTGACCCACGATCAGCCGCTAGGTAAATGCTACGCACCCGTAAATCGTACATGGAGGAACGAAAACTACGTTTTTCAAGCTTCAGAAAAATTCCCAAAAATATAAATAAACTATTACGGCAGCAGCGAATCGTTGTAACAGCCTAAGCGGTTCGCATGAAGTGCTTGGCGGCAGTCGCTTCGCCCAATCGCCGAGGCAGCCGCCGGGCCGAAGTCGCGCTCGATCTCCCGCAACACCTCTAACCGCCGCCATCGATCGGGCGGCGCGCATTCCGCCTCTAGAGCAGAAGAGCGGAACGCATCGCCAGCCGCTGCCCCCGAGTCGGGCGGTTTGTTTTAGCTTGTCGTGAGGCGGCGAGACGGTGTCGCGCCTTCCACGAACACGGTAGACATGCCTGCTCAAGCACGCCCTCCGGGTGCCGACCCAGGCAAGCTTGCCGATGAGACTCGCGACGAGTAGTACAACGGCCCCCGCCCGCCGTAGACCCACTGAGACAAAGACTGCCTAGCCGGATGCTCCGTCCTACCTGGTCGCGCACGCCGCTTTACAAAAGGTGGCCCATGTGATTGAAGAGGTCCTCCATAGGATGCTTTGGCGGCATGGCGACGTTGCATCGCAAGCTCCACAAGCAAGTGTTCAAATGTTCTCCATGGCGCAAGCAAAGCGGGCCTGGGTTTCTTTTTTTGCTAGAAGCTAGTAGCTCGAGCGCGGGAGGTGGGAGGTGAACAGCAGCCTGTGTGGCGCCGGTTGGGGTAGTAATAACTAGAGGTATTCCCGGCTGCCGCTGGGTAAAAAGGGGGTATTATATTGTTAAAGGATTGAATTGTGTAATCACTAAAATTATCTGCAAAAAGATTATTTAATCTTATGTTTAAACTCTAAGCTAAACCAATATTGAATAGAAATATTTAGATATGTTGGACAAGTGACAACTTCTCGTAATGCAATAAAACATATATATAATAATTTATTTGAGGAAATCCTGGTATGTTTTAATCACGCTTAACTTTGTTCCTTCACGCATCATATCCCCCGCGTGTTGACACGGGTATGAACGAGAAATCAAGTAATGTATAAGTTAGAATATTACTACTATCACACCCTCTTATTCTCTCTTTTTTTTTTTTTTTTTTCCTCTCTCTCTCTCTCTCTCTCTCTCTCACCGTCGCTGCCGCTCTTCCCCTCACCACTCTGCTTCGCTTCACACTTTCTCTCTCCCTTTCTTTCTCTCCGCTACACCACACGGCAGACGAGCGTGGACCGACCGCTGAAGGCATCCAAGGCCACGGTCGTGGGCTCCTCGGGCAAATGGTCGCACGCCATATTTCCCAAGGGCCCACCTGTCATTGAAACCTCTCACTTCTCCTTGCTAGCATGGACATGGTCCAAAGGAATACAGAGACAGAGAAGAGACCATGAGATTGGTTCACAAAGACAAAGCCGGCCGGTCCCAATCAAGCAAAGACTAGACCCGCGGCGCCGCCCGCTAGGTAAATGTTGTGTGCATGCAACCCCGAGAACATACATGGAGGAGCAAAAAACTACATTTTCCAAGCTACTTAAAATTCCCAAAATTAATAAACAAACTATGTACACCCAATACCCTACACATACAGCTACACCCTCCTATTCTTCATTATTTTTTTACTTTACTCTATACCAACTACCATCGTGGGGGACCCACCTATAATTTATCGAAATATAACCATATGACTTCTAGTTTTGAAAGATTTATTGAAAGGAATTCAATGGTGTAATCGAATTTAAATTGGTTTTTGGTTTGTGAGTTATAACATTTTTAGTTAGTTCAAATAAAGGGGCGTGCCACAAGATCTCATAGAATCTGAGGTGGCAAATCAGAGTGTTCGATGCATACCATGGTCCCACCAAGTTAATGTGTGTTTAGTTGGTGAAATATTTTGGGTTCAAATACATCGTATCACTTTTTGTTTGTATTTCGTGAATTGTTATCCTATTAGAGAGTAACTAGGCTCAAAAGATTCGCCCCTCGCACTTTTTTGGGGCGATCAATTGAACTTGTGTGCTAGTATTTCAAAATTTCAAACATTGTTTGGAGTAGTAATAGGACTATGGCCTATGGGAGAAGTAGGAATTTGGCCCCGAAAAAGTTTGTCCTACTCTATCCCAACTTCCATCGTAGGGCCCACTTGTAATTTTATCTAAATATATCCATGTGATATCTTGTTTTGAAGAATTAATTGAAACAAATTTAATGGTCTAATCGAATTTAATTTAGATTTTTGGTTTGTCAGCTTAAAACATTTTTAGGTATTTTAAATTGTGGGGCCCGCCGGTGGCCATTTTCTCTCTCTCTCTCGGCCCATCCTCGCAGTTGTCATCCGCACCAAAGACGGGTCTCAGAGAATCGTAATCATGATGACATGCCCGAGGTGTACCGTCCCATCAGGGGTCACGTATGGAGTCATTGCACATTCCCTCGCTCGATCGATCGAGAGAAAGAATGAGGTAGAGTGTTCGATGCCAAATTTGTTTCAACACAAGGCCAAAATTTGCCTTTTTACGGACCAAATCAAGCTGAATTCGTTTGTTGAGCCACAATGCACAAACTAGCACAAACTAGCAATACAGGTTCGATACAGATTCGAGTAGGGAGCATCTGTTTAGAAGGCAACCTCCTCATGTCCAGACTCGAGTAGAGATAACAAAGACCGGCGAGACGGTATGCCCCATGGCAGGATTATAATCTCTAGGGCAGGTCTTTGGCTCTAGTCATGCGCATGATTATTAAGGCTCGAGACCTATCTAACCGCTACGCCAACCACAATGTGCATGCAACAATTGACCATAAGCGTGGGATCCATTTTTTTTGGGCAATAGCTACAGCTACAGCCAAAGCCACAATGGTGGAGCGACAAGCATGGGCCCATGTACAGTAAAAAGCATAGAAGATGTGTGAGAGAAAAAGAAGAGAAGATGTGAGAGAAATCATTGTTTATTTGCTTGTGGTGCACCATAAGCTTGAGGTGTTTTTTGGATGGACAATAGCTATGGTCTAACTCCACAATGGTTGATGCCCTTCATGCCTACTACATTGTTGATGCCCTTCATGCCATCAAGGGCAGCAGAGAGAAGTGCCTCTGAGGGAGACATCCATTTCGTAGGACACTTAACCGCAAGGAGGCATTGGCAAAACAACACAAAGAAAATGTGTTTTTCTTGCCACATTTTCTTCGACCTCCCGCCCATCCTTTTATAATCTCCCGCGAGGTCTTTTGTGGCTAGCATGAATCACACAAATATAAAGACAAAACAAAACCTTTTAGAGCCACTAAAAAAAAAAATCTTCAAAAAAAAGGAAATGCATTTTAGAGATCTCAGCAGTTGTTTACCCAAGAAGACGTGTTTGTTTTTTTGACATTTTCTTCGGCCTCCTTCCCAACCCAACACTAGCTAAAACACTAGAGATCGAGCGCCCGACTTCAGAGACCACATGAAGTCGAGATCCGAACGGCCGACTCGATCTAGATCTACAACCATACAAAAAAAAAAAACTCATGTATTTGTCGCTTCAAAACCACATGAAAAACCATATCTAGCTGCATGGATGTGATAAAGAGCACCACCCGCCCAGATGGAGACGAAGGCGAAGGCGAGGCAAATTTGCCCGTGGTCGGACAGCCTCGCACTCAGTTTGGTTGAGATGAGTTTGGAAAGTCGACGAGAAGAGGTGAGAAGAGTACTAGTACTAACTAGTACAAGATGAGAAGAGGTGTAGTGTGGGAGAAGGAAGAGACGAGAGATCGAGAGAGAAAACCGCCCATAGTAGCACTATAAAGGAATCCGAGGTGGCTACTGTAGAGTGTTCGATGCATACACCATGGTCCCACTAAGCAATGTAAAAGGGCGAATGTAATTTGTGTGCTATGGGGGGTGTTTAGTTGGTGAAATATTTTAGGTTGACTACTGAGCACTTTTCGCTTGTATTTGGTAATTAATATCCAACCATGGACTAACTAGGCTTAAAAGATTCATCTCGCACTTTTCAGCCAAACTGCATAATTAGTTTTTATTTACCTACATTTAATGCTCTAAAAAATACGCTTACGAGATTCGACGCGGATAGGAACTCAGAGCACTTTTTGGGTTACTGTACTACAAACTAAACACCCCTATATTTCGAAATTTCAAACATTATTTGGAGTAGTAATAGGACTATGGGAGAATTAGGAATTTGGCCCCTCAAAAAAGTTTGTCCTACTTATCCCAACTTCCATCGTAGGGGCCCACTTGTAATTTTATCTAAATATATCCATGTGATATCTTGTTTTGAAGAATTAATTGAAACAAATTTAATGGTGTAATCGAATCTAATTTAGATTTTTGGTTTCTCAGTTAAAACATTTTAGGTATGTGGGGCCGCCAAAGGGCCATTTTCTCTCTCGCCTATAATTAATCCGACGCATGACAAGGAAATCACCGCCGCCGCTCTCTTCCCTCTCGCCCGCTCGCTCTTCACTTTTCTCTCTCCCTTTCTTGTCTCTCCGCTACACTACACGGCAGACGAGCGTGGACCGACGGTTGAAGGCATCCAAGGCCACGTGCCGGTAGCTCGTGGCAAATGGTCGCACGCCATATTTCCCCAAGGGCCCACCTCGTCATTGAAACCTCTCACTTCTCCTTGCTAGCATGGACATGGTCCAAGAGGAATACAGAGACAGGAGAAGAGACCATGAGATCGGTTCACAAAGACAGCCGGGCCGTCCCAACTCGCAAAGACTAGACTCGGCAAGGCCACCGCTAGGTAAATGCTACTCACGCAGCCCGAGATCGCATAATGAGGAGCGAAAACTACATTTTTCCAAGCTTCTTAAAAAATCCCCGTAAAATTAATAAACAAACTCCCTACACATACACCCTCCTATTCTTTTTTTTTTTTTCTTTTCCCCTTTTTTGTTCTTTTTTTTTTACTTTACTCTATAATACCAACTACCATCAGACTCACCTATAATTTATCAAAATATGACCATATGATTTCTTGTTTTGAAAGATTTATTGAAAGGAATTCAATGGTGCAATTGGAATTTAAATTGGTATTTCGTTTGTGAGTTATAACATTTTTTTTAGTTAATTCAAACAAGTTACCTGCCTTTGGCAAATATTTTGCCATCTACTATAAAGTATAAACGAGGCGGTCTACTAGTGTAGCCCTAGTCCGCCCCGACATTCTCCCGTGCATGCTTGGTGAGGCAGGCCATAGTGACAAGTAGTAGCCCGTCAGTGGCTCTTCCTTTTTTAAAAATATTTCTTTTTCTCAGTAGAAAATAAAAGGAAAACACCCTCAAATGGAATAGCTAGAGATGCCTATTTTTATTTGTTGATTGTCCTAATTATAGTATATATATCACAACTAAGAACACACATGTCCCAAATCAAAAAGTTGTAAACTACAAAGTTTTATGGATATTTGAGAACTACAATCACTATATTGGTAGTTTGTTGTCTATAAGAGGTCAATTAAAAACACTTAAATTTCAATTTTCATTTTTAATTTGAGGCCTAGTTTTCCTTTACAAGATAATTTCAAAGCAAAAGTTTTGAAATTCTTTTTTGGCTCCACATGTCATAGAGTAGAAAAATGTGGCAAGATTTCGCTTAGGCAAAACAAAAAGTTAAGCAAGATTCTTAGGGTCAGGTTTAAATCACCCGAATTTGGCTCGACGCCTCAAAAATTCCAATCACATTAAATCATTAAATGTACCAAAAGACGCATGCATTGAGTATGAAATGTAGGTAATAAACAAAATAGCTAATTGCACAATTTAGATGAGTACATTGCGAGAGACTAATCTTTTGAGCCTAGTTACCCCATGCGATGGTAGGATAATATTTACCACAAACAAACTAAAAGTACTACAAAGCTTTTCGGCGGTAGACGCTGTGGCGTGAACCGGGCGCGACACAAAGAAGAGATTCCAAGGCGACGCCAACGGCACGTGCATAACCGCTGCCGACGAGTCTCGAGGTGCCGTGGTAAGAGAGAAGGGAGAGAGTTCAGCCGAGGCGCCCACGCCCGAGGTGCTCGCGACGCCATGGCGGCCGCGGGTCACGCCGAGGGTGAGAATCGCAAATAAATTTTACACCTCACAAACATGAATATACCAATCGCAAATAAATTTTACACCTCACAAACATGGATATACCATTGTCATCACTCTAGTCACTCATCATTTCAACTACAATCAAACATCCATGCAAAGACATGATTTGGAGAAAAACAACACATTGATATTTAATCACAAACACCATCGCCCCATAAACACGAACAAAACAAAAAAAATAACACATGGACTACAATGAATTAAAACGCCTAACCGCTGTTCATCACCGCATGGTACTCAAACTCGAGGACGGATCTATCGAACATCAACCAATGCTTGCAAGCACACAACCAAAAAAGGTAGCAAAAAGTCGCTGTTCGATCTAGATCATCTAGCTTAGAGCTAAGCTAGCAAAATGTACAACACACACATAGAGTATATAGTGCCCGAGAGCATCATCGTAGATCGCCTACTTATTCCAACGCTGCAGCAAGGAAGAACAATACTACACTCGACGCGATCCTACACTCCCCGCCGCGAACACCCACCGCAATGCCATACTAATCCTAGCCCCATTCGCCAGCCGGTGCCGCAATTGTCTCCACCCACCGGCGCGCTGGGCCCGGGCGAGGCACCGGTTGGTCCGAAAGCAGACGATGCTACCACCGCCACACCGGATACCGCAAAGAAGAAATCGTCGCGCAACACTTTCGCTGCTCGCATGAAGTGCTTGGCGCAGTTCACGCTCGGCTCAAATACCAAGGCAGCTTGCCGCAAATGAAGTCGCGCCGATCTCCCGCAACACCTCTCGGCACTATCGCCATCGGGCGGCGTTCGGGCCTGTAGAGCGAAGAGCGTGAACGCACGCCAGCGCATGCCCCGAGTCGGGCGGCTTGTTTCAGCCTTTGTCGAGAGGCGGCGAGACGGGTGTCGCGGCCTTCCACGAACACGCGCATACATGCCTCGCTTCCGGGCACGCCTCCGGCTGCCGACCTTGGCAAGCTTGGTGATGAGACTCACACAGTAGTACAAATAGCCGCCCCACCCGTAGACCCCGCCGAGACAAAGACTCGGTCTAGTCGGATGCTCCGCCCCACCAGGGTCGCGCACGCCGCTTTTCATCTCGCGAAAGGTGGCTCGCAGATTGAAGAGGTCCTCCATAGGATGCTCGCGCAGCATGGCGACGCATCGCAAGCTCCACAAGCAAGTGCTCCCCGGTTGTTCTCCATGGCGCCGCACGGGCGCGCTGGGCGGGGGTGGGGGCTTTTTGCCGGAAGCCTCGAGCGCCGTGGGGTTTTTTTTTGCCGGAAACTCGAGCGGGGCGGGTTTTTTTGCGGAATG
The DNA here is from genome assembly GCA_015847255.1 of Hyparrhenia diplandra. Taxonomy (NCBI): domain Eukaryota; kingdom Viridiplantae; phylum Streptophyta; class Magnoliopsida; order Poales; family Poaceae; genus Hyparrhenia; species Hyparrhenia diplandra. Next base: position 2,251,278 of record JADLZK010005668.1, on the reverse strand, counting down.
GGTGAACAAAGAAGAATGCGGGTGCGTAGTCCGTAAGCACGGAGACGGATTTTATGAGCGCCGGGCCGGGTGCTCAACGGGAGGTCAATCGTCGGACATAAAACTCCCGCTGAACGCTGGGCGGCGAAATGGGCGCGACGCCCTATCCTAGTGCGCGCCCCAGAAGTCTAGTCTCATTTGAGTTTCATACGAAGTTTTTTTTTAAAAATTACACAAAGGTAACTCGACGCCACAATACGCACGCACACTCACCCCTATGAACGCACGCACGCAATCCCTACCCCTATGAGCACCTCCGGGATTGGGCAGCCGACACATCTAGAGATTCTCGAAGTCACCATAGGCACCTCATTGTCGACAGAACGCCGCTACCACTTAATGCATAATGTCGGTAAATCCCGAAAATCTCAAGAAAAGGTGCGAGCACTAGGATTATTTGAACCCCTGGTGGGTAGCAACCCACTAGACCGCCCTACCATTAGACTACAAGGGCATTAATTGGGCTAATGTGGCACCATATTAATATTGAGAGTGATGATATAAGAGTTTAATGGGAGTAGAGAGAGTTTCATCCCCATTAATCTCTTCTCGACTCGCTTCTAAAATCAATGTGTTGGAAATCCGGACATGAAACCCCAAGGCCCATTGAGACCGACCTAAAACATAAATGGTTTCAAACTACACATGTTTTTCCATGACAAGATGGATCTCAAATCAAAAATTTGTAAACTACAAAATGTCATGGATAATTGAGAACTACATTCTGGTATGCCGGTGGTTTGTAACTTTGTATATCCGAGGCCACTTAAAAAACATTTAAATTTCAGTTTTCGTGGTTTTTGAATTTGAGACCTAGTTTTTCCCAAGATAAGACAAAGTCAATAATGAAAGAGTTTTAAGTTGAGAGTTTATTAACTTAGTGTTGACGGTAATTAACTACATAAAAACACCGCAACACCAAGAAAAACATTCACTTTTGTCTACCAAACTTAATGATAGGGCTTGAAACTAATTCATTCCACAAGTTTTGGTATTTTCAAATGCGATGCAGGAATTTTAAATTATTGTCAAGAAAAAGTATCATATATGGCAAAACGGAGTACACCAATGCGAAGAGCTCATCGCTACCGATCAAAATGGATATATTACTTGACATATTTGGACTCCGAATGAGAAGATATCATATAAAGAAATTTGCCACATGAAATGATGATTCATATGTGAACAAAGGCTCATGCATGGCCAATCAAATCACGACACGCGGCAAATAAAAAGAAGAAGCAATCTCCCCACGCGGCCGACACGCTGGCCCCACACGCAGGCGCCGCCGGCCGGGGCGCGGGCCGACCGCCCCAAATTTTATCAGCGGCGCTTACTCGGCGCGCCCTCAAGGCTTCACGCCCACGCTGCGCACGACGCGCCGAAGCGCCAAGCAGCGATAAGGCGGGCCCCCCGCGGCGCGCCGCCGCCTCCCACGCCGCAAACGCAGAGCGGCGCCGCAGCCAGCCGCCCCCCCGCCACGTGGCGCACGACGAGTGGAGGCGCGGAGGCGGCTATTGGTCCACGCGGGTCCAGCGCCGATAAACCGCCGGTTCGCCGGTTTTGTCCGATTGACCCCCGATTTATTCTTCCGTAAATGCGTAAAGATAGCGCATCGTAACGCCGGGCTTTGTTTCGGTTCGACGCCTTTCTCGGGCTCGGTTCTTCGCCGTTTTCAACGCAGCTCACAAGGAAACTTCCTTGCCGACCTCCCAAATGTCGGGGTGCATGCCAAGAGGCGGTAGGAAATGTTTCCAAGTGCAGAGATGGCCTCCTCCCCCTCTCTAGTATAAAATATAGGCCATCTCCCACCATTGTACACACCAATTCCAAAGGTAAAGAGCTCTCCTCTCTTAGTAGAGCTCTTCTACCACTCATCATAAGGAGCTACAAGCACAAGTGAGCAAGAGAGAGAGAGTCTTCTATCTCTACCCCTATTCTAATTCTAGAGAGTGAGAGAGGAAAGGCTAGAAGGAAACTTGATTCCTTCTACCCGAGTTGTCGGTCCGCCCCTCTGTACCGCGCGGTTCCTAGGAGGACGGAGTGTCGGACTTGTTCGCATTCCACCTCGCTTGTACCTCTACAATCTACTTACGCTTTGGTAAGAAGTTCGTGAATATCTTTCGGCCTATTACTTTTTAAGCATATTATCTTAGCCGTTACGATCTTACGGGATTGATAGTCGCCTTTTAGGCGGTGCTCTAGTGGAAGGACCCCGGGACGGGTAAGCCTTGAATTCACCCTAGAGTAGCAATCATCGCTGCAAACGTGGTGTTTGGACTAGTGGTAGCCTATCTTTTGTGGCGATTCCACGGTTGAGGGGGGTAGGCGGCCGGGTTCGGGTTCTTGTCCGTCCCTTGTAATCCCCCCTTTGCCGATCTGCCATCCCATCCCGCTTTGGGCGATTGCCGGTGCCCGGCGAGAAATTAACAAGCTCGAAAATCCCCGCCCTGAAACTTAAGCCCATAGAGATACCTCACCACTCTTAGAACATAACCTTGCCTTGGGTAGACGCTATCCCGAAAAGCCCTCAAGGCAAATGGCCCCTATGGAAAATACGATACCCCAATATATCCGGTGAAAGCTACAACGACAATTCTCAGACGCTTATGGATTCTTCCCTCGCGACGCTAAGAAACGCCAACAAGCTTTCGGCGCCGCTGTCGGGACGGTTGTCGAGTTGTGTTTCGACCTAGTCGACCCGCGGTGCCTTGTAGTCTCCAAGAAAAATACAAAAACATTTTCTTTTACCCATGGAGCAACCTACCCTTCAAACCCTTTCCGCCCCTAAGGGCGAGCTCTTAGAACCACGCCAATCTTCAAAGCCAATCACAGCTTCGTATTATGAGCTCCGCCCCGGCTTTATAGCCATGAGTTCGTGCCCAAGCCTTTTCAAAGCTTGGAATATGAAAACCCATACCATCACCTAAGGGAGTTTGAGCAGCTCAGGCATGCCCGACAATTGCGGGCATGACACACGATACATCAAGTGTGGAAATCAAGCTTCGCTCTTCTCACCGAAAGAGCGAAACAATGGTACGCCCACAACGTAGGGTTGGTAAAAGGAGAATGGGAAGAATCATGAATAGATTCTCGCCTCGCTCGCTCTATCCTTTATCCGTAATCGCGGCCCCAAGGCCAAGAGGTACTCAACTTCCGACAAATAGAGGGTGAAACCATAGGTGCAGCCTGACCGTTATTCCACTCTTACCGATCCGCCCAGACCGTCCATCCCGAACCATGTGCTTTTACAAAGATTTTTGGCTAGGTTTGATAGAGCAACCGCCCCTATCGCTTGACACAACCGCCGGAGGGTCGTTTTCACATAAAACCCCAAATGAAGGAGAAGTTTCCTAAACCGTATTCTTGAGAATACTCCCGCTAGAACCCATCCGTGTAGAACCCAAGCAGATCCTAGAGGAGGTCTCTTCGCCAAAGTCAAACCCGACACACCTCTAGAGAAACCCCTCGCCTCAACTAAAACCAAAGAAAGAAGAGACCGCATGTTCGATCTCTCATTTTTTCGAGGCCGATCTTACGTAAGAATTCGTAAAGCCTCGAACTACGAATGCCGGAAGAAACCACCAGCCCCCTCGCCTATCCTAAGGAACCCCTTGACGAACTTTTTTTCTCAAGGAGTGCATTAAGGAATTGACGGCCATCATGAGCACAGAGTGGTTAAAAGAGGGGGAAGGATCGTCTCAAGAAATTCGCATAACTTGTCCCTCTACTCCTCTCTTTGTAGACATCAAAGGGACTTGGTGGAGGTCATGTATAACCCTACGGTAGGTGTAAACATCATGTCCAAAAACTATGCGCAATGCCCTCGTAGAAGAGCCTTTCATAACCCATACCTTTCTGACATTGCGCACGCACCTCGAACCACCTTAGAATGCCGAGAGATTATACATGACCAAATTCTTCAAAGATAAGGATGTCAAATTTTCTTTGGACTTTCATATTTTTGATATCCAAGATTTTGACATCCTAATCGGGCATCCCTTTGAAAAGATTCTTGATCTATCAAAACCGGGATCTAGATGTCAAGTTGGGGAGAAATTCATTTTCGATTCCAAATACACGAGCTAAAAACTCAAGCGATGCACCCTCTCCACAATGATGACATGCCCGAGGAGGTCATGGGAGTCATGCTCTATGATAACCCCGGAGACGTACCTAGAACTTGATGCCCAATTCTTCATAGAAGAAGAGGACGACTCTGTGAAAACCATAGAACTTCCTCTAGAGGAAGAGCTGACTCGACCTCCGCTTGAGCTTAAACCCCCCCCTCGGCTTCACGCCATGTCTTCCTAAACGGCGACACACAAACCCTAAGTATCATTAGTGATAAACTTAGTGACCAGGAGACATCCCAACTCATCGCCTTTAGAGAAGCATAGATCGGTCTTTGGGTATTCTTTTGCAAGACCTAAAAGGGGTAAGCCCAACACTTTGCACACATCGCATACCTATTGACCCTTCCAAAGACCCCATCACGTGAACCCTAGAGAAGGCTCAATAACGCGATGCGTGAAGTCGTGAAGAAGGAAGTTCTCAAACTTCTTCACGCCGATAATTTATCCCGCACCACATAGCGATTGGGTTAGCCCGGTCCAAGTGGTCCCTAAAAAGGGAGGAATGACGGTTGTTGAGAACTCAAAGAACGAGCTCATTCCACAAAGACAAGTCACGGGTGGAGAATGTGCATCGATTATAGAAAAACTTAACAAGGCAACTAAGAAAGATCACTTCCCGCTTCCATTCATTGATGAAATGTTGGAACGGTTGGCGAAACATTCTTTCTTTTTTGTTTCCTTGACGGGTATTCTCGCTATCACCGTATCCCGATCCACCCCGATGACCAAAGCAAGACCACATTCACATGCCCATACGAAACCTATGCGCGCATCGTAGAATGTCATTTGGGTGTGTAATGCACCGCTTTTTTCAAATGGTGTATGATGTCTATCTTCTCGCATATGATTGAAGAGATCATGGAAGTCTTCATGGACGATTTCTCCGCCTATGGTAAGACTTTCGACGCTTGTCCGAAGAATTTAGACAGTGGTCTTGCAACGATGCCAAGAAAAGGACCTGTGCTCAATTGGGAAAAGTGCCATTTCATGGTCCGAAGGCATCGTTTTGGACATTTAGTGTCCGAGAGGGGGATTGAGGTAGACAGAGCTAAGATAGATGTTATCAAAAAGCTACCTCCCCAAAGGAACGCCAAAGGAATCCGCAGCCTTCCTAGGTCATGCAGGTTTCTACAGAGGTTCATAAAAGATTTTTCACAAATCTCTAGACCCCTCTCGAACCTCGCTAGCTAAGGATGCACCTTTCGACTTCACAGATGAGTGCATGCACGCTTTTGAAACCCTTAAGAAAGCACTCATCTCGGCCCGATCATCCAACCCCCGGGATTGGTCGCTGCCGCTTGAAATCATGTGCGATGCTAGCGACTATGCCGCTGGTGCGTCCTAGGCCAAACCAAGGATAAGAAGCAAAGATGCAATCGATATGCTAGCAAGACTCTAACAGAGCCCAAATTGAACTACGCTACCACGTAAAAAGAGCTCCTCGCAAGAGTAGTCTTCGCTATCGAGAAATTTCGCCTTACTTAGTGGGTGCAAAGATAATCGCTTACACCCACCACGCTACCCTTAAGTATCTTCTCACTAAGAAAGACGCTGAAACCTCGCTTGATCCGGGCGGATTCTCCCCGCTCCAAGAATTCGATCTAGAAATAAAAGATAAAAAGGGAGTAGAGAATACCGCTGCATCATTTGTCGCGTATGCGTGTAACTAACATGCAGAAACTTCCAATCAATGATTACCCGCGCGCGACGACATGCTACTAAAGGTGACGGACACCAACCCATGGTACGCAAACATTGTCAACTTCATGGTTACAGTTATGTACCCCCGGGAGGACCGGGCGAAAAGCTCCAAGTAGAGAGCGACGCCACCTTTGGGACAACCCGTGACCGCATAGGGTGTGCGCAGATGGCTTGCTAAGAAGATGCGCACTAAGGGCGTAAGGGATGCAAATCATAGAAAAATGCCATGCATCACCTTATGCCGCCACCTCTGAGTATTCCGCACTCAAGACAAAATCGGCAAAGGCGGGTTTCTCCGCCAACAATGTACGCCGACACGAAGGAGTTCATCGAAGATGCTATAGCCGCCGTAAGACCGAGGTATAATCAGCTTCATGACGCAATGCCCCTACACTACAACCTTCAAATAGAAATATTTGATGTGTGGGGCATTGACTACATGGGACCATTCCCAAAGTCCGGGCGACATGAAGTATATCTTGGTGGCAAAGGATTATGTGTCGGTGGGTAGAAGCATTACCATGCGAGTCGGCCGACGCCAAACATGCTCGAAAAGATGTTCCATGAAGTGATTTTCCCCCATTTTGGAATGCCTCGTATGGTAATAAGTGACGGAGGATCACACTTCAAGGACAAAGCATTCGTAACATTCTTGAAAGAACTTGGCGCCGAGCACAACATAGCTACACCCTATCATCCGCAAAACCAAATGGGCAAGTCGAAACATCAAATAAGCAAATAAAGAACATCCCGCGTAAGACGGTCAACGAGATGGGGAAGGGTCGAAAATAAGCTACCCGATGCTCTTTGGGCTTATCGACAAAGATACAAAGCCCCCATCGCATGTCACACCCTATCACCGGTATACGGCAAAACCCTGCCACTTACCGCTTGAGTTGGAACATCGAGCTCACCGGGCCATCAAGAGATGGAATATGGACGCCAAACTCACGGAAAGAATTGACAAAAGCAAATTTCCTAACTTGAAGAATGGCGAGAAAAGGCGCACTATAGTTCAAAAGCTCTACAAAGAGCGCATGAAGAGATGGCATGATCAACAAGATAAAGATGAAAGAATTCACCAGGGGTGATAAGGTACTTTTATTCAACTCCCGTGAAACTATTTGGCGAAGGAAAGTTGAGGAGTAAGTGGAAAGGACCATACACAAATATCAATACCTCGTCACATGGTGCAATCACAATCCAAGACGACGCAGTAAAATACACAAGGTAAATGGTCAACGCCTCAAACTTTTCTTTGAACCATTGCCCGATCTCAACCAAGAGCTCGATAGAATAGACTTTTATTTCAAAAAATGATTTATGAATTATCATATATACCAAAAAAAAAAAAAATATTCTTTTTGTTCTTAAATTCAATAAAGTTTTGTTATTTTATTATTGTATATATCCCACTTGTTTTTGTCCTTGTGCAAAAGAAAATTAAAAATAGGTACAAAAACAAGTGTGGGGAGGCTCACAAGTCAAAGGTACGCAAAACAAATTGTATCATTTTACACTTTGACTTGTGACATATTTCACCTCTCCTCGCCTATGTAAATCATTGTCTAAACAAAGTTGGCAAATACTCCATCTCTAGTCTACCAATTGATACATGATGTGCATACATTTTATTCCTCGCTAAAAACCACACTTTGTTGAGCAACTACCCGTTAAGGGACCCCATGCTTATCTAAATAATTGAGCTTTGTGATATGGTAGAATGACTTGACGCTTTACTCTCTTATGCAACAAGACTTGGTTTTACTTTTCAAAAAAAATCAAATAAAGCATGCTCCCCGGGTTTGACTTAGACAAATCCTACCAAAGCCCTAATAATGACATGAATATCCACTATAGCTACTTCCTCGCAGTATTGAGTTTTGTCGCTCTATGATCTCAAGGCTGAGAGAGGCTCATACCCCCAAGATCGAAAAACACGTACACCCACATATACACACCGATTCTCACAATGAGAATTGCGCACAACATGCACCCCTACCATCCACAAAAATAAATACTCCATCCAAGTTACAACATGATCATCTCCTCATTATCATAAAAGTATCATGCAAAAAGAGGATGCAAAAGCTACGTAAAAAAAAAGAGAAAAAAAGAGATGAAAAATGGACACGTGTCCGAGGGCGAGTAGAGCCCACATCTCTAAAAAAAAAAAAAAGAAGAAAGATAGAAGAAAAAGTAGCCTGTATCTCCCAAAAGCATACAAAAAGAAAAAGAGAGATCATGAGTCAAGGAGTAACCACAAAAATACCAAAAATATTTTCCACACACTTTTGCACATATCGATCTAGGAGTATGGCACCTCTTTCCAACGATCCAGAGTTTGACCCGACAATATATACAGAGGTAAGTATGCATCTCTCCACTCAAAAGATCCACAAAACCCTGCAAAATGTTAGGATGAGTGAGAGTGACAAAAAGAAGAGAGAACTTTGGTGAGGAAAACAAACCACATACTTGAGAGACTTTTTGTGAGAATCAACCATGGAGCAATGCTGCTTTTCTTTTATAAAATAAATCAACCGAGTCTTTGCGCATGAGTAGTAGTGAGAAGATAGGATTTCAAGCTATTCCATTGCTCAATTATTCCAAGATAGCTTGGTAGCCACCATGAATGCTCACAAAGCAGGTCAAGCCTAGAATACTTGTATGCGTGTCAATATCTTGAGATTGAACCACCTTAGTCCTATGCTTTTACTCGAGGACGAGCAAAAGGCTAAGTGTGGGGAGTTTGTTGACGGTAATTAACTACATAAAAACACCGCCAACACCTCAAGAAAAACATTCACTTTTGTCTACCAAACTTAATGATAGGGCTTGAAACTAATTCATTCCATGAGTTTTGGTATTTTCAAATGCGATGCAGGAATTCTTAAATTATCGTCAAGAAAAAGTATTATATATGGCAAAACAGAGTACACCAATGCGAAGAGCTCATCGCTACATCAAAATGGATATATTACTTGACATATTTGGACTCCTAATGAGAAGATATCATATAAAGAAATTTGCCACATGAAATGATGATTCATACGTGAACAACGCCCATGCATGGCCAATCAAATCACGACACGTGGCAAGCCAAGCCAAAGAATACGCTGCCGATGGGCCCCACACAACTCAAAGTTTCCGACCGCTAACACGGTGCCCAAGACAACGCGCCCCCCCCACGCGCCACGCCTCCAAGCGCGCTGGGCAAGGCGGGCCCCCAGGTCTTCTAGCCGCTGGGCGCCGCCGCTCCACGCGCAAATGCACGAGCGGCGGCAAGCAGCCGAGCCGGCGACCGCCACGTGGCGCACGACGAGTGGAGGCGCCGGGAGGCGCTGTCGGGTCCACGTTCCAGCGCATAAACCGCCGGAACGCTGTTCGATGACGCCGATTACGTGAAATGCAAGATAACAAGACGAACCCCAAAACCGCCTTCGTCTTCGCCGGCTTTCAATGCAGGGGAAACTTCCCTGCCAGCGACCCCGGGTGCATGCCAAGAGAGGCGGTAGGAAATGTTTCCAAGTGTAGAGATGGCCTCTCCCCTCTAGTATAAATATAGGCCATCTCCCACCATTGTACACACCAATTCCAAAGGTAAAGAGCTCTCCTCTCTTAGTAGAGCTCTTCTACCACTCATCATAAGGAGCTACAAGCACAAGTGAGCAAGAGAGAGAGAGTCTTCTATCTCTACCCCTATTCTAATTCTAGAGAGTGAGAGAGGAAAGGCTAGAAGGAAACTTGATTCCTTCTACCTGAGTTGTCGGTCCGCCTGTACCGCTGTTCCTAGGAGGACGGAGTGCCGGACTTGTCGGTACCCACCTCGCTTGTACCTCTACAATCTACTTACGCTTTGGTAAGAAGTTTGTGATTATGTTTCAGCCTATTACTTTTAAGCATATTATCTTAGTCTGTTACGATCTTACGGATTGATAGTCGCCTTTAGGCGGTGCTCTAGTGGAAGGACCCCCGGGGACGGTAAGCCTTGAATTCACCCTAGAGTAGCAATCATCGTGCAAACGTGGTGTTTGGACTAGTGGTAGCCTATCTTTTGTGGCGCATCCCACGGTTGAGGGGGGTAGGCGGCCGGGTTGTGACAGCCTTTGTCCGCCCTTTGTAATCCCCCACGCTCGGGTGTGGCGCAAAGGTAATTGCCGGTCTCCATCCCGCTTTGGGCGATTGCCTGTGCCCGGCGAGAGAAGTTAACAAGCTCGAAAAATCCCCGCCTCGAAACTTAAGCCCATAGAGATACCTCACCACTCTTAGAACATAACCTTGCCTTGGGTAGACGCTATCCCGAAAAGCCCTCTCACGCAGCCGCCCCTCGTGGAAAATACGATACCCTCAATATATCCGTGAAAGCTACAACGACAATTTCTCAGACGCTATGATTCTTCTCAAGGACGCTAAGAAACGCCAACACTTAGCAAGATCTACAATTTTATTTTGGTTTGATTCCCCATATGACATAGTGCTAGTGACATTATTGTTCACAAATCTTATAAATCTCTTTTTGTAGTTTAATAAACTCGAGAGTTGTGTAAGGGCCTGTTATCTGGCTCAAAACGCTTCCGCCCCTCCACTCGTAGCACGCAGAGCCCAAAATAAGCTTCTCCGCCCTATGAACAAAGTGGTGGTTGTCGCCAATGAGAGAGAGGGAGGGGGAGGAGAAAACCGCTCATATGAATAAGTTGCCGCCATTGTGTGCACCCTCGATCAAATGCAATGAGCCGCCGCCCGCTGGGTACAAACGTACTCTCCCTAATAATCTTGTGAACAATGTTAGCGCCGCAACACGCCGCATGAAGAAATGACCAATATAAAAGATGTACATCTTAAGAAGCTATACTACAAGTTTTATGTTCATGACTTGTTGTGCTGAAACCAAGATGCTCAAAAAAAAATGTTGTTATACAAGCTTCATAGACATGATTTATAGAATTTTAGAAAGAAAAACCATCAATTTTATAATTACTATGAGACACGCCCGGTAGCTTGTATGTTTTCCAAACCGACAGATGGTCCCACCATGCGCGCGCGCTTCCTTGTTCCCGCCGAAAAATTTTACCAAAATTGCGCTAGCATTCGCAAAACGCAAAACCTCTCATCCCGAAGTTTTCCATGCCGACAGAGCGTCCCACCACGCGCCTTCCTCCCGTGTCCCAACCGCAATGTTTTGGCGCTTTTTCCTTGTGCACGCCAAAAAATTTTCCAGAATTTGCGCTTATCCGACGCCGAAGCATTCGCCAAACTCAAAATCCCTCATCCGCCTCCTCACCAGGCCATTCTAGGGTATACAGCACCCACCGCCGCCGCCGCCCCGACAACCACCACCGCCGTTTACCAACTACCGCCCTCGCCATTCTAGGTTTTCAAGCCGATGGCGATCCTAAGACGCGACCACCGGCCCAACCCATCTCCGATCCATCTCCGACGCGCGATCGCCGGAAGACGGCAAGCACCGGCTACGACGGCTTCATCCTCTACCCGAAGGAAGTCCCAAAGCTTCATCTCCGACAAATACGGTTTGTGTAGTCCTCATAAACCGCCTAAGAATTGAACTCATATAGTATTAGGCCCCGCTAATTTTCAGGAGACTAAAATTTTGAAATCTGCTCAGCGACGAAGGTGGTAGTGCTCTACCGCCTGTAAACGGAAGGTCCCGGTTCAAGCCCTAGCTCAATATTGCACATGGTGCGGTAAGGCTTTAGCGCTAAAATACCCTACCCCGCATCCCGCGTAGTGCGGGAGCCTACGGCACCGGTATGCCATTTTTCAGGCGACGAAGGTGCTTCAAGTGATTTCCATCCAACAAAGACCCATCAATGCATCATCATTTAGAAGAGATAGCGAGCACACACGCTGTCGCTTGAATTTTTTTAGTTCAAGCCTCCGAGGAAAGGTGATAATTTTGTGCTCGATTGATATATAGAGTCAGAGATACTCGAACTTGACGCCCGACCGCTACTATAATGTTGTTATCTCAGGTGTTTTTGTCATAGGAAGCCGCAACTATCGCCGCTTATTTTCTTCACGGACCATCAGCGGAAGAGATAGAGAGCATGCAAAGGTCGCCATTTTTTTTCGCCCGTGAATCGAAAGTGAAGGTGATAACTTTATACTAAGATGGATATATCGAAGTTGTTAGATATTGAACCTAACACCGACCGCTACAATGTAAGTGAGGGAAGGTGGTACCTTTATCCCGTGATGGATATCTAGAGTTGTAGATACCGAACAATACACCCGACCGCTACTATAACTATAATGTTGTTATCTCGTGGTGTTTTTGTCATAGGAAACCGCAACTACCGCTTATTTTCTTTATAAAAAGTTCCTATTAAATGAACTGTTGCTAAACTACGCTTTATATTCCTCTCTACTCCTCAACTACATATTTTTTAAGATCTATGCCTCTTTGGTTTGTTTAGTCCTCATAGACTCCGCTATTACAGTAATTGAATCAGATAATTTTATCCTCTGATAGAAATATCGAAAGTTGTAGGTACCGAACTTGACACCGACCGCTATCGTAATGTTGTTACCTGTGTGTTTTAGTCATAGGAAACTGCAGCTACCGCTGCATATTTTCTTTATAGATGAATATACATGCTCAAGAACAATGATCGCCTGCATCAGAGTACTACTACTATCTTGGCTTACAAAAATGTGCCTATTTAATGGACTGTTACTCTCAAGAAACATGAGTGCTCAGATTACTACTATCTTGGCTTACAAAAATGTACCTATTAAATGGACTGTTACTCAACTACAGCTTTGTTTATATATTCATGTATTCCTTAACTACATTTTTTTGCGACCAGTGCCTCTCGGGTTTGTTTAGTCCTCATAGCCCGCCTATTACACAATTGTACCGTATAAAAAGATGGGGCATTCGACTACTTTAAAATCTTCAAAGTTTTTGGATTGTTAAGATATTAGGCAATTATATTTCTTCCTCGTTTAAAAATTAATGAAAATGGTCGCCACCGTGGGGTTCTCCCCCACGCTTTTTGTTGTAAAAAAAAAAAAAAAATATTAGGCAATTTCCCCGCATTAAATCCATAATATAAATCATGACGAACCGAACAACTAGATTAAGCAATAAGCATGTGCAAAAGAAACTTGCATGACTCAAAAATCATATCACAGAGCATAGCAAGATTCAACAAAGATATAGCATAGCATGATCATAGCAACAGGTGTAAGCATGTTGACTTTAACCAACGATATATTTTTCCCGCCAACTTACTACCATAAAGGGAGTAAAATTAAACCTTTTTATACTCATATACTTTTATCACTAATAAATTCCACTTGTAGTGTCTTGTATTTTATTTTGCAGATTTATAATAAAAGCAAGTGGAAAATCGACCAAAGTACGCCTTCCGAGAAAGCGCATTATTGCAAAACCCAAGCCCAAGAGCAAATCGACCCAAAACATCAACTCGGGCCGAAAGCACGCGCCGCCCACAACTTTTCAGTGGCGAAAGACGACACCCCACCGAGACCCGGCCAGGCCGAGCCCAGGGGTGCGCTACAAGACCACTGGTGCGGCCGCACCCTCCCCGAGGCGGTTTTCGCCCACCTCGGGAGGCGGTTCGTGCACTTTCCAAACGGGGTTTCCCGCCTCAAGCGTTGGTCGGTTTGATACAAGGAAGGTTTACTGTGTCGGTTTTGATGTAAATTAGCACTTAGGCCCCTCCCTCCAAGTGTATAAGTAGGCCCCCTCTCTCCCTCTCAACACACACCACTTGGAGTCCAAAGAAACCAAAGAATCTCTCTCTCTACAACCTCTACCTCTCTCTCTCTACTTCTTCTTTCTTCTTCTTTTCTTTCTTTCTTTATTCTTTCTTAGTTAACACTTGGAGTAGAAGAGCTACAAGGAGGGCTTGTCTCCTAGAAGAAAGTGCTTTGGTAATACATCCACTCTATGGAGCATTCTTCTATTTACAAGTCTTATATTTATGTTCTTGGCCTAACTTATGAACTAGAGTATAGTTTTGTTCATGTTCTTGTGTTGGTATATGAACTAGCATATAGTTTACATATCATAATCTTGACATGTTCATTACAGTTCATCATCGATCATCATATGCCTAACTTGATTAGAGGTGGGATATCGGTTCGTTGTTCCTTCGGGTTTGCTCTTGTTCTAGTCCGGCCCATTCGACGAGTGGGGATCCCGGGGGACAAGAGTAGTGTTCTAATATGCGGGCATGGTGCCCGGGTATTACGACACCTACGGATATGAGGGCATGCCACGGTTGAGGGGGTAGGCGGCTTGGTCGTGACAAGCCTTGACCGCCCCTTGAAATCCCCCACGCGTCAGATGTTCTCAGAGGAGTTCGTGAAATGCTTCCTATCGGGCCGTATGGTATCCGTGGAGTCTCCCCCGCTATCCTAGACCTAACCATGATTAAATCAGTTTGCATATGATCCTAACTATTCATTTGTATGGCCATGACTAGATACATTAGAACTACTCCATTAGGTTATTCATTTATTCATTTATTCTTTATCTATTTTCTTTATCCTTTTGTCGGTGGATTCTTGAGTGTGTGTCACACTATCCATGAACCGTTATTGCTTACCCCCTCGTTATGAACATTTTGGTCTAAGCAAACACATGTTCCTCTATTCGATGCCATGCTAATTTATTAATCACATGCCTTCCTTTGGGAAAATATAAATAACGATACCCTCAATACTTCCGGTGAAATGCTGCAATGATAGATCCGCGGCGCTTTGATGAATATCTAAGATGGCAAGATCTATCCCGCTGACAGCTCCATTTCGATCACCGACATGGTGGTTTACTTGGGAATGTCACCGCGCATTTCGACGCCTTATTGGGGATGGGTTTTATACCGCTTTCCTTTGATTGCGCTAAGAAATGCCAACAAGCATTTCCGGCGCCGCTGTCGGGAAGGCATTGTGAAAAAAAAATATAATAAATAGCCGGCTAAGAATATGAACTGTGGTGCGTGGATACCATTTGCTCATACAAAGCAATCTTTTATGTTTTCTCCTGTTGTGGATGAAAACAGATAGTGTATGTCGCTTTTCCTCTTGCCGAAAAACTTCATCTCCGATCCGCAGGCACTCCTAAGGAAGAACCGGTCTCGCGGCCGCTTCTTCTTCACCGAACCCCGACAATCGAGACCGACATCCCCGCACCAACCGCAACTCAAGCCATGGCCGGGAGTCGCCGCGCGATTTCTCAACTCCCCGCCGCCACCAACGTGCCCACCGGGCCGACGGTGAACGTGGGCGACAAAAACTTCGAAGCCAGACTGGGCCGATCACCATGGTGCAGGCCCCCATTCTGTGGATCGCCGAGCGAGGACGCAAATGCTCATCTCCAACACTTCCCCGAGCTATGCGATACTATCGCCATCAAAGATGTCGCAGCCAGACGTCATCAGTTCGCTCGCTTTCCCTTCTCCCTCGTGGGGAAGGCGAAAAAGCTGGTTCTACAAGGACAAGGAAGTCGCCAAGACGCGGCTGCGTGCTCGCGCGGCGCTTCCGCCAAGTTCTTCCCCATGGGCAAAACCAATGCCCCGAGGGGAAGAATCGCCAATTTCCAGCCAGATATCAATGGAACCTATCCCGAGGCGTGGGAGAGGCTGCAGAATACATTCTCGCATGCCCGCACCACGGATGGAAAACCGGCCGGTGCTCCGTAACTTCTACAATGGTCTCACGGCCATATCGGCGGGGGGCACCTCGACGCCGCCGCCGGTGGCGCATTTCTATCGCCACCATCGATCGACAACAGCCCCGATTGATAAAATGGTGGCAAATCGTAGCCGGGCGAAGACAGCCCCGCCAAAACACAAAAAGGCATGCATACCGTGAAGGAGGCGGATATGCTTGCCGCAAAAAATGGACCTCGCCGCTAAAGAGGCCGGAGGAGCGCAGCCACGATGCTACCGCCCAGCCGCGCCCGCCTATGCCACGTGACGCCACATGACCTCGCGGAGACGCGGTGGTGAGGTTGGCCACTCGTGGATAACTCGCCTCGAGACCCGCGAAGAAGCTACCTTCATCAACAACAAAGAACGGTACCGCCAACCGCAGCTAGGAAAGCGGAACAACCAGCCCAGTGCCGCCATTCCAAGGCAACCAGGGATACAACTCCAACTATAACCCCGGGCAGCCATCATTGAAGGACCTGCATACGGGCCAGTAAAAATTAACGAAAAACCTCACCAAAAAGATGAGCCGACCGATAACATCTTGAAGGAGTCACAGCAAGTCGGACGGATTTAACTCGCTATGACAAATCGCTTGACCTTCAACAAGAAGATTGAAGCACAAATAGCCCAAATAGCCGCTCGTCTCCAAGTAACGGTGGGAGAAAAAGCCTCAAGGCAATCTGAAGCCCCCCCGTGAGAGCATAAATGCAAGAACTACCGGGGGGAGATCTACTCGTGACCCACCAAATCCCAATGCTACGGTGAGGAAACAGAAAGAGAAGCCGCCTCAAGAGGTAACCCCACTGTGTAGCGTAAGAACCGTAAGTGGAGGAGGTACCATTAGAATATACGATACGACGCACCTACCCTTCGCCACAAGAACAAGGAAGCGCATTAATCGGATGAACAGCTTTACTCGGTTCATGGAGATGATCCAAAAACGCACATGTAAGTGTACCACTCCTAGATATGCTCCATGTGCCATCATATGCCAAGTACATAAATGACATCATCCGCAACAAGCGCCACCGCCAACAAATGTAAGTTGTGAAGTTGATCAAGAATGCAAAGGCCGCTTATCCTAAATCGCCTCTCACGTAAAAGAAGAAAGATCCAGGGTGCCCTACAATTCCCTCGCCAATTGGAACACAAACATTCAACCACGCCTTTATGTGATCCGGGCGCCAAAGCAGTTAGTGTCATGCCAAAATCCGCGGTTTGACAAGCTCAAACATACAAATCTTGAGCCAACGCCTATGACACTACAAATGGCAGATTCATCCATAAGGTACCCAAAGCAGGGATTGCGTAAGACATACCCGTGAAAATCCGAGGGTATTTTGTCCCAGCTTGATTTTGTGGTGTTGGACATGGAGTTCACCAAAGATACACCACTTATCCTTGGACGACCATTCTTGAGCACCGCCGGGGCACATTGATGTTGGGGCCGAGAAATCCGCTTCAATATCAATGGCAATGAAGAGAAATTTGAGTTCAGCCCCGAGTCTCGAAGAGTGCAAGATGATCCGATAAAATATGGGGAACAAGGCATTAAAGAAATAGAAATCCAGCCCCCAAAGACCGGCAAAGACCTCCAAGACAACAAGAAAAAAAAAAAAGGTGGGAACAAAAGAAAAAGACAGCTCCTAAACCAAAGAAGAAGGAGAAGGTCCCCATCTTTACAAAAAGGACAAAAGACCTCGGAAGAAAGCTCCACACCAAAAAGAATCAAAACCAAAGAAACAATCAAAATACACCCCTCCACAAAAGGTGTGGAAGCTAAAAGAAGTGCAGCCCCTCCGTATTCCAGGAGTAGGTGCACCATCAAACAACAAAACTAGAGAAAGTCCCAAATCAGACTCCAAAGAGTGGACCCTCCGTCAAAGGTAAAATGACAGCTTATCTCAAAATGACAAAAAAAAAAAAATTAAAAAGAGAGAGAGATACCCACAAAGCTTCCAGATAGCTTGGGGAGGACCCCCGCAGTATCATTGCATTGCATATTTAATTCCATCAAATTTTATTTTATTTTAGCATGTTTACATTTCAGCAATATTGCATTGAAAAAAAAAAAAAAATCCAAAAATAGAATAAGTAGCTCTTCTTTGTGCCTTAATGCTTATATATATGAGCTATAAAAATGTTTAGTCTTAGTCCCTTGTTGAAATGATGAATAGTTGCTCTGTCTTATGCTTTGCCTCGTGCCTAGTTTATAATTCGAAGTTCTCTAAAGTTTGGGTTTAGTGGCTAATTCTAAAACTCATCCCGAAAAAAAAAAAAAAAAACCGATTCATGTGGGTTGCATATGCTCTATCTAGTCTAAGTTGTTGCCAAATATGATATGGTACAAATGGATTTGCTATGACTTCGTCCAAAAGAGAAACTTGACATCCGGGAATCTATGCTTTAAAAAAAAAAAAAAAAAAAAGAGAAAATGTTTTTGGGCTATGCTAAAAAAAAAAAAAAAAATGAGATGAAAAATGGACAAATGTCCGAGGGCTTAGTAGAGCCCACATCTCTAAAAAAAAAAAAAGAAAAAGAAAAGAGAGGAAATAAAAGACAAAAGTCTAGGGCGAGCAGAGCCCACCTCTCCAAAAAAAAAAAAAAATATATATATATATAGCAATAAAGCCCATGCTTTCTCGAAAAGAAATAAATATTATCTAAATAAAATCCCGGATAAAAATGCTTGATCAAAAGGATGAATGATAAGCACCTCTCGTTATAACCGTTCTATCTCGCAACCGCCAAGGCTTTGAGAAAAGCCGGAAAGCCCCGCTACGATGAAAGGTAATAAAAGGGTGGGAAAAAGATGTGCCATTTTATTCAAACTCTAGTAGACACTCTTATTATAACCCCGCACTTGTAAAACGTAATCGGCATAGTAGCAACTCCTGATCAACAACCAAGTACTTATCTCTTTTTGCTCGAGGACGCCAAAAAGGGTAAGCTTTGGGGGAGTTTGTTGACGGTAACCAACGACATATTTTTCCCCCGTCAACTTACTACCATAAAGGAGTAAAATTAAACCTTTTATACTCATATACTTTTATCACTAATAAATTCCACCTGTAGTGTCTTGTATTTTATTTTGCAGATTTATAATAAAAAGCAAGTGGAAAATCGACCAAGTACGCCTTCCGAGAAAGCGCATTATTGCAAAACCCAAGCCCAAGAGCAAATCGACCCAAAACATCAAATGGGGCCGAGCACAGCCCGCCCACAACTTTTCAGGGCGAAAGACGACACCCCACCGAGACCCGGGCCAGGCCGAGCCTGGGGGTGCGCTACAAGACCACCCTGTGCGGCCGCACCCTCCCCGAGGCGGTTTCGCCCACCGGGAGGCGGTTCGTGCACTTTCCAAACGGGGTTTCCGCCCCTGCTGGTCGGTTTGCGATACAAGGAAGGTTTACTGTGTCGGTTTTGATGTAAATTAGCACTTAGGCCCCACCTCCAAGTGTATAAGTAGGCCCCCTCTCTCCCTCTCTCAACACACACCACTTGAGTCCAAAGAAACCAAAGAATCCCTCTCTCTCTACCACCTCTACCTCTCTCTCTTCTACTTCTTCTTTCTTTCTTTATTCTTTCTTAGTTAACACTTGGAGTAGAAGAGCTACAAGGAGGGCTTGTCTCCTAGAAGAAAGTGCTTTGGTAATACATCCACTCTATGGAGCATTCTTCTATTTACAAGTCTTATATTTATGTTCTTGGCCTAACTTATGAACTAGAGTATAGTTTTGTTCATGTTCTTGTGTTGGTATATGAACTAGCATATAGTTTACATATCATAATCTTGACATGTTCATTACAGGTCATCATCGATCATCATATGCCTAACTTGATTAGAGGTGGGATATCGGTTCGTTGTTCCTTCGGGTTTGCTCTTGTTCTAGTCCGTCCCATTCGACGAGTGGGGATCCCGGGGACAAGAGTAGTGTTCTAATATGCGGGCATGGTGCCCGGTATTACGACACCCGCGGATATGAGGGCATGCCACGGTTGAGGGGGTAGGCGGCTTGGTCGTGACAAGCCTTGACCGTCCCTTTGAAATCCCCCACGTTCGTATGTTCTCGTAGGAGTTCGAAATGCTTCCTATCGGGCCGTATGGTATCCAGGAGTCTCCCCGCTATCCTAGACCTAACCATGATTAAATCGCTTTTGCATATGATCCTAACTATTCATTTGTATGGCCATGACTAGATACATTAGAACTACTCCATTAGGTTATTCATTTATTCATTTATTCTTTATCTATTTTCTTTATCCTTTTTTGTCGCCGGATTCTTAAGTGTGTGTCACACTATCCATGAACCGTTATTGCTTACCCCTCGTTATGAACATTTTGGTCTAAGCAAACACATGTTCCTCTATTCAGATGCCATGCTAATTTATTAATCACATGCCTTCCTTTGGGAAAATATAAATAACGATACCCCTCAATACTTCCGGGTGAAATGCTACAATGATAGATCCGTGCACTTGCGGATGAATATCTAAGATGGTAAGATCTATCCCGCTGACGCTTCCATTTCGGATCACCGACATGGTGGTTTACTTGGGAATGTCAGCCAAGCATTTCTCGACGCCTTATTGGGGATGGGTTTTATACCTGCTTTCCTTTGATTGGCGTTAAGAAATGCCAACAAAGCACAACTAGCACACCGTATAGATTGAACAGATTGGACATGACTAACACCGAGATTAGATCTCGAGTAATACCCGCTAGACGAGATGACAGCGTGTGATGGAGAGGTTCCCGAAAGCGGCCGAGGTCTTCCAGTCGCTGCCGCCGCCGCCGATCAACGGCGACAAGAGAGCTCGACGGCCGACGTTGAAGACACCAAGATGTAGCGCCTCGGGCCTTCAAGGTAGACGAGCCGTGACGAAGATCGGGAGAGCAAATACAAGAACGCTTCCCAAAAACCTTATTCACCTAGTATAATTTTATCCTCGAGGGATATATCGAGTTGTAGATACTAAACCCGACACCGACCGCTACAATGTTGATATCTCGGTATTTTTGTCGCACAAAAACTGCAATACTACCGCCGCTTTTTTTTTTATAGATGAATATATATGCGTGCTCAAGAATCACGAAAGTGCTTTGTAGAGTACTACTATCTTGGCTTACAAAAATGTGCCTATTAAATGGACTCATTCTATCGAACTACGCTTTGTTTATATTCATCTATTCCTCAACTACATTTTTTGTTCTCTGCCTCAGCGGTTTGTATAGTCCTCATAAACCGCCTATTACAGAATTGAACTATATAATTTTATCCTCACATGGATATTTTGAGTTGTGGATACCGCTGAACTTGAACCCGACCGCTACTATAATGTTGTTACCATACCCGTGTGTTTTTGTCCTAGGAAACCGCAACTACTCATTTTCATATTTTCTTTACTGATGAATTACATGCCGATGAAGATGAATGACCGCTTTGTAGAGTACTACAACTATCTTGTCTTAAAAAATGTGTATATTAAATGAACTGTTGCTAAATAATAGTTTGTTTATGTTCCTCCGTTCCTGAACTACATTTTTTTGTGATATCTGTGCCTCTGAGATATATGAACCCCACTTATTGTTAGATATTTGAGTGCTAGCCGTTGCCTTCTCTCGTGTAACTTATTTTTTTTGATATAGGTGTCTCACGATTGGGCAGCTTTTGTTGCATAGAAGGGAAGGGAAAGGTATGAGCTCACAGAGGCCCCTAGGCACCACGTAACGTATAGGGGCTTGGTCTTCAGCAGAGAAGGTTTTAGAGAAGGCAGCCCGCCCTTCCGAGGGCACCGTGTAAGGGAAAGAGATATGCTCACGCACGCCCCGCATCTCGTAACGTGCGGGGCATGTGCGTGGGGTGTCTAGTTCGCCTCGTTGGAAGGCTTGGCCGAGTGCGCCGACATGTACGTAAAGAGGAAGCTCGTGGAGGCGATCGAAGGTCGAAGCACTTTAAGCAGAGCTTGCAGCCGCAATAGATGAGCTCAGGGTGAGTTGGAGGCGATAAAATCGCAAGGACATTGTTCAACGCCGCCAACACCGTAGCCTTGTAGGTGGTCCGATAGCGATACGCCTTTAGCCACGGATGCGCACGGACCGATGCCGCAGCTTGAGATGGAATCAAACGCAAAATTTAACCGATGCCGCAGCTTGAGATGGAATCACGAGGACATCGTTCACCGCCGCCAACACCCCTAGCCCCGTAGGTGGTGAGAATGCGAGAGTGGCTCGCCCCATTTCACTAGAGTGGCTTCAATGCCCTTCGCTTTGCATAGGCCAACCCTAAGTACCAGCATGGATCTCCAATACTATCACCCGAAGAGCTTCATAAGGCGGGGGCCTTCTTGTGCCGCTCTTCAAGAGTGGTACATGCAAGCAAACCGCAAACAGTAATCGGTGGCGTTTATTGCACGCCTCGAAAGAGGCCTTTTGGCGTGACACGCATTTAAGAGGCTATGATCAATGTGGGTTTCGACGACTTGTTTGACCTCATGGCACCGATGTATTGGATATGGCCATCCTTCGCCGCATGACACCGTGAGTACAATTTCTTCTATTCTAGACTCATTCGGGTGCATCTTCATCTATTTGCTTGCTAAATTCGAAGGCTTATTTGGTTGACTCTGGCCAAATTAAAGTCAAATACTCGGTCCGGTGAAAAGTGCAATAGACCGCTGAGTGTTTCCTAACGTACCACTGTGTTTCATATGTTTGTAGTGCCCGCCACAAACCGATGAAAAGACATGTGGGTTCTACACGCCCACCACATGATGGTCGCGATGAAACAAGTTCATTTGGATTGTCCCGAGGTAACTCGAAGTGCGGCTCCATCTTGTGCCTACCTTTGTTTGGCAATAAAGACCATGTGTACAACAAACACTTATGCCTACCTTATTTTGTATTAGGAATTTAACTTGTCCGAAATTCGATCAATTTGGAGGATATTAGAGAGAAGATCGCCAAGTTTCTTATGGAATGTATCATTAGCCCCGAAGGCAAGTATTTTGTTTAGTAAACCGTGAGTTTCTTCTGTTTCCCTTTGCCGCATGATGACCACCGATACATGCATGTGAACCGTGTTATCAAGTAATCGGAGAGTGCAATTTTTGTAATCGGTGCCTCTGTGGATTGTGTATTCCTCATAGACTTCCTAGTTCCTATTACAGAATTGTATATTAAGGCCTTCCTAATATCCGTGTGACTGAAATTTTCAAATCTGCTCAGCGACGGCTACTTCCGTGATTTCCATCCAATAGTAGGCATCAACGCGTCATTCAGTTTGCCGTGAAGTGAGGAAAGGTGATAATTTCTGCCGCTTATTTTCTTCAAAGATGAATACACAAGCTCAAGAACACCGACCGCTCTGTCGAGTACTACTTGCTATCTTGTCTTACAAAAATTTCCTACTAAACGAACCGTTGCTAAACTACGCTTCTTTGAAACAATAAAGCCCATTAGGGAACACAGATATTGGGCCTTTGAGATTTATCGAAATTTTTTCATATGAATGCCTCATCTTTAGTTTTCACCAAGTAAATATAGCAAAATCTAGAAGCATCATCAATTAATGTTGTGAAATATCTCTTTCCACACACCATTCATCTCACATAGATCGAGAATGTATGAGTTCTAGAGGTGCCAAGTGTCTTTCCTCCACTTTGCCTTGTGAGGCTTTCGAGGTTGCTTAGATTGCACACAATTATGACACTTAGAACCTTTGGTAATGGTGAAATCTAGAAGGGGCTATTGTGTTTGTACCCTTGCCGAGATAGCCAATTGTGATTCTACCCTCGCTTTTCATCATCTTGCATTTTTACCCTTGTTTTGTAAAAAAACGAAGCTCAAGTTTACCCTTACTCCGTTATCGTGCCAACGGTGTTAATCGAGCCTTTTTAGGACAACTTTGCCCTTGCAAAAATACCCTTACTTTTCTTGTGTGCATTGTGATTTTACCCCTTGTTGACACTCAATTAGTGCATGTCCTATGAATGCCAAATTTAACTAAAAAGATAATATTTCATGTCAAATCATAACCAAATATTATTTATCTAACGAGTTCCATGAGTTTCGATGCTTTAGTTGTTTTGCGTGATTTCCTAATTTTTCATAGATAAAAAGTATCAGAAATGGGAAAATGGAGTACACCAATGGATAGAGCTCGTCGCGCCCGATCAAAATGGACATATCATTTGCTATATTTGGACTCGAATCAAAAAGATATTGTAGAAAGAAGAATCCACATGAAATGATGATCGCACACGTCTACAGTGCCATGCGGACCAGCCGTATCGCGACATGTGGCCAGGCAAACGCGCGCGCGACGCAGCATTCAATCAAATTCGAATCCGCCGGCCAGTCGGGTGGCGACACGTGGCGGCCAGGGGGAGAACGCGCGCGCGCGCGCGCGGCAAATGGATTTCGGGCCGGCGCTCGTCCCCGCTTCGCTCGGCCGGGCCAGGGGACACATGGCACGCCAGGAGCGGCTCCCCGAGACGATGGCGCGCTGAGGCGCGGTTCGGCCGCGACTTTCGGGCGGTTTTGGCCGGTTCAAGCGCCTGCAACTCCGGTTTTCTCCCCAGAAACGCAAATTAGGCCCGGTTCATGCAGGTTGGCTTCGGTTCAGTCCCTTCTCGCGCGGTTTTGCTCCGGTTTTCGCCACAGGTCGGTTTGGAGGACAAATTGCCGTGACTCAAGGCCAAGCATCGACCTCTAGGACGGTTGCATGACCCATTTAACAATTAGCCCCCCTCTTTTCCCTATATAAAGAGACACCATCTCTCATACACAAGACAACACTACTACACACTTGTGCTTCAATTTCCACATCCTCCACCATGTAGTGGTGTCCCTCTAGGTGTTCTTCACCTAGTTGTATAGATTAGAAAAAGAGGAAGAGAGGAGAGGGAAGAGTGAAGAGGAGGAGCCGGGGTTTGTCGGATCCTTCTCAATCTTGTACCTCTACGGAGCCGACTTTTTTGTGAGTAATATCCAGGTTATCTTATGGTAATTTCTTGATTATTATTTTACTAAATTCAGTGCTTAATTTATTTTACTTATCGGATCTCTGTTCGAATCGAAGGCTCTAGTTTTTACGTGAAACTAGTTTCGTACTCGCTAGCATAGATATGGTGTCCGGGCTAGAGTTTACCCGAGATTGCGCCCAATGCTCTGGGAATAGTTGTGGTAGCCCCGGGGTGACAGCTCCGACCAGCCTTTGTAGTCCACCACGTGTACGTATTGGTGTTTTCGTAGAGCTTTTGGCTGCCTTCTCCCGATTACCGTTTCCCAGTCTTTTTCGAGAATCGGAAAGGAACAGCGTCCGGAAGTAAGTAAAGTTTAGTAAGCCCGAACCTTGGTATTTAGTAATCTTGAGAAAACCTTAGAGAACCCCTCTCTACCTACAAAAATATTTATCTATCTTATCTCTAGGACGTACTTGATCCCTTCTAGTTCACTTCTCGTCCCCGTGGAAATCGATACCACGAATACTGGGGTGAAAGCTACAACAAGATACTTTCCGTGCGCTTGCGGATTTATCTCGTGTGCGTTAAAAATACCAACAAGCTTTTACGCCGCTTCTTGCGGGAACGGTAGCTGTTCTAGAATCGAACCAAGTCGTCTGTGTATCCCTTTGTATTTTTATTTTATACACCTCACCACCATTACCATCCCAACCACATGAATTCCACTCCAATTTTTAAATCTTTCGGCTCCAAAGGGTGATTTGTTGGAGCCTCCACCACCATTCACACCACATACATATCAATGGCTATGCGCTTCACCCTGCTTTTATTGCCATGGTTCGGGAGCAACCCTTCAAAAAAAAATTTCAAAAAAAATATATAGAAGGAGACTCTATGAGTAGCCTGGGCTAGGTTCACAAATCCTATACATACCAGCCCAAACCTTTCTTTGCCTGACCACATCCTAGTTAATCACTTCCATTTTTGGTCTTAACAAAGAAGCTGCTCTCCAACTTGATCCATCTTGGGGGCTCGTTCGTGCATAAATTCATTAGTGAAGGGGAAAACCATTTTAGAGAAAATGCTTGAAAACACCCCTCACACCAATATCCATGACGAGTTTCCCATAGAAACAATAGAGTCAAGCCCCGAACAATGAGAGGAGGCACCTACAACCAAATTTGAAATTCTTTCAAATCCTTCCCATAATTTGGTTGTTGAGGACCCTCCTATTAAGGGAACATGCTATCACATTTCGTGGGATGAGGAATCCGTCCTTTTGCATGCCCCTTCAAATTCGAGGATGAACTTTTTGTTGATGATGATTTTAAATCATTAGAGCTTCCTAGATCAACATAATCATATGACTCGAATTTTTATATGAGACATCAAGAACACCGACAACACATAAAGGGAGAAATTCATAGAGAAGAGAAAATTCATAGAGAAGAGAGAAAGAGACAAAGTACGGGTGTAGTTGACCGGCAAGGGCATGCCGAACCGAGGAGGAGTCTGTTGAATCCTCCTCGACTTGTACCTTGGCAGGTGTAAGCCACATCCGTTTACTATGGTATTTCCGGCTCATTTAAAAAAAAAACTCTCCCTCTACACCCAGGCTCACTGTCTCATCAAAATCCATTCCGAACTTCGGGGAGAATTTGAAACAAACTCGACAATAAAAATGACATATCCATGTTTTGTGGAGTAGTCACATTATCATAAAAAAAAGAGGTGCTCCCCCGAAATGAGAAATTTCATTTGTAAGCATGGAAGTTATTTGTTAACTATCCCATCCATCCCATGCTCATACAAAAAAATCATGAGTCGATCCGTAACTCAGCCACCACTTAAAATCTACAAACCCCTATGTCCTTCCTATCCATAAAAAAAAAATTTGAAAGGGTTGTTGTAGATGATTTTGTCTGTCACAAATTTGTAACTTTCATGGTAACATGGCATGAGTTCTATAAATCAACAACAAAGGTTGGTGTTGGAGGGGAAACCACATCACCAACATTGGTTTCAATTTCAAAAGGTTTCCCAAGGATGAGCTTTCATCTTTAAACAAAGCACTTTCGGGAGATAACCCAATCTTTTAGAATTCCCTCCTAAAAAAACATCCTTTTACTTTCACAAATAATATCATTAATAACATGACCTTTGAAAATGAGCTTAAGAACAAAAAGAACGAAGAGTTGAAGCAGAAGGTAAAACCAATCAAACATCATTCAACAATGAAGCACATTCGACGAGAGTGTCACCATACAAACTTGAATTTGCGTTATGCAAAATTCAAGTGTGGGGTGAACAACTCAAAACATCTCATAACATGCTTCATTCATTTTTTTTCCTTGGTTTCTCTACCTTGTTTCACACCTATGCCATGCTCATTATTCTAAAGTCACAAAAATTATTATGATAAAAAAGGGATAAATATATATATATAAAAATAATATTACGAGCCCAGGGTGCCCAATCATTCTTGCATAATCAAATCATCACCCTGCCATTGCATAGATAGGAATATATATGTGCACACTAACTCTATGCGCATGGAGAGAGGTCACCGCCAAAAAGGAAGCAAGACCATGTTATGTGATCGAACGACAACATTGCATCACTCACAATTCAATCATAAATTGTGAGAGGTAAGTCGATCAAGGTAAAAGAACCAATCCAAAAATATTTATTTTCTTTTCCAAATTTATTTTCACCACCGCATATTTGCTTGAATTGTCATTTATCTAGTGCTTTCATTGGGTGGCTCCTAGTCTTTGAGCTGTATTCAGGCGCCATGCCTAGTCTAGGTAGATGACAATTTTATTGTTGTCTGTCTATTCGGTGCTCCTAGTCTAGCCGTAGTAGTCGGATGTTAAATGGTACCATCTCGACATCGTATGTTGGCTTCGCCAACTGTATGATGATTTCGCTAGATGGTCAATGCTACGAGCAAAAGCTAAAGCCTAGATTGCATGCATTTGTTTTTCAAAACCATGACATGTTTGTTTAAATTCATTCATCTACCCCGTAGCACTACTTTGCATATAAAAACAAAATGGTTCTCGATTCATCATTCAATGTTCGCACATCTATTTGAATCAATCTCATGATTATCATTTGCATGCTACCTTCTTCTATGTTAATATGCTTTGGTTTGGAAATGTTGGTCATTCAAGATGATCATATTTCCATAGGCTTTTCAAATTAAGCGTGGTGCTTAGGTTAATTAGCCTACCTAAATCAAATTGGACATGGAGTCTAGTATGATTTTTGAACTCAAAACTATTGGTATAGACTTTGGTTGTATGTCTAGACTAACCCTTGCAAGAATTTCACAAATCCATAAAGGGTAAGTCTTTGAGATAAATTCATCACGGAAGTAAATCAAAGTTCATTTTCATGATCTTTGAATGAACCTTGATCACAAAAAAAAAAAAAAAAAAAGAGGAGAGAAGGAGGATTATCCTTTTCGAAACCTTTTCTATAATCAAAGTTTATGATCCATGCACACCATAAATGTGTGTGAGTCAAAGCCTTGATGATTGCCCGAGTTGGATCGTGTACAACAAATCAACCATTGCGGCAACTTCAAAACTCCATCCACATACTGGCGGTAAAGTACACTTTCGGTAATGCAAAGGTAACGTTCACCAACTCATTCACACATAATTATCTCCATGAAAATATAAAATTATGCTTCCCATGTTCATGATATAACCTCTAGTTTGAGTGGTGTCACATAGGCATATGTGGCACATTCATAGGTCTTTTTGAATTAAGCGTGGTGCTTAGGTTAATATGGCCTTCTTTAATCGAATTTTGACATGGTGTTGAATCTTGGTTAATGAACTTAGAGTAATTATTTTCATGAACAATGAGAAGTAATCAATGCTTTGGAGATAAATCAAGACTATGTTTACATTACAAACATTACCTTGGTCTTGCTTGAGTTCAAATGAAAGGTTGGATGAACATACTTCAAATAAATAAAACATAGTGCCACCCTTCGGGTATTCTCTACCACTAACATTTACTGAGGAACGAAGAGGTGACATAAAGAGCTTGCACTTAGAGATAAGATCCAGATGTTCAACTTAGAGGTGCAACTCTTTGTTCAAGAAAAACAAAAACTTTAGAGTAAATTAGAAGGGCTATCGAGAGCTCATCACATGGAGCCATCAAGCTCCAAGATGGTTAAGGTAATGTATTCAAGGTAAATGGCCACCATTTAAAGTTTTTCTGAACCATAAAATAAAGTTGACATGATTGATTTCTTTACAATTTAATGATTCAATCTAATGTTCAATCTTATCTAAAAAATATGAATACTAATAAATAAATAAATAAAATTATATATATATATTTAAAATAATTTATTAATCAAATAAATCTTTTGACTCTCTCGGTGTTTTTCCACCGAGGAAGAGTCTCTTTATTTTCACTTGTCTTTGTCTTTGAATAAAAACAGATATAGCTCCAAAGAAGTGTGGGGGTGTGCAACATCCCATTGATGAACGTAGAAAGCACCGACCACATCATGAATCGGTGGAGGAGCATATACAAAACTCAGTTTGATCATTTCCTCCCCACCTATTCATATGCATGCTCCCCGGTTCTATAATTGTTTAAATCAAGAAATTTAAAAAGAACCAAAATTCCACACTTAGATTTAAAATTTGAAAGTAAATACAAATATATAGCTCTCGAGTTTGGCCTACATAAATTTTTGTTCCTTACATATCCTTAGTGCTTGTGGGAAAAAAACATACATAGGAAACACATATTGCCTAAGTCGTTTGCGAAGTGAGATATGGTTTTGGCATGGGAATCCAACCTTTTCCATTCGAAGTACTTGGAGAATTTCTGTTTTATAAAAATTCTAAAACCATAGTTTCACATACTCCTCAATGGTGAGAAATTCCTTCCAAGGCCAAACTTATCATGGTACAATTTGAAAACCTTCGACATATGCTACTTGTTTTTGTATTGAGCTTTGTCAAACTTTGTTGACCCATGTTGAGAAATTTATCATGCTTCTAAATCAAGATCACGTACACGCCACCAAATATATGCACTACTCCT
Source organism: Hyparrhenia diplandra (assembly GCA_015847255.1). NCBI lineage: Eukaryota > Viridiplantae > Streptophyta > Magnoliopsida > Poales > Poaceae > Hyparrhenia > Hyparrhenia diplandra. The sequence goes on along the minus strand of JADLZK010005668.1, from coordinate 2,221,646 downwards.
ACAAAGGGGATAGGCGCAAAAACATGTCTTCCACTTAAATCCATCCAAAATGTTCTTCTCCTACACACTGAGAGAACAAAAATATATTGATTAGGTTTCTTTCAAAACAAATGCTCCAAATAGTTGGTCATATCTCTCTCAAAAGTTTTGTTGCAAAAAGACATGAGGCTATCATTAAAAAAAAAAGAATGAGAGATAAAGAAAAAAAAAGAGAAAAAAATGGACAAGTGTCCAAAATTAAAACAATGGGTACTTAGATGCCCGCTCTCTATAAAAAAAAAAAGAAGAAAAAAAAAAAAAAAAAGATGAGAATAAAAAGATAGCCCAAGTTCTCACAAATATTTTCTCCAAAGTCTCAATAAAGAGAGAGATATTTCAAGGAGCATAGTAGAAATAGGATAGCCACTATATATCCACACACTTGCACATCTTGATTTGATTGTATGACATTTTTCTCCAATGGATCCATTGTTTGACCCAAATAAATATGCAATACTAGTATGCCCACAAATTTTTCCTACCCGAGCCCCACATAAGCCTTTTAGAAGTAGGAAGAAAAAAGAAGGCAATGCTATAAATGCCTTTGGTGAGGAAAAACATACACCATTGAGGGATTGAGTGTACCATTTGAGGAGTATTTGTGAACTGTGCTTTATTTTCAAAAAAAAAAAAAAAAAAAAAGTTACTAAGATGTGAAAATAGGATGACTTTGTTTCAAAGCCGTTCCATTTCTCAACCGCCCAAGAATATATGCTAGACACTCCACATATCCCACGGTAATGAGGTATGTCGGGATGATCTTTATGTCGGGTTCATAACTTGAATTGCTATGTTTATACTTACTTCATCATTAACCTTTACTCGGGACGAGCAAAGAGCCAAGTGTGGGGGAACTTGTTGACACTCAATTAATGCATGTCCTATGAATGCCAAATTTAACTAAAAAGATAATATTTCATGTCAAATCATAACCAAATATTATTTATCTAACGAGTTCCACGAGTTTCGATGCTTTAGTTGTTTTGCAAGATTTCCTAATATTTCGCAGATAAAAAGTATCAGAAATGGGAAAATGGAGTACACCAATGGATAGAGCTCGTTGTGCTGATCAAAATGGACATATCATTTACTATATTTGGACTCGAATCAAAAAGATATTGTAGAAAGAAGAATCCACATGAAATGATGATCGCACACGCCTCTACATTGCCATGACCAACCGTGATCGCGACACGTGGCCAGGCAAACGCGGCGCGGCGCAAAGATTCAATCAAATTGAATCCGCCGCCGGTCCGGGGGTGGCGACATGTGGCGACGGGGGAGAACGCGGCGTGCGTGTCTTGGCGCGAGAGATGGATTCGGGCCGGCCTTCGTCCCGGTTTGCTCGGCCGGGGCGGGGGACACGTGGCACGCCGGGAGCGGCTCCTCGAGGCGATGGCGCGCGCGGAGGCACGGTTCGCCACGACTTTCGGGCGGTTTTGGCGGTTCAAGCGCCTGAACTCCGGTTTTCTCCCGAAAACGCCAAATTAGGCCCGGTTCATGCGGTTTGGCTTCGGTTCGGGCCCTTCCCGCGCGGTTTTGCTCGGTTCGCCATAGGTCGGTTTGGAGGACAAATTGCCGTGACTCAAGGACAACCATCGACCTCTAGGACGGTTGCATGACCCATTTAACAATTAGCCCCCTCTTTTCCCCTATATAAAGAGACACCATCTCTCATACACAAGACAACACTACACACTTGTGCTTCAATTTCCACATCCTCCACCATGTAGTGGTGTCCCTCTAGGTGTTCTTCACCTAGTTGTATAGATTAGAAAAGAGGAAGAGAGGAGAGGGAAGAGTGAAGAGGAGGAGCCGGGTTTGTCGGATCCTTCTCAATATTGTACCTCTACGGAGCCGACTTTTTTGTGAGTAATATCCAGGGTTATCTTATGGTAATTTCAAGATTATTATTTTACTAAATTCAGTGTGCTTAATTTATTTTACTTATTGGATCTCCGCTCGGCCAATCGGCTCTAGTTTTTTTACGTGAAACTAGTTTTAGCACTAAAGCTAGCATAGACATGGTGTCCGGGCTAGAGTTTACCCTCGAGATTGCGCCCAATGCTACGAATAGTTGTGGTAGCCCCGGGGTGACGGCTCCGACCAGGCCTTTGTTGTCCACCACGTGCGTATTGGTGTTTTTCGTAGAGCTTTGGGCTGCCTTCTCCCGATTACCGTTCCCGTCTTTTTTTCGAGAATCGGAAAGGAACGACTACTCGAAGTAAGTAAAGTTTAGTAAGCCCGAACCTTGGTATTTAGTAATCTTGAGAAAACCTTAGAGAACCCTCTCTACCTACAAAAATATTTATCTATCTTATCTCTTGGACATACTTGATCCCTTCTAGTTCACTTCTCGTTCCCGTGGAAATCGATACCACAGAATACTCGGGTGAAAGCTACAAATCGTACTTTCCGTGGCGCTATGCGGATTTATCTCGTGTGCGTTAAAAAATACCAACACCCCTATTTTTTTAAAAAAAAAATGGCAGCAACATCACACAACTTATTACATATAATTCCACACAACATGCAAATATAGATACATATCACCGATTTCTCTACCAAGTCTTTGGACAAGGTTTTGGGGGTAGCTCGAGAACGATAAGGAAGAAACTCCGCTCGACTCCACGATGTATTGGACATTGCACCCATCAATTGGAGGATCTTCCCCGCATGTGCTTAGTCCTACGCCTTCTTGGGTTGACCATTGGGCATTGCTGAACATATCCCGACAATGTCACCGGGGAGGCCCTCACCGGGGCACACAAACCTACAAACAAAGACATCAAAAAGGAAATCACTTAGTTCCTCCATTTATAACTCTCAAGTCCCATTGAGTTTTCGTTGTCATTAACATTTGGAAGCCGATTCTCCGTAATCACCTAATGCACAATGTAGCAAATGTAATCATTTTAAGCTCAAAGTTAAGCCAAGACACTTAAATAGTAAAATTCATCTAAAAAATCTAGATGGTTACTGATTTATATTCCATTGCACCATTTTATAGGGCCAGTTTGAACTTCAATCGCAAGGTCGCCGATTCTCGGTTTCTCTCACAAGTATTCTCGGTTAGTACCGCTTTGCTGTTCCCCGAACCGCCCGGGAGGAGCCTCCATGGCACCTACGCCGCCGCTTGCTCTTTGGATCGCCGCCATGGCCTTCTTCACGCGTGGGAAGCGGCACGCTTCGCCGAAAGCACGCCGCCGCCGCCGCAGCGACGCCGCACACGCCTCGACCCCGCCGCCGAGCCGCGCGCCTGGCCGCCGTGCCCAGCGCGACGGACGGACCGAACGAACCAAACGCAGCGTTTACATTGCATGCAGTGGCCAAGGGCATTTGTGTCCATTGGGTTTTTACTAGGGTTCCCATATTTTCTGATTTTTTAAATCAAAATAACTAACGGAATAAAAAGGAGGGGTAAACCGATGCTTCCTTCTAACGAGTAAGGGCAAAAATGCAAGATGACGGCGAGGAGGGTAGAATCACAATTGGCCTTCTCAGGAAGGGTAGAAATGCAATACCCCCAATCTAGAATTAGCTGCAAGCTAGATAGATGTGACACCAAAATTCACATGACATAAACGAGAATGCCAAACACTCGAATTATCATTAATTGTGCCACATATCTGATTCACTGACTTATTACAAAAATCTGCCAAACTTAGGCGAAACAAACCTCCGCAACCATAGCCCAGCTTGAAGTCGATACGCTTCCGTTGAAAAACCGCAATAAAAAAAGGAGTGTTTCCTAACCTTTAAGATAGCACAAGGCCCTTTAAGGTCCGGTTGCACTAGCTAGATACATGAGTGAACCAACAATTTCGTAGTAACGAACTTCAATTGATCTCTCGGTACACTTCTTATTCTTTTGCAATGTCACACTAGGATCATAAGGTCTTTGGAGAAGACTTTCTATCCATATAGCCAAATCGGCTCGGGACCGCCTCAACATAGTGAGATTGTGATAAAGTAATCCCACTCTCTTCCACACCTTTTGCTCTTCACCTTTTACTACAAACCCATCGCCGATCCATGTAAATCTCCTCATCCAACTCTCCATTAAGAAAAGTTGTCTTCACATCCATTTGATGAATGATCGGACCATATGAGGCACCCAAGGAGAGTAGTGTTCAATAGTGGTCATTCTAGCAACAAGGTGAATCAAGATCAAAAGAAACCCTCCTTTTGAGTATAACCCCGGCATGGCGTCCCTAGGCGGCGCTGGCTGACTACCAACGGCAAGCGGCGGTCGAAAGCGGATGCAAGGCAGGGCTAGCAAATGGGCGCTATGAGTTCTCTAGAAGGTGAACAAAGACATGCTAATAAGAACTATACATTGTACTAATGCGTCGCGAGATTTGAAAAACTCCTAGGAAAGTAATTATAGATCCAAGTAATGTAAAATTAATTTTGTTAGATTCATAACTTAATCCTCTACTCATGGAAAATATGTTTGCATAATATGCTACTCTAGCTAAAATTTCTTTATTTATTATAATGAGCATAAATTGATAAATGCAAAATAAATTCCCCAAGGTTCTACAAATAGCAACACAATTTTATTGGATCTGTTGTGATGTGTCCTTACCCGGAGAAATGTATATACACAACAATCTTTTGCATTATAATTTTTTATGCTTTTGTTGCCTTATGTTGCAAAAAAAAAAATTGTGTAAATATTAGCTTTGCATTGTTTCATGTTAAATAGTTTGACAATAGCGGACAAACTTGAAGAGGTACGTGTGATGCTAAACAACCAAACCTTGTGTTAGTGGATCCGAATCAAAGAGCTTGCTTCCACAGCCGGGCAATGTCCGCTCGCTTTGAAGTCGTATCTTCGAGTTAAAAAACAACAACGCTTGAGTAGATCAAGATCAACCCATTCATGTTTTGTAATTTTCCATATTGCTATAGCTTTGATTTGATTAGGACAAAGACGGATCTCATGATGGACGCATCCCGATCCAACCGCTTTTAAAAATGCAAACAAGTTTTAGTGCTTAGCTTTTTATCCTTTCTAACCAAGCTTCGTCAGGTAGATGGGGTCCGCTTTTAGCAAAACCAAAGCAACATAAGCATGGTACAGTACAACCATTTCCGAGCTACCATTTCTTGAAAAAAAGTTTGTGTTCAAAACAAAGTTTGGCTCACTTTTTCAAGAGACTACATATACTATTATTTTCCAACAAAAATTCATGGAATTAACTTGTCAATCACCGTGTGTAATTCAAAAGAAATTCTAGCTAAATGCAAATTCCAAAGCATCAATCTCATATGGCCATTTGAATTGGCTTTAGCGAATGGATCGTGCAATTGGAAATAGTCATAACTACTTTCGTCATTATATGTTTCTCACTTTGTCATCTTACCCTTTATTCACTTACAAATGCACTTTCGAGGGACATTTGGTTTGCAATTGCTATTGAAGTTGTTGTCCCCACCTATGGAAATATCATCAACAAGCATTTCGATGTCCGCTTTAGCCGCATGGAGATCTTACAAGTTATAATGCACCCTCTACCGTGTGTTGCATCCTATTAATTCAATGAAGCTAGAGTACCATACTTCCTTACACTACTTTTCTTCAAAAATGTGATTCATGAACCTCGGGATATTTAATTAGGAGCTTCCTATGTATAGTATCCCACTTTGAAATTTTCATTTATAAAAAAAAAAAGGCATAATTACCGATCATGAATCAACATCAATAATGACTTTTTAAGTTAGCCCAACTTTTACAAGAATAGATGGGTACTTAAGATAAACAACAAGATCGATATTCATTGTTAGCAATTCCAATGAATTCGTGGATTGCCAAAGACACTATAAGATAGGTACCCTCCTTTAGGTAGCCTACTTTGATGCTCTAAGTGTACAAAGTGGATGTTGAACATTTGAATTCTTGCAGGTTGCATTGATTTCTACCGAAGATTGTCATGATGACCAGGAAACAATATCATTTTGAAAATGTGCAATTTATGGTAGGGTAATCGGGATGATAAATTAGAACTCGTATAAAACTGACGATGTTATATATCTGGCGTAATATGTTCCGTGTTTCAAGCTTTGTATTGAGCACTCTAACACGCATTGAGAACTGCATATCCATCACAAGGTTTCAAATAAGAATTAATAAGTGAAGAATACGCTTGCACATTCCATCACGTGGTGGCCAAATATCGCCCAAAATCATTTTAGAGCGCGAAAGCCGCGCTATTTTCTAGTGTAGACCATGTGTAAAACAAACACTTACACCTACCTTTCTTTGTATTAGGATTTTTGACTTGACGGAGATTCGATCAATTTGGAGGATATTAGAGAGAAGATGGCCAAGTTTCTTATGGAACATGTCATCACGGGGTCGAGCATTTCGCTTTAAGAAACCGTGAGTTGATTCTCGCTTTCCCTTGCCGCATGATGATCGTGGATACATGCATGTGAATCAGGTTATCGCTTTTTCCCTTGCCGCATGACGATCAAAGCCGGATACATGCATGTGAACTGTGTTATTTGTGTTGTGAACAATCCGTGGCGTGCCCCAAGAACCGTACATCCGTGTGAACAACTGAAGTTTCAGATGTTTGTAGTGCCTCGCTGTAACCGATAAGTGACAACAAGACATGTTGGTTAATTTTTCTTTCTTTCTAGTTAATTTTCAACTTCAGCCTTAAAGATTTTAAAGTAGTCTAATAATGCCTCATCTTTTAGTTTTTAGCAAGTAAATATAGCAAAATCTAGAAGCATCATCAATTAATGACATGAAATATTTCTTTTGCACACACCATTCATCTCACATAGATCGAATGTATGAGTTCTAGAGGTGCCAAGAGCCTCTCCTCCACTCCGCCTTGTGAGGCTTTCGAGGTTGCTTAGATTGCACACAATTATGACACTTAGAACCTTTGGTAATGGTGAAATCTAGAATTAACTCGCAAGCTCACCAAAATTCACATCTAGAATTAACTCGCAAGCTAGATAGATGTGACACCAAACTTCACATGACACAAACAAGAATGCCAAACACTCGAATTATCATTAATTGTGTCACAAATCTGATTCACCGACTTATTACAAAAATCTGCCAAACTTAGGCGAAAACAAACCTCCGCAACCATAGCCTTCACCAATAAATTGTCCATGCTTAGACATAACTACTTTATTGACTCCAACACTACCTTAAACCCATCTCATAAAAGAAGGTAAACTTTAGATCTACTGTATGCTTGCGATATTTTTTTTTTGAGAATATATGTTTGCGCATATTGGGAACACGTATATTGGGCCTTTGAGATTTATCGAATTTCTTCATATGATTGCAAAAGGCCTCGCTGTAAACCGATAACAAGACATGTGGGTTCTACACGGTGCACCACTTGATGGTCGATGAAACAAGTTTATTTGGATCGTCACGAGGTAACCTCGGCGCAGCCCATCTTGTGCCTACCTTTGTTTGGCAATATAGACCATGTGTACACAAACACCTACGCCTACCTTTCTTTGTATTAGGATTTTGACTTGACGGGAGATTCCATCAATTTGGAGGATATTAGAGAGAAGATGGCCAAGTTTCTTATGGAACATGTCATCACCCTGCGAGCATTTCGCTTCGCAGAACCGTGAGTTGATTCTCGCTTCCCTTGCCGCATGACGACATGATGGATACATGCATGTGAACCGTTATCGCTTCCCTTGCCGCATGACGATCAAAGCCGGATACATGCATGTGAACTCGTGTTATTTGTGTTGTGAACAACTGCGGGCGTGCCCTCAAGAACCGGGTACATCCGCGAACAATCCGAGATACACCTGAATTTGCAATGCCGCCGCCGTCCCGCCATTTGTTTGTGATTGACCTGTCCATCTCAGATATTTATGTTTGCCTAAGAACACCATTTTCACTTCGGCCGATAGTTGAAACGGTCTCATATCTATGTACGCACTACAACCGCCGACGCTGCGCGCTTGTAGGTTTCAGCATAAAATGTCCGCCGCAGAACCAAGAAACGCCCCAAACACCGAACAAGCGCCCGCAAAAATACATAACGCTTACGTGCAAAATTAAAACGGTCGCCTCAGAAAACGACTAAATCCTACGCACGGGTTACGAAAGAACGCCTCATTAGCCGGAAAGGAACGCAGACGAGCTTAAAAAACGCTGTCAGAAGCTCGTGGTGTTACTTCCTCGACACCTGTTGGCGAACAACCGCTCAGAATACGGGGGCACATTATGACGATCGTTTTTAAACATGCGATCGAAGTTCTCAGACGAAGCTACGCCGAATCCACACACGGAAGCGATCGAAGTGCATTAAGGTTCACGCACGGTAGTACAAAAACAAGCGCCTCGGTGGAACCGGAGTGTACTTTACGCCGAGCGATCTAACTGCGGTTCGAGCTCAGGGCAACACGCACACGTGTACCACAAAGCGCCCGTAGGCACGGCGATATCACCAGCCGGGCCGCGCTCCACACGGGTCTCAGACAATAACGGGTTTACGCACTTTATAGTGATCGGGTGTCTGTGAATGGATAATGCTAGAGGCGCCACGATGCATACAAGCTGCCCGTCAGGTGCGCGTAGTGGCACAGACGCTTTGTGTATGCGCTTCACACATTAGAACCCATAAATACGGGCTTCAGGGCCACTACTTTTGGACGCGATACAAACATTACCGATGCCGCTGGGTCCGTGAGGTTTCCCGAGGTACGCCGCATCTTAGACAGTATGTCTCGTAGATACCAGAGATCACAAAATGAAAGCAAAACCCCAGATTACGTACGCGTTCCACGGGCGCTGCGGTGTAACAAGGGCTCACTATAGACGGAAGTTTGAGACGCACGAAATCCCATCCAGATTAAAGTCCGTTGCGACGCCGCTTCGGACAAAGTCCCAAAGTCGACATTTAGAGACCTAATGGGCAGAGCGCTAGCTGACTATAGATGCCCTCAACGTAAGATCAGAGGCCTTTTTTACATAGTGAAATGCGGTCTTGGGTATATCATGGGCTCGATTTTAATTTGATGATACCCGGATCGAAGGTCTATCTTGGAGAACACTTTGGCTCGAGAAAACGGGTCAAAAAGTATGTCAATGCGGGTAATGGGTATGTATTCTTCATCATTGCTGCATTGAGTGGCCTATAGTCCACACACATCCTCGGTCCCCGATCTTTCTATTTCACAAACAAGGCCGGACATCCCCACGGTGACGAACTAGGTCTAATGAAACCTTTCTCAAGCAACTCCTGAAGCTGTACTTTTAGTTCGCTAACTCATTGGGTGGCATTCGTAGGGTCTTCGGGATATAGGGCAGTCCCCGAATCAACTCTATTGCAAACTCAACATCCCTATCCGGTGGCAATCCGTAGGTCTTCCCGAACACATCCGAAAACTCACGTGACTACCGGATATCGAGATACCAGCCACTTGCAAAGCGGCTAAAAACACTAAAGGTCAATGGCTTTGGGTAGCGAATCCGATGTTCAGCTTGAGTCTCGAGGGTGTTTCAAGTGCACTACTCTATTCACTGTATCTATAATCGCTCCCCAACTCTTCATCCAATTCATCCCAAGGATGACATCCAAACACAAACCGGGTAAAACTATCAATGAGGTTATTATTTCTAGGTCACCCATCATGATCTTCACATCATTAACCCTTTGCCTAGTCAATTGGTCAGCCACCCCCGAACTAATCCGTAACCAAACCCTAGATCGATATCTTTTCACTATTCTTTATGGCAAACTCTTGACTCATGAATGAATGCGATGATCCGTAATCAAACAAAACAACAAAGACTACGATTGTTAACTAAGCACGCACCACCTGCCACGGTCTCTCCCTTTAGAACTTCCTCAACACCAAAGAAAAATGTGCCTCGCCCCACATGCCGCTTGTAGTTCTTCCCCGGGTTGCACGCTTTGGAGAAATGCCCGGCTTACCACAATTGAAGCAATTGTTGTGGTTGAATGGCACCGACGCACTACGTAGTTTCGATCAATTGCAACTAGACACTTAGACAACACCACTCATTTGGGTGCAATAGGGGGTACTATGGCACCCAACTGAACTCGGTAGTAGTATGTGTCCATATTGCCACACAAAAATTGTGTTGCGATATTTTTTTTTGGTTGCAAAATGATGGCGCCTGTTGCACCCATTTTAAGGATTTCGTGGCAATTGGTGGAAAATACTGCAACAACAATTGTATGTTGCATTAGCATGTCGTGTGTTGCAATAAAATGAACTATGGCATCCATACTAGCGTTGGTTGCTTATGAACGGCAAAGATCACAACCACTTATTTGGGTTGCAATATTTTTTTGCACCTCGTGGCAATAGATAGGTGGCTATTGCATCCTTTGTTGCCACAAGATGCAATAACATGTATGTATTGCCACCATTTTGTATGGTTGTAATACTATCCATTTGGCGTTGCAACTTATACACACATATTGCAATGAACTTTTACTTGGTTGCATTTATGTTTGTCTATCGCCACGCCGCTTAGTAGCCGGCCACCGCCCAATTAACTAAAAGAGCCCACTAAACGATCCTAGTAGACGCTTGAATACTCTGGGGACTCTACGCTCGCATCCCTACCGATCGCCGACGCCCCGCCCGCCGATCCACCCTTTTGGCGCGGGCGCGTCCCCTTATCCGCCGGCGGCGCCCTCTCGCGGCAAAGGTAATGTAGTATCGATATCCCCGCATATATATATATATATATATATGGGCATGCATACGCTTAGGTATAGATCATGATTATTTGCTCATTATGTTCTTGGGTCTGCGATCAATGTCCGCATCGACGAAGATAGGAGTTGATGCGCTTGCCTCGACAATCGAAGAGTGGAAGGATAATTTCAAACTTGTATTGATAAGTATACCTCATCATCATCTAGACCTATTGGATTGTCTCTTGTGTGCCCATGTGGTACATGTCAATGCAATACAAGATATAATGACAAAGTTTCAGATTCAACTTCACTTAGTAAAAAGTGGGTTTGCCGATTGTTTCATCAATGAGTTCGAAGAAGGCCAAACTTCTTCATCACCGCTCAGGTAGTACCGGTATAATGTAACCCTCAAGATCATGCACAACCTATCGATGATACCGATGTTGGTGACAACGGCCGCCACACCACCTTATTTTGGAGAAGACGATGAAGAAGATCCAAGTGATCACCCAAACCGCCACTAATACTATGATTAGAAACATTATCGGGCTCTATACATGGAAAAATCATAGATGACAAACCAAATAAGCGTGCAGAGATATTTTTGAAATTATTAGAGGAGGCAAAGAAGGAATTGTATCCGTGATGCAAATCGGGCAACAAAGGTTTCTTTTATCGTGCAACTTTTTTTAGATAAAGTGCTTGTATGGTATTAGTAACGCATGTTTGGAGGCCATACTTAACTGTTCTCAAAGGTTCTCCCTAAAGGCCATTGTATCCCCTCGACTCGCTTGGACAAAGTGCAAAAGGTGGTTCGAGGGCTAGGATTGACTACATCAAGATACACGCATGTCGAATGATTGTGTGTTATTTTTGATGAGCACGCAAAATCCGCATAATTGTCCCATATGTAAAGAGTCTTGGTGGAAACATGTCGAGAGCACGGACCGATGGTGCTAAATATCGGCGCTTCCAAAGGAAGATTCTACGCTACTTTCCTCTTATTCCTCGCACGCAAAGAATGTATATGTCGGGCGTACATCGGTTGACTTGCAAAGGGCATAAGAAAGAATTGGTAAATGATGGAAAAATGCGTCACCCAAATTGACTCAAAGGCATGGAAGCACGTGGATAACAAATATGGCTGGTTTGCGTAAGAAGCTCGTAATATCAGCCGGGTCTTGCTTCGATGGCTTCAATCCCTTTGGGATGCAAAATACAACATACCCATATGGCCGCTTGTCCTAATACCCTACAATTTGCCTCCTTGGTTGTGTCAAACAATCTAACGGATATTGTCAATGTTGATACCGGGTCCAAAATCTCCCCGAAACGATATTGATATATATTTTGAAGCCCCTTATATTGGAGCTCAAGGAGCTTTGGAATAAGGGTGTTGATACATGGGATGCACAAACTAAGAAGAACTTTCCATTACATGCTATTCTACTTTGGACAATTAATGACTTCCCAAAGATATGCCATGCTTTCTCGTTGGAGCACAAAAAGGAAAGTTTGCATGCCCCATATTGCCACAAAGACACCGGAGTATTTGTGGTTAAAACATGGGAGAAAGACCGCTACACGGGCTCGACGTTTTCTGCCAATGGACCATGAATGGCGCAAGAACACGGTCGCCTTCAACAACATGGTCGAAACTGTGGAGGCACCAATACCACTAACCGGGTGCAAAGGTACTTGAGCAAAGATGAAAGTTTTGAACAAGTGAGTGTTGGGGAGGGCGACCCTCGCCACCTCAGCCCCGCGGCCTCACCACAGGGGGCCAAGAACTAATCTCCGTTAACATATTGCGGTCTTGCAGATCAGCAAGCGGAGGACCCTCCGCGAAGACACGAACGGCGGCGTCACCTCTCCGTCGGGCGGCCCCCCAGCAGGCATTCGAAGCCGGGAGCATGACGGCCCCCACGCGACGCGGGGGAGCGCCGGCGAGGGTCTCCCAAACAACGCGAGCCCAAGCCGTCGGGAGGGCCAGCGGAGGGGTCCCTTCGAACCGCCTCCGTCGCAGTGCACGGGAGAGCGGGCATTCAAGCCGGAGCATGACGGCCCCCACGCGACGGGGGAACGCCACCAAGGGGACTCCCAAGCGCAAACCCAAGCAACAGAAAGGCCGGGCGGAGGGGTCCCTTCTGAACCGCCCCCCCGCAGATGCACGGAACCGGCGGCCGGGCATGAGGAAACCCTACACCCCCAAAAGGGAGAAGTCATCGCGTGTATTTCCCATACCGACCCCTATGCGAATAGTTACTAGCTTGCCCTTGTAAGGGCCCAGCTTGTAAGCGTGTGTTCTCCTACCTACCGGTGTACCAAATTGTAAATCAGCCCCTCACGACCCCTTGAATTCCTATAAATACCCTGCACGGGCACAAGGAAAGGGATCGGTGGTTGGCCGCTTTAAGTGCCATTTACCGCTTTTATTACACCCACGCCTCGCCACGCATCGTCTTATCCCTCCTCCTTCGAGGCCGGGCGCCCCCTCCGATCGCCCTCGACCCTAAGCAACTCCAAATAAGGTCGAAGGGACCGGAGGCCGCTCCGCTCCCGTTTGAGCTCGACTCACCCTCGTGGGAAGCCCTCGCCCTTCCCGCCCTCCGGGAGCGAAGGCTAAGGGGGGAGTGATCCCCACGCTTGGCGCCGCCCGTGGGGACCGACACAAAAGCCCAAAGCCATGCCGGTCACCCGCCGAACGGCCCGTCGCCGCGTGAAACAACTCCGCCCCGAAGGGGGACCCCCGATCAAACCCATCAAGCGCCGGCATGCGGCCACCACGCACCTGGCAGCCCGCGCTGGCTGGGAGCCGGAGGGCCCGCCATCCCGACCCCCGGGTCATCCCGATATCGGGAGGTCACTGGGAAGAAGGCCATGACGCCCGGCAAGGCGGCGCTCCGAGGGGCCGACGGGGCGTGGTCCAAAGAACCGGTGGCGCGGATGTCTCCGCTCGAGCGAACCCCCGCGGATCCGCCGGAGGGCTCCCGAAAAGTGCTACGAAGATGAAGAGGAGGAAACCGAGCAAGGCGAAAGGTGCACTAGTGGCCCTCCAAGCCCGCAGGTCGCGAGAAAGAGGAGGTTGCCGCAGGCCCTAGATCGGAGGCGCCGCCGCGGACGCCAGTGGAACAGTGAGGCCGCCGCCAGACCGAGCCGGGCATGGATCAACCAGCGGCGAGGCGGTGCAAGAAGTCACGGGGAGGGCAGCCGCAGCCCAAATCATCATCCGCAACCCCGCCCCACCAAGCCCCACCTCCGCCAACCCCACCACCACCTCAACCAACCACCGCAGCAACACCCGCAATCCTCAACCCTCCGCGATAGCCAACTGTACCCCTCCATGCCCATCGGGACGGTACCGCCGCCACGCTCGGCGCAACCTCCGCAAAAATCATCATTACGACCCCAAATCCCCGCCTCTCACGCCCTCGTGATCGCTGGAATGGCCTCCGACAAGATGACCACCAAAGACTTGCCAAGATACAACGGGCCCTCCGACCCCGCGATTCGTTATGAGCCACGGTCGCTGTGGAAGCCGCAGAGGAGATCACTCCACAATGGCCAAGTCATTTGTGATCATCGCAAGAGGAGTGGCTCGGGCCTTGGTACCGTGCGGCTGCCCCCCAACTCAATCCGAGCTGGTCCGACCTTCGCGACGCCTTCGCAAGAAATTTCAAGGGAGTTGACTCAACTCATCAACAAAGACCGAAGTTGCTTTGAACGTGGTGCGTAAGCCAAATGAGCCCTACAAGAGTGGTGGCGGAGGTTTCTCCAAACCAAGGCCAGGACCGAGGGGTCTCCGACTGCGTCATTATGGCAAAGGGTCTCTTGCATCCGCCCCGTGCCCATGTCATTCAAAGATTGAGCGAGAGGCAACCGAAGACCCTAGCGGAGCTACACGAGATAATGGACAAGTATCGCAGAGTCGATAACAGCCACAAAAGCGAAGATAGAGGCTTTTCGACCTCCGCCATATCGCCACCAGCCACAACGACCACCACGCACGTATTACAACCACCCAAGACCGGAGGGTCGTCGAGTCGGCACCATCGCCAACAACCCCCCGCCACGCCAAAACCCACCAACCACCCCTAGGCAAAACCACCCACCAAGAACCCCGCACCGAACCTGCATTACACCAACATGAGGCCTCCGCAAAAAACAACCCTACCGCCATTATCAAGAGAGGGCAAAGGCCATTACACCAAACAATGCCCATATTTCGCCAAGGGGGAAAGAGGCGATGGACCGAGAGCTCGCTTCAAGAAGCCCGGCAGAGGCAAGTTAACCACACAAGAAAACCAGCAAGCACCCACTCCAACCACTACACTTTCACCCCCTTCGACTATGGAATCCCAAAGACATCCAAAGCTTCCACTACCCAAATTTCCACTCCAAAGACCTTCAGCGTAACCAAAACGGCGTTACTACCAAAGAAGAGTATACACAGCACACCCCCCGCAGCCTCCATAACCAAACTATCACAACCAAGCCCTACCACCTCCACCTCCGCCACCCGCACCACCTTCGACCCAAAGAACACCGGTCAAGCAAGAAATCCGCACAATTGTCAAGAAGCCCAACTCATCTTACGGGTCATCCTCGCTATCACGGGGGCTCCAACGAGGACCACGGCAACAAACGGCAGCGAAAGGAGCACTATCGAGGGGTCCATCATGTGGGTACGGAGGGGCCTCACGTAAACAGCCGCTGGTCCCACATTCCGATCACCTTCAATGCCAGCCGACATGAAGCTCGAGACTACCCTCACACCGATGCGATGGTCATTGACACCAACATCGGAGGCTGGATCGCTACTGTGATCCTAGTAGACACGGGCAGCTCCGCCAGACATCTTGTTCGCATCCACCTTCGACAAAATGGGCCCGACAGAACATGTTACAACCAACAGTAATCCCTCTTCGGCTTCGAGGCCGCAAGTTGGGACCATCGGGGAAATCACCTTACCGGTCTCCTTCGAAAAGAGCCCATTCACCGATCGTAAAACATAACCTTCGACGTGGTCGACCTTGCACTACAGCTACAACGCCATTTTTCGGCCGCTGAGTCACCAACGCATTCGACGCTGTCCTCCACCCGAAGTTATCTCGCATGAAGATGCCCTCCGTCGGGCGGCATAATTGCCGGTTCGGAGACCGCACCGTAGCAAGAAACGCGAGGGGGGTCGCCGTGACCGGCAGGCGCAACGCACACAACCTAGAACAAGAACTACAGGGCCAAGAGAGACACGGTAGGCGGCGCCTGAGCCCCCCCGCGAAAGCACTACCAAAAAGAAACGAAGAAAGTCGCTTTTTAGCTTTGATCCCGATAGAGAAGTAACCATATCCGCACTCTCGACTAGACCTCCGAGGCAGAGCTCTTGCAAGTGCCTCCGAGAGAACTCCGATGTGTTTGCCCGGTCCGCGTAAGATTTACGGTGGTGTTAGCCGTGAACCTCATCGAGCACCACCTCAACATAAGACCGACGCCACTCCCAGAAAGCGTAGCTTCGCAAAATGTCGACGAGAAGAGTAGCAAATACAGCAGTGAGGTAAACCGCCTTCTAGACGCTGGAGGTCATCCGCCCTCCTCCAAGTACCCCACTTGGTTATCCAACGTTGTCATGGTGAAAAAGCAAGCCTTAGCAAAGACAAGGCGGAGCCCACCAACATGGAGGATGTGTGTGGATTTCACCAAATAACAAAGCATGCCCGGCGACGATTTTCCTCCCGAATCGACTCTCTAGTCGACGCAGCTGAAGAAGCCGCGGAAAGGTTGTCCCTCCCGGATCAAGCTTCTCGATACCACCAAATTTGGATGAACCAAAGTGCGGATGAAGACAAGACAAGTTTCATAACACCCTTCGGAACTTATCGCCAGAGAATGGCCGAAGGCCTCCCGCAACGCCGGCTCGCCCTTCGCATCGAATGACACGGAGGTGTTCGGAGACAACCGGCGCCATCTCAGCCTCGTCGACGACTTGGTAGTCCAAAGTAAAGTTAAAGGAAGACCACATCACGGACCTCCAAAGGACCTTCACAAATCTACGGCCGGGGCCACGCTCAAACTCAACCCCGCCAAGTGTGTATTTGGAGTAAGCAAGGGCAAGTTACTAGGGCTGCCTCGTATTCGTAAAAAGGAATAGAGGCCAACCCTTCGAAGATCGCAAAGAATCACCGCGATGGAACCTCCGAGGAACGTAAAATCGGGTCCAGAGACTAGCGGGACCTCGCCCCTTAGCGTTTCATCTCCGTGTCACCGAGCGAGGGTTACCATTCTTCCAAACTCTAAAGGAAATGCACCCATTCAGGTGGGGCCTCCGCAACAAGAAGCCTTCAAGACCCTCAAGCAAGTACCTCAAAAACCTACCACCCTCGCCACACCGAACCGAGCGAAGGACTCCTTCTCTACGCCGCCGCATCGCCACATGCCGCCGCCGCCCAGTGCTCGCCAAAGAAGTGAACGAAGGGCACCAGTCCCGGCAAATCCCCGTCTACTATGTCTCCGAAAACCCTCGAAGGGCCCAAGCTAAATTACACGAAGCTGGAAAAGGTAGCCTACGCAGCGGTCATGGCAGCGAAAAAACTCAAGCACTACTTCCGTGCACATGAGGTCACCATACCTTCGAGCTTTCCCTCGACAACATATTCGTAAAACCCGAGTCGGGTGGGCGTAATAGCCGGTGGGCGACCGAGATCGAGACCACGCAATCGATTCGTGGCAGAACGGCCATCAAGTCACACAGCCCTAGCGCAGATTTCCTAGCGCACCGGACACCGACACATACAACCAAGCGGTGAACTTGGACCCGATTTGGACAAAGACACACGACGGAGCCTGGGGGCACGCTGAGGCGGCATCGCGGCCATCATCACTTCACCCTCCGAGTCAAGCTGAGATATGCCGCCAAAGCTAGAATTCCAGCTGCACAAACAACACGGCAGGGCTCACGGGCGCTGCTTTTGGCACTAAACAAGCTCCGCCATGTCGCCACGAAGGGCCATCATCAAAACCGACTCGGAGGTGGTCTCAAACAAGCCGAAGGACAACAAAGCCAAGCACCCGTGAGCTGCAAAAATACCTCGCAAGGCTAAGGAAAACGGAGGGCTTCTTTCTCGGCATCACAACCAAGACCATATCCGGTAGGGACAACGGTGAAGCCGACGAGCTCGCGAAGGCAGCGTCCCCGAGCGAGCAACTCCCACAGACGTGTTCTTCGAAATATCGCAGCCCCGCGATTCAAGATGGCGACCCACCCCGAAATCGGTCGCCATTCATAGCGAAGATTGAGAGCCCCGATCATTGCATTCATCAAAGGCCTCTTCGAGCCCCAATCCAAGGAAGAACAAAAAAAGGGTTGAGCGTAAGGTCCGAGGCTACCGTCTAGTTGACAACAAGCTGTACAAGGCATCCGTAACCGCTCCATGGCTAAAATGCATATCTACCGGCGAAGGCTGCGCCATCCTAGCGGAGATCCACGAAGGCATCTGCGGCTCGCACAACGGCCCTGCAGCCGTTAGTGGGAAAGGTGTTCGTGCAAGGGTTCTATTGGCCCACCGCACTCAACGACGCCACGGAACTGGCCGGGTCAATCCGCGAAGGATGCCACCGACACCCCACCACACCAACGAGGCCGTGGCCCGACAACCCTCATCCGCCCACATGGCCCCTTCAACGATGGGCGATAGACCTTTATCGGCCCAATGCCGGGCTCCGGAACCTTCGCCACGCAGTAGTGGCGCAGTCCGAATACTTCACCAAATGGATCGAAGCCCGCCTCTCGCAAGCATAACCTCTCACTCGCGAGCAAAAGTTCTTCCTCGGCGCCAGACATTGTCTCACGCTGAACTCCCGCTGAGCATATCGGTCGATAATCGGCACCCGCTTTGATAGCGAAGGCTTCAAACAGCTTCGCCATCAAATAGGCACCAAGATACACTTCGCCTCCGTGAGGCACCCCCAATCAAACGGCCTCGTCGAAAGGGCCAATGGCATAATCCCGCAGGTATCAGCCACAAGGTCCACGCGAAACCAAGAGGAAAATGGGCGGAGGAGCTCACCCGGGTGGCATGGTCACATAACACCACCGAAAGCCGTGCGACCAAATTCACGCCCTTCAAGCTCCCGTTCGAGAAGAGGCCGCCCTCCCGTAAGAACCGGCACGCTGCCGCTAAGGGTCACCAAAAGCCCCCTCATAAGAAGAGGCGCCGAAGGACCTCCTCAAGAAACGAGAAACATGGCCATCCTCAACCTCCACGCATACCAGAGGAGACCACAAGATGGAGGAACAAGAAGCTCACCTCCGCACGATCTCCCGTCTTCGGAGACTTCGCCCCGATCGTGAAGCGTAACGCGAAGATGGTCGGGCAAGTTCATGGCCAAGTGGACGGGCCCATACCGCCACACTAAGTCCACAAGACCCGCCTTCCACCCGCAAGATCTCGAAGGCCATGATCTCCCCACACATGGAACGCCGACGACCTCCGCAAGTACTACCCCTAGCGGTGCAATGTACCGTGCACTCGCGAGTTGTATGGGGGCTCCGCCATTTTGCCATTTCATTTTTTCTCTTCCTAAACTTAAGATCATGAACAATGCGGGCTGCACTCTTTTTCCTTGCGAAGGGGCGAGGGTTTTAACGAGGCAAGACCAATATCTAATATATGCAAGTTAGTTACCCCACATCGGAGAAAGGTGCAACGCAAGTACAGCATCGAAGGGCGGCCGGGCGCCAACCAGCCCTCATCGCTGGCTGGTAATCGGGATTGCCCACGCCGGGAGGGCAGCGCAAGGCTGCACCCCCCGCCTGGCCAAACCAACAAAAACACTCCTTACTCTAAATTATGTTAAGCCGGGCGCCCGCACCTCCGCCGGGGCTCGCAATGAAGACGCCCGCGCCTCCGAGTATGAGACCCGCGGAGGCGCACAAAAGTCGGGCGCCCGGCACCTCCGCCGGTGGCTCGCAATGAAGACGCCCCGCGCTCCGAGTATGAGACCCGCGGAGGCGCACAAAAGTCGGGCGCCCGGCACCTCCGCCGGGGGGGCTCGCAATGAAGACGCCCGCCTCCGAGTATGAGACCCGCGGAGGCGCACAAAGTCGGGCGCCCCCGGCACCTCCGCCAGGGCCTCGCAATGAAAGACGCCCGCGCCTCCGAGTATGAGACCCGGGCGGAGGCGCAGAAGGTCGCCCGGCACCTCCGCCGGGGGCTCGCAATGAAGACGCCCGCGCTCCGAGCATGAGACCCGCGAGGCGCACAAGAGTCGCGCCCGGCACCTCCGCCAAAGGCTCAAACAAAGACACCCCCGCGCTCTCCAAGTATGAGACACGCGGGAGGCGCACAAAAGCCTGAAGCCCCGGCACCTCCGCCGTGGGCCTCGCGGCCAGTACTTCCGCCACCCCCTCGAAGTCCGGCCCCACCTGGGGCACGACAGAAATCGGAGGACAGGTAGCCTTCGCCTGGGGCTCGGCAACAAAATACCACCACCTACCAACGACAAGACCTCCGACGTGCCTAAAAACACCACCACCGACCAAGAACAAGACCTCCGCCGCATGACCTTAACACCACCACCCACCAAGGACAAGACCTCCGCCGTACAAACCATAATCACAACAAGCACTTATGACATCCGCCAACGCCTGAGCACCCCGCCCCCAAGAAGCACTATAAAACCAAACCTCCCCCCCACGAATCCCATGTTAGGAAGAGAGCAGCCATCATCCACACATCACGCCACCATGCTAACACCCATAGCCAAACCCCGATCCTATAGAGCGCATGCCAGATACCTCCGAAACCCACAGCCTCCCAACCCAAAATGAAGGCACCACAATGGAAAATGTAAACGGACCCCGACCCCCGAGGCAAACCGCAAAGTGCAATGAAGAGCAACAAACAGATGCCCCCCGAGGCAAAAAACATCCAAACCCCGCAAAAACCAACAAAGACCAAATGCATACAAACTAGAGCATTTCGGTACTCCGCAACCCCCTATGCCGCCCGCCCAGAGCACCTCGCTACGGACCCCAGCCAACTCGGAGCAAAGACTCGAGAGAAGGGATACCACAATGGAGAATGTAACATCCTCCCGTGGGCAACTCCACCAAAGGAATCAAAGTCCCGAAGGGGTAGGGCGCAGCTCAACACGAACGCCAAAAGGCGGCGAAACCGCAACAACCCGCAAGACCGCCATTCAACAAGGATGGGCGTGCACAGGCGCAGGGACCCACCCCGCAAGCCACCTCTCGCAAGAGTCCCACTTGTGCCGGGACCGTCCGCACCCAAGTCTCCAAACGATGAGTCGCGCGCCCGCTGAATCACAATGGCGCACCCTCGCACCAACTTCAAGCTTCAACAGGGGAACCCCGTGGAGCGAAAAGGACCCTCCGCGTCCCCAAAAGAACTTTGTAACGAAGACCTGCAATAAAAATCAACGAGTACTACTTGGTCAAGCAAACCTTTCGCAAACGCGAGTCTCGCATCTAAAGGAAAACAAGGGGGCGCCATTGCCTATCGCGCTACCTTCGCAAAACGCGCAAGTCTCGCACTAAGGAAAAACAGGGGACGCCGGCCAGCCTATCGCGTTACCTTCGCAAAACGCCAAGCAAGTCTCGCGAAGGAAAAAAGGGGGACGCCTTATTTATCGCGGCTACCTTTCGCCAAAACGCGCGAAGTCTCGCACTAAGGAAAGGGGGACGCCATTGTCTATCGCGGCTACTCAAGAAAACGCTACGAGTCTCGCACTAAGGAAAACAGGGGGCGCCGCCGTTCTATCGCTGCTTACCTTCGCAAAACGCTGAGTCTCGCACTAAGGAAAACAGGGGCGCGCCGTCTATCGCGGCTACCCACCAGAAACGCGCGAGGCTCGCACTAAGGAAAACAGGGACGCCGCTGTCTACCGCGTTACCTTCGCAAACGCGCGGAGTCTCGCACTAAGTGAAATAGGGGACGCCACGTTTCATCGCGGTCACCTTACAAAACGCCAGCGAAAGCATCGCGCCAAGAAAAATAGGGGACACCGCCGCTTCACGCGACTACCTCCGAAGAGCACCACTACCACTTGGTACATGCAACGCAAAAACAACTCTTTGCAAACATACCGCATCCATTACATTACGAGGGAAAGTTACACGGCCCTCCGCGGCCGAAAGCCCGTGAGCCTCCGCACACACATCCTCGCCCTCAGAGGCCACGACCCCATACAAGATGGCCTTAACCAACACCTTCGCTACACGCTCCACAAACTCCTCTACATCCACCACCTCCACCACGCCTCTTCACAGTCGTCGCGGCCCGTATCACAAAAGTTCCGAAGAACAAGCGGAAGTTCACCCCGTAGCACTCGATGCCGGTATACCCTCCGCATGTCGCTCCACTCAAGCCCACATCCTCCTGCTTTGGAACAACGACTCGGCCTCCGCGATCGACCCAACAAGCCGCTTGCCCAAGTGCGATGGCTACGGGCTTCATCGTCCTCAATATCATCCTCCGCCAAGGCCGCGCTGCACCGCTCCGGTGCACCCGCTCCACTTGACGGTTTGTCAAGTCATGGGACCGCCGGGGCCTCCGAGGCCTGATTGGCTACATCGCACTTCCGAACCCCCCCCACCAAAACCGCCGGAAGGGCAGTCCGGGAACCGCCGCATGGCATGAACCCAAGTCTCCCCGAAATGAACACATCTTGGCGATTCATCATCGGCGGAACCACGCAGTACCGCCGCGCAGCCCCACGGGTACCGCGCTGCCAACGCAATCATCAAACGCGGTTAGCCCCAACCCCAACGCGATCAAGCTACGAAGGTGCACGAACACAACGGAAACGCACAATCAAGTAACAAATGTAATGTAGCAAGCCCCTAAAACTTCAATTCATCATTCAACTTAAAAAGCCCGAAGGCCAAGAAGTTTCACACCACATGATTGTCTCGCCTAGGAAAGAATAAACTCCGCGCAATCTAAGGAGCCCTAAGCTACCTCCGCGGCGGAGGCCGCAGCCGCATCGGGGCGGCCTGAGGGGTCCCTGAGGTATGGTGGGAGCCGAGCAGGCTCCGAGGGGCTCTCCGAGGCGAGGCGCCGGCCTGAGATGCGCGAGAGAGGGAGAAGCCGCGGGCTCGGAGCGGGGCCGAGGAAGCCGGGATGGCGCGATAGCCGCCGGCCGCGGCGAGGCACCGGGACCGCGCCTGAGCGACCACGCACCTCAACCCGTCCGGCGGCTTGTATCTCCTCCGAGCAGCAGCCCAGCCCTCCGCCGGGGCAAAGAATGCTAGCGACCTAGAACGACATCAAGTCAGACACAAGACAAGTAGCGCAAAAAAACAAAGAGGAAAAGAAGCGAAATGACAACAAAAAGCAAACAAGTGACCAACCTTCCCGCCGCCCAGCCTTCGAAAACTCAGCAGCAAGCTCCCGCCTCCTTCTCTCGAAGCGCTTTTGATGAAGGCCCGCGGGCCTCACCACGGGGCCAAGAACTAATCTCTCCGTTAACATATTGCGAAGTCTTGCAGGATCGCAGCGGAGGACCCTCCTCGCGAAGACACGAACGGCGGCGTCACCCTCCGTCGAGGGCGGCCCCCGTGAGCAGCATTCGGCCGGGAGCATGACGGCCCCCCTACGCGACGTGGGGGAGCGCCGGCCAAGGGGTCTCCCAAGCAACGCGAGCCCAAGCCAGCCGGGAGGGCCAGCCTGAGGGGTCCCTCGAACCGCCCTCCGCAGTGTGCACGGGAGAGCAGGCATTCGGGTCGGAGCATGACGGCCCCCACGACCTGGGAACGCCCGAAGGGGACTCCCAAATAGCGCAAACCCAAGCAACAGAAAGGCCTGGCGGAGGGGTCCCCTCGAACCGCCCCTCCGCGCGTGCACGGAACCGGCGGCCGGCATGAGGAAACCCTACACCCCCAGCGGGGAGAAGTCATCGTGTATTTCCCATACCGACCACTGTCGAATAGTTACTAGCTTGCCCTTGTAAGGGCCCGGTTGTAAGCGTGTGTTCTCCTACCTACCGTGTACCAAATTGTAAATCAGCCCCTCGACCCCTTTGAATTCCTATAAATACCCGTACGGGCACAAGGAAAGGGATCGATGGTTGGCCAGTTTAAGTGCCATTTACTCGCTTTTATTACACCCACGCCTCGCCCTCACGATCGTCTTATCCCTCCTCCTTCGGAGGCCGGCGCCCCGATCGCCTCGACCCTCGGCAACTCCAAATAAGGTCGAAAGGACCGGAGGCCGCCCGCTCCCCCGCTTGAGCTCTCGACTCACCCCGTGTGGGCCCTCGCCCCTTCCCGCCCTCGAAGGCCGGGCTAAGGGGAGTGATCCCCTACGCAGATTTGGAAAGACGACATCAAAAAAAAGGAAGGCGTGATGATGATGACAGATGGCACAACCGGAGGAAGAAGAGTATTTTTTTGAGCTCCCATACTGGTCTTCTTTGCTCATCGCATAATTTGGACGTAATGCACATTGAGAAAAATATGTGAGTCCATATTAGGCACTCGCTTGAATTGAAGGTAAATGTAAGGACGGGAGAACGCCCGGCTTGACATGCAAAGATCTAGGGATACGACCAGATCAAGACCCCGTGATTAAGAATGATAAGTATACCTTGCCACCACTTTTGTACAAGTTAGATGAGAACGAAAAAGGATGTTTTGTGCAAATTTCTGTATGGAGTGAAAATGCCCGATGGGGTATCCTCCAATATAAGAAGATGTGTTGACTTAAAAGCACGTAAGGTTTCCGCTTGAAATCTCATGATTACCATCGATTCTACGTAAACTGTTACCCTTAATAGTGCGGAGGATTTTGCCGAACAAGTTGTTGTTGCATTGATCCAGCTTTTAGTAATTTCTTCGATGCACTATGTTCCAAGGAGTCGTGGTGGAAGGCACTGTCAAACTTAGTATTTCAATCACGGATGCTCTTTTGTCGACTTGAGATGCTATTCCCACCATCATTTTTGATATCATGATGCATTTACCTATTCATTTGGCCGATGAGGCTATACTTGGAGGGCCCGTGTGTTATAGGTGGATGTACCCGGTGGAGCGGTACCTACGTCATCGCGAAAAATTATGTGAGGAACAAGGCATACCACGAAGGCTCAATAGCCGAGGGATACATACTCGAGGAGTGCCTTACATTTTGTTCTAGATTCTTGGACATGGACAAAGAAAGCGAATCATGCGGATCGTCATGAAAATATTGCCGTGAATGAGCCACCATCCGGTTTGAGCATATTTGCTCCAATGGACTACAAGAGGAGAGGACAGACGTCTATATGCTTAAAAGAGATGAGATGCATAAGATGAAGCACTACATGATTAATAATTGTGATGAAGCTAAACCATGGGTCGAGTAAGTTACATTATTATATACATCATTATTTTTAAATTTTATATTTTAAACTAACATTGATATACTTTCCTATGCAAAGAAGCACAAGGAAGATCTAAAGGAGAAATTTGGTGAAAGAAATCTTGAAAAGCGACATGAGCAACAATTTGTAAGATGGTTCGAGGGCGGGTCGTGGAACAATATGCCAAAGGGGAAGTAGATGAAGATATGTTTGCACTTGCTGATTGGACAGAGAGTCGAGCTCGCATACAATGCATAGATGCAGCATCAATAATTGGCTATTTCGAACAGCTGACATTGAGAAAAGCCTTGTTTCACAGAACTGTGGCTTGCTTGTCAAGGGTGACCAGCAGAGTAAAAACATGTGGTGGTATGGGGTGATTAAAAGAATCATCTCACTAGAATTCCCTAGACAAAAAGAAGTTATTTTGTTCTAGTGTGACTGGTATGATGTGCCCGCTTCCACTACCAAATGTAAAACAAAGGATACAAAGATGGATAAGTTTGGGGTTATTGATATCAATACTACTTGGTACACAGGTATATGAATGAACCCTATATTCTAGCGACACAAAGCGAAAACAAGTGTTTTATGTGGATCCGGTAAACAAACCTGGATGGAGCAGTGTTATTGCAATGAAACCAAGGAACTTGTTTGCCATGCCTGAACTAGAACTGGAGGACTCAATTGATGTGGGCACCCAAGACATGGATTTACCTCGTGGACAAATAGAGATTTTGACAAATTGGACAAGATCGGACAAGGAAGGCACATCCGGGATGTCTTTGTTATTGCTCAAAAGTGCAGGCCCAAGCGGTTGATGAACCGCACCATGTGCCCTTTGATGACGACGAAGATGACTCGGATGACGCTGTATATTGAGGATGGAGTTGTTGCACCAATTGTTGCTGGGGTAGAAGGACGAGATGATGACTTTTTTGTTTGATAACTTTATATACGAATTTGTTTGGGTGTGAACAAAGAATGTATGGAATTCACATACAGTTGCTTCTGTTATCTTTTTGTTTTTTTGTGTGGTGTCAAGTGGATTGATACCGAACCTTTGAACAAGAATAGAATTCACATAATTTCAAGAGTTTTCTTTTCATCACTCCTATCAGATTGAACCGGCTTATATATATCCTTATAAAACACATAATCATTTGCTCGATAATTGTTACACAACATCATTACATCGGTACTTCACTACAACACTAAGTACAGCAATTCCAACACAAACAAAGACCAAATTCATTTTCCACAACACATGATCCAATTTCTTCTCCGTGTCCTTCATCCCCTCATCCATTGCAGTTTCACTTCCCTCTCTGTTCCTTCTTCCGCATCCTCAAGATCCACGACATGAGGACAACCACCTTCTTATCAATCAAGTCATCTAAGTACTCCTTTTGGAACTTATAGTAGCCACATAATTTGGGATTCTACAAAAACAGTTCGAACAACAACAAAGGAATTAACACAAAGATTATGCAAGTGGTAAACCACGCTACAAAGACAGCTTCACTTACCCCATTCCTCGGGCACTTGAAAAAGCTTCTACCTTGTTTGGAGTATCGACTTGACGCTGGCTTCGATCACACGACCTAGGTTGCAATCGACACTTAAACCGAGGCAGCCCGGTTTCGTGACCTACGGATATCTTTGCGGCAAGATGCGCCGCGACTGAAACCGATGGCTCGTTCCTCCCTCCCTCGACGCCCTCTCCCACCGGACAAGACATCCTTGTGCGCCATACCTAACGAACGCCAACGTCGTCGGCGACGAGCAAGAGACGGCGGCGGCGGTGGGAGGATTAGACTGGACGAAGTCGGGCTAGTAGGGTTTAGGATATATAGGGTGGTGGGCCTTGTATATATCATCTCACCTCCTATAGGAATATATGTTCAAAACAATTTCGTTGTTCCTCATGTCCAATAGTTTTCAAGAGTAGCGCAGTGGTATATAGCGACTTGATGTCAACTAAAAATTGTAAGTGTCGATTCCTATCTAGCTAGGTAGCATTTTTGAGTTTTTTTATTTTCTTTTTGTTCATTTTGTAACGAATTAACTTTGAATACAAAGATGATCTCAAATCAAAAATTGTAAGCATGAATGTAGAACTCAAAGATTTATTATTGAGTTGATCTCTTTATTTCTTTCTTGTCGCAAATTTGTTCCAATGTAATCGCTAGTGTAAGATCCAAGAGAAGTAGGGATGGTGATCCGGTAATACTCGTGTTACCGAATCGACCATAGTTTGTAACACTCTTTCTCGCTTAATGAAAAATGCGCCTAGGCGTGCTCTTGAAAAAAATCATTTGTGATATACCGTGCGAAGTGGACACGGGAAACATTAAATTTCTAAACATTCATTTGCCATCACCGCATATATAAGATATTAATTTCACCGACACAAATCAAATCAGCAGAAACTATGACACATGGCGATTAGATAAGCATCACAAAGATTTAGGTTCTAATTAACATCCATCGCCAAGTGAGACTCAAGTTCGTACATCCATCATTCACCAACCACTTCCCATCCTAATTAACTTACTACAGAACAGCACCACATTGTTGCACACATATTTATATATATTTAAATTACGGACATAAAGATCCACATTTCAGTTCCAAGCACCGCAAATAAAGACAATCGATTCGGTTGACTAACACTCAATTCACACAACATCTAAGCCCCCCGGCCGCCTCACAAATTTCATCACGCAGCCTCTTCATCCTTCCACCAACATACTTGTCGAACATGTCCAACATGTAGCACATGTAGTCACCGATATCAAGCTTTGCGACTTGTACGCAATACTTGACGGGGATCAATAGACTCAAGAATCATCATCGTCACTTGATGTTACTTTACGTGAGAGTAGAACATAAAATATCGGTGAACATACAATACCAAACTTCAAAATTAAAGTTCAGGGGTAATTCTATTATAGTATTTGTAAAACCAAAGCAATTGATGCCCCTATGTGGCATGACTTGCTAAAAGTCGAAGATATATATCACTTGTGTCTCCTCGGGATGTGGTTAGTACGTAGATGATTAATTGGAGGACCCAAAGTGGATAAATCTTGCTACAAAAGTGCTGAATTTAAGCCATTTCTAATTAATGTACTAAACATTGAAACTTTATATGAGCACAACCATTAGAATGGTACTAAACATTTCTGTCATTTGTCACTTGATGTTTCATACACTTTCTCGTGAGAGTAGAACATAAAATATCGGTAGGCATGCAATACCAAACTTGAAATTAAAGTTCGGGGGGTAATGGTTACAGGTTTCTATAGTTATTGATATTTTCAAAGTATAGTTAAAAGTTACCAAGGCATCACATAAGTTTCTGAATTTCTATTTCTAAAACATCCTATTCATTGAGAAATTAAATAAACCTCGAGCACAACAAATTGTTAGGATGCTCAGTAATGCACCATAAGTCAAATGGTCATCATA
Organism: Hyparrhenia diplandra; assembly: GCA_015847255.1. Classification (NCBI taxonomy): domain Eukaryota; kingdom Viridiplantae; phylum Streptophyta; class Magnoliopsida; order Poales; family Poaceae; genus Hyparrhenia; species Hyparrhenia diplandra. The sequence continues at coordinate 2,193,093 of JADLZK010005668.1, read as the reverse complement.
TTTCACAAACATTTAGGAGGTTCCTCTGTTTTGCATACAAGGGGTGACTAAACACTTATGAAATAGGAACATATATAAGATCATCAAAAATAATCATCACTAGGAATCATATGTATCAAGAATGCAAGTAATCATCACAAGGACTCATATATATCGAAAATTGAAGTCCGGTTCATCAACTAACCATCACTAGAAATCATATATATCAAAATGGAGGTCCGGTTCAACAACTAACCATCACTAACGAAAACCCTAACCAAAACCCTAAGCAAGTCTGAAATCTCACCGCTTCTTCTTCACGCCCTTTGTCGAGGAAGACCCTTTCTTCCCCTCGCTTGCCGGCGGGCGTGGTCTTCTTCTTCTTGGCCGCGTAGGCCGCCCGTTTCCCCTTGTCGGCGGCGACCGGCCCGGGGTCTTCTTGGCGCGGATGCCCGAACGCCGAGGTCAACCTCAACGTGTCCTTCCTTGTCTCCTTGAGCTCAATGGCCGACGGATTGATGTCCTCCTCCTCGTCATGCTCGGGGTTGCGCGCTCAACGACTGCGCACCCGCGCGCAAGCCTTCTCGCTTGTTTGGGGTTGCGCGCCGCCCAGATCGAATCTTTGCGCCGCTTTCGGCGCCACGCCGGCGCCGCCGCTAACGCCGCCGCTGCCGCGGGCCGTCGCCGCCCGCGATGAGGGTTTTTTGAGATGGGGAGATGGGGAGATGAGGGGAAAGATATTGATTTGGGGAAAAGGACGGAGAAGGGCCTGGTTGAAGGGATTTATATCCATCTAACTAGTCCTCGAAATGTTTAAAGACAACCTTACGAGTTGTATTAAGATCCTTCAAATACCGTAGTGGTGGATTGTGCTTTGTTTGAACCTGAGCTTGAGTGTTCAATCCTCGTTGGGCTTGAATTTTTTGTTTACTATTTAAATGCGTCCCTTGCTAGTATGATACTTTTATTTCAATTTTTATTGATCTATGTAAAAAATTTGATTTTCTTTTTTAAATTTGTAAAATTTGATTTAAATTTGATATTTGTTCTAGTGATTAGTTAAATAACCTAGTGGTGGAAGGAGCTTTGTTTGAACCTGAGCTCGAGTGTTCAAATCTTGATGGGTTCAAGTTTTTGTTTATTATTTAAATTTTTGTCCCTTGTTCAAAGTTTTTTGTTCATTATTTAAATGCGTCCCTTGCTAGTATGATACTTTTTCTTTCACATTTTTATTGATCTATGTAATATTTGATTTTCCTTTTAAAATTTGGTATCCATATGTTACTGCAATTATTTTTAATTCTACCTCATTTTTAATTTGTTATCCCTATGTTACCACTATTTGGTTTGTAATCATGACAAAAAAAGTGTAATTATGGGTGTTGTTTATTTTTAAAATAAGACAACTACATTTATTTTTTCGTTTAGCAAAACTTGATGTCAACCGGAGCAAACAGGCATGTTATCGAAAAATAAAAAGACAAACAATTGTTGTGCCCTCAAATAAAAAAAGAAACCGAAGACTATGACATATGGTGATTAGTTAGGGCGGTATTTGTTCTAGGGCCATCCTCGCTTCTCCTTCTTTAGCTCCTCAATGTCCTACTTCTTCTTCTTTACCGCTTGGTTCAGCTTGGTTCAGTTGCGACTTTTTGATCCACTTGTCCTTCTTCTCGATCAAGTCTTTCTCACGCTCCAACTTCGCATTAAGACAACCAATGCAATTCTGCAAAGAGAAGCCAACAAGTGTGTTAGTTATGGACAAACACAACAATTGCGAGATAATATGCACAAAGAGCAAAACATATATATGCCAACAAGTGTGTCATTTATAGACAAACACAACTGTTAATGGACAAAGATAAAACTCATAATGGGTCAAAAACGAGAGATCAATATATGCCAACAAGTCCCATGTTTGTGTTTGTTAAAAATGAAACTTACGCTTAACGTGACCAATTATTAGTAGAGGCCGGAACTTTTGTTCCATTATCAAAAAAAAACTGATCAATTATTGTCGAACCAGTTCTCGAGACTTAGGTCCTATGCTCTCTAAAAGTTGATAATTTAACTTTCGGTGTTATCGGTTATTACTAGTACAACTTCCTCGAAAAACAAACAACCCACGCTCCAGATATATATTATTTTTTCATTTTCATATCTCAAATCCTCGTACATGGAGAGCTCGAAATCTCACCTCGGGGTTGTGCTATTCTTCCCCCCGGTTGCCGATCTGAATTCATAAGAGACCGTCCGCTTCGGAGGATCCGGAGTCCCGGTATTGAGAGAAGGAAGTCCCCTCCATTCTCGGGGTTCAGAGAGAACAAACAACCCACGCCCGGAAGAACTCCGGCCCGACGGCGCCTTTGGGAGTACGCCGCTCCGCCGAGGCACGACTCCAAGTCCGAACGCCGCCCTCAAGACGACCGGTTCCCCGGGCGAGGCAGACTGGGGCCGGGCGGCGCCCGTGGATTACGCCGCACCGCCGCAAGCACGACTCGGGTCTGAACGCCGCCCTCAAGATGACCGGGTTCCCGGCGGGCTGGACTCGGGGCTGCGCGCACGGCGCCCTAGATGGAGTACGCCGCACCGCCGTGGCACGACTCGGTCCAAACCCCGCCCTCAAGACGATCGGTTCCCGTAATCTTGTATGCAATCAAAAATTACGAGCATAAAATTGCCAATGATTTAAACAAATGAAAGGAAATTGATTTCAAAAGAACATACAAGAGAATTTTGGCTTTAAAACATTTGTATCATTTACAATCAATACGTAAACTATAACACAACAATTGAAAATTTAAGTATTTGAAGATGCAAACTTTATGCCTCAACAAAATAGAAAATAGTAATTGCAGTGCAATTTGGTTATCCACATGACACGCTTACTCATGTCATCTATCTTTTTTGTTGCTTAGTACATTACATTTCATGAAGGAAACCACAAATTTCACAAAACCAAAATTACACAAAGGCCTTCTAATCATCCTAAATGTCATCACAAACTACATCAAATTGTCCAAAGTGTGTAGAATGCTTCAAAATTAAAGTTCAGGGGTAATTCTATTATAGTACTATAAAAAAAAAAAATCGATGCCCCTATATATGTGGCATGACTTGCTAAAAGACGAGAGATATATATCACTTGTGTCTCCTCAGGATGTGGTTAGTACGTAGATGATTAATTGGAGGACCCAAAGGATAAATCTTGCTACAAAAGTGCTGAATATTCGCTTAAGCCATTTCTAATTAATGTACTAAACTACATCAAATTGTCCAAAGTGTGTAGAATTCAGCATACAATTGAATAACCTAGTTGAAATTGAAACAACATATTTCTATCTCGTGAGTGCATATGCATGATCAAACACAAGCAAGCTAGCTAGTAGAAAATCTGCAAAAAACCCCCACCCATTGGAAAAAAATCCACCCAAAAACCCTAACCTCACCTTGTAGAAGCCGACGCCCCCACGATCCCCCCCCCGCCGACTTCCTAGGACGAAGAACCCTTGGGGTGGAGACGACGGCGGCGGGGGACTCTGCCCGGCCCAAGAAGTTGCGTTGCCGCCGGCCCGAAAAACTTCCCGGTCTTCTTGTAGCGGTTGTGGCGGCTTTTGCGGCGTTTGGATTTGGCGGGGTTCTTCTTCCAGCCGTAGCCATTGGCCGGGCGTCGCCAACGGCGGCGGCGGCGAAGGGCGAGGTCTAGGCGGTTGTTGAAGCGGCGGGTGGTGGTCGGCGACCCCGATGGCGTATGGGTTAGGAAATGAAATTTGTGCGCTGATTAGCTAAAATGACGATTAAGGTGAGGTTTTGTTGGGCGGGCGGGTTAAATGAAATTTGTGCGCGGATTAGCTAAAATGACGATTAAGGTGAGGTTTTGTTGGCGGGCGGCGGCGGGTTAAATGAAATTTGGGCGCGGATTAGCTAAAATGGTGAGGTTTTGTTGGCGGCAACCATGGGTTAAAAGAATTGATTAAATATATTATAAGTCTCAAACAATCTCAAACATCTTAATAGCACAATGGTAATAGTCTTTGTGTTGGAGTTGTTGCTCTTGGGTTCAAAACCTAAGGGCAGTTTATTTTATTTATTTTGCCATCATTAATGTTCTTTTTCTTTTTTTTGCTTTTTCTATTTTATTTTCTTTTTTGTCACACTTTTTGTGTGTGAGCATGGCATATTTTGGCCCTCAGTTTGGTTCCATAGACACCCCAAGAAAGTTTGAGATGATTTTGAGAAAGTGTTACTATACATCCCACACAAGCATCAACATCTCTCACCTAGTGACTAGAACATGTGTGAGAGATGTAGGTCATTGTGAAGATGTGCAACAACACTTTCTCAGATTCGACCAAAATTTTTTTTGTCAACATGCCCCACCAAAAGGAGGTGTCCATGCAAATTTTAAACATGATTTTTAACCTTGATTTTGGAATGTTAACATTTTTCTTGAGTAAATCAACAAATAATCACAATAATATGTAAACTTGCTCTAAAAATTGCACAAATCCCTGCAACACCATAGTTTGGTTCCATAGACACTCCAAAAAAGTTTGAAATGATTTCGAGAAAGTGGTACTACACATCTCAAACTAGCATGAACATCTCTCACCTCGTGACTAGAACGAGAGATGTGGGCCATTGTGAGGATGTGCAACAACACTTTCTCGAATCGACCAAAATTTTTTTGTCAACATGCTACTCCAAAAGGAGGTGTCCATGCAAAATTTTATATTTGTTTACCTTGATTTTGGAATTTTAACATTTTTTTCTTGAGTAAATCAACAAATAATCACAAAAATAGGTAAACTTGGTCTAAAAATTGCACATATGCAACAAGTGATACACATTTAGGCTGTTGCGTCAAGAACATAACCATTCAATGAACGATAAATAGACATATATATATATATATATATATATATATATATATATATATATATATATATATATATATATATATATATATATATATATATATATTATATATATATATATATATATATATTTATATTTTGAAGGAAAATATACATGGTTTAGAGTTTGAAGGAAAAGATAACACAAACTAGGTACAAGTACCATAACCTCCTCACAACAGTTATTGTCATATAGCGAACCATGACACATATTTGACCAATGCTACTTCACTAGCTAAACCGATTAAATAAGTTCTTAAGTCGACATATTTGAAAACAACCAAAAAGTTCTTGTCCAAAGATTTCTTCATCGGCATCCAATGAGACCAAATAAGACCTAAACAAAAGGAACAAGTTCTTGTCCAACCTAATTATCTCTAAACATGTGGCCATACTTGCGCTTGAGGAGGACACGAAGCTTCTCGGCCGCTCTCTTGATCCGTCAATTCACAAAGGGGCAAGTTAGCATATATATATAATTAAAAAATTTAGGAATCTTAAGTTAGGGGAGCAATATATCACCTCTCTCGCTTGCGTCGGGATAGGATATTGTCCCGTCTCCTCGTCGCTGTCCTCGATCATTGTGCTATGAAATATAATCTTATCATCGATTTGAAACACCGACCGTGTTTAGGAGCCTTCATTAAGAAAAAAAAATTAGTCAGCATTAGAATTGATTGCAAGTGGTAAATTAATACTAAATCTGTCCCAAATTATTAGACGTTTTGGCTTGTATCAAACTATAATTAAACATGGATGATTGGAAGTGTTAAACTAATGTCAAACAATTTCATACTATATATAGACAACAATGAAATAATTAAACATGGATGATTGGAAGTGTTAAATTAATGTCAAACAGTTTCATACTATATATAGTCCGGGATCCCAAGCAAGAGCAATTAATTACCGCTCACATAAGCAAGTAGCATCATCATCACAAACCCTCCCAATGTGTGCTATCGGTATCTCTTGTTGGTGGGAAACAGAGTCACTAGTCAACATATATGCTTTAGTTACAATAAAACAAATTTTGTCCCCATGAGATTTTACCTAAAGTCGTTTTATGGTGCAATAAAGCTTTGTTAGGCATTGATTATTTTTCCTAGCATTTTGACACATGATTTCTCAACATGATTGCAATTGCTAAATAACTCTCAATCAATTCAAATCAGACTTAGAATCAATTTCATTCAATATATAGTCAAGATTAAAATTAATCTTTGTAACTCATTATTATCTCTCCAAATCCAAAATAGAAGCAGAGTGCTAATAAAGCACTTTCCTAATCAATCATACACATGCCGATGCTAATATACGCACATGAATGAAAATCAAAAATTCAATTCAATTTGCCAAAGACACCGTGCAACAAAAAAAATAGCACATATAAAATCCCATTTAATTCTAACCCTAACTTTGATCCATGGGAAGCAACCTAGGGTGGCGTCGTGGAGCGACGGTTCCTCTTCCTCCCGAATGCATTCGCACGTAAGAATCAAGAAAACAAACAAAAATCCAATCTACCATGAACACTAGCACAAGTACACTAGAAAACCCTCTAACCCCGCTCGTCGGGAAGATGAACCGCGTCGTGTGGCTCGAAGCGAGGAGGCACATTGGGAATCCCTTCTAGCAACTCGCGGAATGCGCCACCGGCGCCATGGCGACGCCGTCGCCCTCCCTGGTCGAAGCGCCGCGTTCTGGGTCCCATCGGGCGGCGCGCGATTGCTGGGTCGAGGTGCGCGCACTTCAAGGGTCAAAACACCGCCGACCGACGAAAAAAGGGGAAGGAGGGGGGACGGGAGTCGGGGGCGGCTCATGGAGCGGCTCATGTCGCCGGCGCGGGATGGATCGGAGGAAGCGGTGGAGGCGACGAGAACGAGGTGGGCAAATGCGGCAGGCGCTGAGCCGATGGGACGGGAATGGGGAGAGATGTGAAAGACCGAGAAACTTGCACTTGAAATCATAAGCTAGATTCACTAAATCGTGGCCCCACCATGATTGGACCGTGTCATAGAGTCAACCCCAAAAGATGGGTTGTTATTCCACTTTCTCCGAATTGGGTCAAACTTTTTGGTGGTGTTGTTGGAGCCAAAATATGTTGTTGTGTGTATACTGTGTAATTTTCGGGCGATGTTTAGCTATTACTGTAATTATTTGTTCGATTACTCAATAAAAAATATTAAAATACCAAAATGAAGGTTACAAAATCTAAAAACTTGCATGGACACCACCTTTTGGTGTAGCATGTTGACAAAAAAATTTGAGTTGATTCCGAAAAGTGGTGATGCACATCCTTAGAAAGCCACACATCTCGACACATGTCCCTAGTCACTAGGTAAGAGATGCTCGAGGCTTGTGTGGGCTGTTATTCCACTTTCTCCGAATTGGCTCAAACTTTTTGGGGTGTTCTTGAGCAACATTATGTTGTTGTGTGTATCTATGTAATTTTCGGACGATGTTTGGCTATTACTGTAATTATTTGTTCGATTACTCAATAAAAAAATGTTAAAATACCAAAATGAAGGTTAAAAAATCTAAAAACTTGCATGGACACCACCTTTTGGTGTAGCATGTTGACAAAAAAATTTGAGTTGATTCGAAAAGTGGTGATGCACATCCTCAAAAAGCCACACATCTCTCACACATGTCCCTAGTCACTAGGTAAGAGATGCCCAATTCCACTTTCTCTGAATTGGCTCAAACTTTTTTTGGGGTGTTCTTGGAGCAAAATTATGTTGTTGTGTGTATCCGTGTAATTTTCGAGACGATGTTTGGCTATTAATTTGTAATTATTTGTTCAATTACTCAATAAAAAATGTTAAAATACCAAAATGAAGGTTAAAAAATCTAAAAACTTGCATGGACACCACATTTTGGTGTAGCATGTTGACAAAAAAAATTTGAGTTGATTCTCGAGAAAGTGGTGATGCACATCCTCGAGAAAGCCACACATCTCTCACACATGTCCCTAGTCACTAGGTAAGAGATGCTCGAGGCTTTTGTGTCTTTGTTGTTCCACTTTCTCTGAATTGGCTCAAACTTTTTGGGGTGTTCTTGGAGCAAAATTATGTTGTTGTGTGTATCTCAAACGATGTTTGGCTATTACTTTGTAATTATTTGTTCAATTACTCAATAAAAATGTTAAAATACCAAAATGAAGGTTAAAAAATCTAAAAACTTGCATGGACACCACCTTTTGGTGTAGCATGTTGACAAAAAATTTGAGTTGATTCGAGAAAGTGGTGATGCACATCCTCAAAAGCCACACATCTCTCACACATGTCCCTAGTCACTAGGTAAGAGATGCCGTGCTTTTGTGTGCTGTCATTCCACTTTCTCTAATTGGCTCAAACTTTTTTGGGGTGTTCTTGGAGCAAAATTATGTTGTTGTGTGTATCTGTGTAATTTTCAGACGATGTTTGGCTATTACTTGTAATTATTTGTTCAATTACTCAATAAAAATGTTAAAATACCAAAATGAAGGTTAAAAAATCTAAAAACTTGCATGGACACCACCTTTTGGTGTATCATGTTGACAAAAAAATTTGAGTTGATTCTTAAGAAAGTGGTGATGCACATCCTCGAAAAGCCACACATCTCTCACACATGTCCCTAGTCACTAGGTAAGAGATGCTCGAGCTTTTGTGTGTTGTTGTTACACTTTCTCCGAATTGGCTCAAACGTTTTTTGGGGTGTTCTTGGAGCAAAATTATGTTGTTGTGTATATCCGTGTAATTTTTCGCACGATGTTTAGCTATTACTTGTAATTATTTGTTCAGTTACTCAATATTAAAATACCACTCGAAAATTAGGGATACTCGAAAATAAACATCCCTGTGATTTGGAACGAAAATAAAATAAGTGGCGCCAATTTTTGTCAATTCTTTTTTTTATCAAGCGCCAAGTTAACCCGAATTTTTACTTAAAAGCGCCAAATTTTTTATCAATCCCTAAGCACCGTATTAACCCGACGTTAGCTTGCGCGTTATTACTAAACGCACACGATGCTGGGTGCTGGCTCACTAACGCCTGGGTCCAATGTTGCTGGGGCCCACGATTCAGTGAATGTACTATATTCCTCTCCCTTTACATGCAGGAATGAACCGGCGGCGGCGGAATCCAGGCGTCCACCACGCCTTCTTTTCCCCATCTATCCCATCGACTCCCCCGCTACCCACCTCGCTCTTCCACGGCCTCAATCAACCGGCGACATGGTCGGCGCCACCCGCAGGCGCAACTACGCCCTCGACTCCCCTCCTGCGGGCGCCATTGTTGCGCTGCCTAAGGCGCCGCACCACTCGGCCCAGCAGAAAAGCGGGGCCGAGGGATGGCCGGTTCGTCGCCGCAAATGGGAGGAGGAGGACGCCGACGCCGCACCGAGGCGGCGCGTTCGTAAGGAAGAGGAGGAAGAACCGGAGGTGCCGATGCCCGATGTGCCTCCCCGGCCGGCTCCACAACACCGCCACGCGCACCCTGTTCCGGAGGTTCCCGTCCAACAGGTTAGGGTTGGGGTTTTTAATTTGATTTTCATGTGCGGATATTAGTATGCTAGTGTTTCAAGTGTGGTTTGGATTTGGGACTCTGCTATTTGGATTATGAGAAATTGACTTTGCTATTTGGATTATGAGAAATGATATGGGAGCTTGGCAACAGTGTTAGCTATATATGCATGAATGCTTGCCACTAGTAGACATATATGGATATGGAATAGCTCTCTAATATGGTCGGTGCTTTTTGCTAACCTGAATGGTTGTATTTACATCCGGTTGTGATCCGGACATGATATGTAACTAGTCTCATATGCATATGCTTGGTATGGATATGTTAGCCTTTTGCTTGAAATTCAAAACCGTGGTCGATTATTGTTGTTTTTTTTTTGTTGTCCAAGTACTGCTGAAATGTTGTGAAAACAGGGGGTAAAACATGTCTTCAATTAAAAAAAGTCTGATTTGAATTGATTGAGAGTTATTTAACACCTGCAATATATTTTATTTTCAGTTGTAAAAGCTATTGCATGCATGGGATCCCATCCATATATAGTATGAAATGGATTGTAACTATGTTGTGAATTGTTTGAGATTAATTTTGCACTTGCAATCATTCATGTTATATTTATTCTTTGTTGACTATATAGTATGAAATGGATTCTAAGTCAGTTTTGAGTTGTTTGAAATTAATTTACCACTTGCAATCATTCATGTTTGCGATTCTAATACTTGTCTCGATTTTGTTAATAAAGTTGGAGGATCCCCTATGTTTACGTAATCGCAAAGAAGATTACAATCGTGTCGCATTTTCTCATGACAAATGATGAGGAGACGCTAGAATGGCCGAAGGCGAGGAATAGGGAGGTGATATATGGCTCCCCTACCTTAAGAATCCTAAATTTCATTAATATATATGCTAACTTGCCCCTTTGTTAATTGGCGATTAGGAAAAAGGCAGAGAATGTTCGTGTGTGCTCCTCAAGCGCAAAGTACTTCCACAACGGCGACGATTCCTCGACTAGTTTTGAAGAAAATGCCGGACTACATGGTTGTTTAGATGTGTCGATTTATGAACTTATGTAATCGGTTTTTCTTGAAGTTGCATTGGCACTACTATGGTTGTGTTCTCGATGTTGTAATCCTATGCGCCAATCGTGGCACTACTTAATTTATATATATCTTTTATATTTATCTCTCGTTGAATGGTTGTGTGTTCTTGATTCAAAAGCCTAAATGCGTTGCACCAAATCAGTAATCGGGTGTAATAGGCCTTTCGGGCAAACTTTGATCAATCTCGAATTAAAACTGTGGTACCTTATGCAATGTATATATCATTTATCTATTTTGTAATCTGATTCTTAACAAAACCATTGATGATGTTTAAAGTGCACATTTGTTGTCCAAATAATGTGATTCTTTTTCCGACGTAGCTAGGATTTTAATCTAGGGTTCTCCAATTTTGTATAAGTTTTTTTATATAAAAAGTTTCGTTTGACATATGTACATATCACATTTTCTAAGTATGCAAAAGAAGGTTTACATGTAGCTTGTCGTTGTATAAATTTATAATTGATCAAAAATAAAATATAAACATTTACAAACTATGTTTTACAAAAACATCTAACTAGTGCAATGGTTACATGCGCTTTTTTTAGTTTAAAACCCAGCTCCCTAGTTCGAACCCAAGTTGGGCTTTTTAATTTTTTGCCAACATTTATGTTTTTTTTTTCCCTTTCTCTATTTTCTTTTTTTTTTTTTTTTTTTTTTTGGCACTTTTTTGTGTGTGAGCATGAAATTATGATTTCTAATGACTTTTCTGAATTGTGGTATCCCATGTGTATATCTCGTGGATTTATGGTATATATGACCAAACAAAGTGCATGTGGATGAAGTATAGGATCATACTAGACCATGGTCTTATATATGTAAAATATGCATTCATACGTTGAGTATATGGATATACTTTTTTTTTATATACAACATTAGTGACATTTTATGTAATATATATTAAAAAATATTGGTTCCTTCAAAAAAAAAAAAATTTCGTAGTAAGATCTGTGAGAGGTGTGTGTGCCTTTCCGAGGATGTGCACCACTAATTTATCCGAATCGACTAATTTTTTTTTTTTTCCAACATGCTACACGAAAATGAGGTGTCCATGCAAGTTTCTATGTTTTTTATCCCTTTACATGTGAGAGGTGAGTGTGCCTTTTCGACGATGTGCATCACCACTTTCTCCGAATCGACTCAAACTTTTTTTGCCAACATGCTACACCAAATGGAGGTGTCCATGCAAGTTTCTAGACTTCCTTAGCAACATTAGGGTATTTTAATTATAACATTTTTTCTTCTATAAATCAACAAATAGTTACAAATAATAGGTAAACTTGGTCCGAAAATTGCACGATGCACACAACATCATAGTTTTGCTCCATCAACATCCCAAACAGGGGATGAACATCTCTCACCAATGAATAGGACATGTGTGAGAGGTGAGTGTGTGCCATTTTGGGGATGTGCATCACCACTTTATCCGAATCGACTCAAACTTTGTTGCCGACATGCTACACCAAAACCAAAGTGTTTGTCCATGCTAGTTTCTAGATTTTTTTTTTTGCAATATTAGAGTATTTTAACAATTTTTTTTTTCAACAAAAATCAACAAATAATTATATATATATATTGAATTATATATATATATATATATATTCGAAAAAAAACATGTGTTACCCGCACGACATGTGGGACACACACGAAAACTCACGCAAAAAAGAGATTGGCGCCCGACCTTCCCAAAATTTCCCACCAAAAACAAATAAAAAAAATCAAAACTTCCCAAATTTAAAAGTGGCGCCTTTTTACCACCCGAATTTTTTTTAGCAAGCGCCGCCAAGCTATCGCGCCAACAACATCGGTAGACGTTTTAGCTTCCGCTTATAGTGACTCTCATCGTATCCCTCCCTAATCCCCTCGCAAAACCAAATCTAGAGGTCGGGTTAGGGTTCTAGCGCCGCCGCCAAGATAACTCTCCTTCTCGCCTTCCACCACCGATCGGTAGAGGATGCCGAAGCGAGGCGGGAAGGGGGACCCCATCGGCGCCGACATCGCCGCACACACCTGCATCTCTCGTCGGCGACGCCACCCGAAGTTCTTCACACCAACAACTCGAGACGACGTCCGCATCCGCCCCTCCGGCCTAGGGCGGCGTCATCGCTTTTGGGTCACCTTCGTCCCAAAGAGCATCACGAGGTCGGGCAAATGGCCGAAGGTGATCCAGCGACGACGGCCAAGATGCATTTTGACCTTCGCCTCGGGACGTCGGCGACAACAAGTACACTATATTCTCGCTAGTGCTACGTATACCCTAGTCAGTATATGCTTTTGTGCTCATGATTTTAAATTAAAATGTCATGGTCAGATATGCGGAAAACGGAAGAAACATGGACAAGATATGTCACTTGCAAGGGGAGAGGAGGGACAAGAGGTAGTTAATAGATATGTAAACGTTGGGAAGAGTCTATTCACGCTTGGTAGCTTAACAACAATGAAATCAAAACTGGGGTATGGGTCTAGGGACTACATGTACTTCAAGAAGAGAAGTGTTGATGATCCTACGGCAGCAACACTATCTGAAATCGAATACGATCTTGATGTATTAGACATGGTAAATTCTAGCCAGGATGAGAGGGTTGTCAGAATAGTTTTGTCTAAGAATCCAACAACAGATTCACATGTGTTGCCATAACACCCATTAAAAAACTAGAGGTTCGTTTTGATGATGATGATGACGTAGAAATGGATGATTCTGAACTAAATGCATATAAAGAATGGCTACATTATATGCACACAAAGAATCAAGCCACGGGTGAGTTATGATAAAGCCCTAGTATGTATATATAAAGATGGATTTTTGCAATGCATCATGACTCATATTATCGTTCTATTTCAGATTATCAAGATATATACAGGGAGGACACCATCAAGACATACAATGTAATGGTTGCAGCTTGAAGGAAAACTTGAGGAGATCAGTAATATCCCCCCCCCCCCCCCCCCCACCCTGTTGTCAAACAATTCTTTTGCAAACTTCAAATTATGCTAGCTCATCATGTGACAATATTGTCTGCAGATGCGTATAAGGATGTTAGCCTACCGATACATTCCAAATCAAGAGAGCAACCAAACACCACCACCGAGAGCAGGCACATTCTCATGCCCTACGTTGGAGACAAGATCAAGGTAAAGTTAATTTGTGCTCATTTTCAATTAATTTTGTGTTTCATTTATGGAGTTGGAGCCATGGTAATTTATATTTATAGTTATATATATGAATGATACTATTTTAAGTCAATTTTGGAGAATTTTGGTGCATGGTTTCACAATCATTGTGGACAACTAAATAAATGCATGCTAGTGGATAAAGAGAAACAATTATAATGTACCTGTGCTAGTTGGCTATAATTGCAATTTCTATTGGATTGTTGATGTGGATGCTTGCATGTTGAGAGAAGTATTTAGTGGGGTTGACTATTACTTATTGTATTTATAGTTATATGAATGTTTTACGTCTTAAATCAATTTTGGTGAATGGTTTCACAATCATTGTGGACAACTAATTAAATGCATGCTAGTGGATAAAGAGAAACAATTATAATGTACCTGTGCTAGTTGGCTATAATTGCAATTTCTATTGGATTGTTGATGTGGATGCTTGCATGTTGAGAGAAGTATTTAGTGGGGTTGACTATTACTTATTGTATTTATAGTTATATGAATGTTTCGTCTTAAATCAATTTTGGTGAATGGTTTCACAATCATTGTGGACAACTAATTAAATGCATGCTAGTGGATAAAGAGAAACAATTATAATGTACCTGTGCTAGTTGGCTAAATTTGCAATTTCTATTGGATTGTTGATGTGGATGCTTGCATGTTGAGAGAAATATTTAGTGGGGTTAACTATTACTTATTATATTTATAGTTATATGAATGATTTTGTCTTAAATCAATTTTGGTGAATGGTTTCACAATCATTGTGGACAACTAATTAAATGCATGCTAGTGGATAAAGAGAAACAATTATAATTACCTGTGCTAGTTGGCTATAATTGCAATTTCTATTGGATTGTTGATGTGGATGCTTGCATGTTGAGAGAAATATTTAGTGGGGTTAACTATTACTTATTATATTTATAGTTATATGAATGATACTGTCTTAAATCAATTTTGGTGAATGGTTTCACAATCATTATGGACAACTAATTAAATGCATGCTAGTGGATAAAGAGAAACAATCATAATTACCTGTGCTAGTTGGCTATAATTGCAATTTCTATTGGATTGTTGATGTGGATGCTTGCATGTTGAGAGAAATGTTTAGTGGGGTTGACTATTAATTATTATATTTATAGTTATATGAATGATACTGTGTTAAATCAATTTTGGTGAATGGTTTCACAATCATTGTGGACAACTAATTAAATGCATGCTAGTGGATAAAGAGAAACAATCATAATTACATGTGCTAGTTGGCTATAATTGCTATTTATGTTGGATGGTTGAGTGGATTGCAAAATATATAAAGGGGGAGGACACCAACAAGATATACACAGCATTGGAACAAAAAGACGATGTGGTGCCCTCATGGCATTCTCATGGTTTAATATCATCTGCTATAACATCTTGTTTCCATGGAATAGGCTCGGAGAAAATAGGAAGAAAAGAGGACGTGGTACCTTAAATGCTTGAAGGCACTCGCCAAGAGATCCAAAACAGGCAATCAAAAGCTGAAAATTGAGTTCTCCAGGCTTGGAGGAGCAAAAGAGGTGAGAACTCCCGCACGTTTACTGATGAAATAGTACTGTTTACAAGGAGAAGGGCGCCACTCATTGGAGTGAGAACATGGAAAGATGTCCACCCTGATGTAAAAGAGTCAATAACATCTGATATATTAGTAAGATTCTTTGCTTCGTGTACATTTCAATTATACTCTAACGTGACAATTGACCTAGTATTTGCATGTTCTTGTAATTATATAATAGGCTAGGTGGGAGATTGAGGATAACTTTGATTCAAGGAGAACGATATTGGGCATTGCTAAAGAGCGTTACAAAGGATGGCGTTCCACTTTAAGTGCTACGGCCAAGGTATACGGCAGCTACCATGAGAGAATGATGCATAAGCGAAAGAATTAGATATTGTCGAATGGCACTATATGTTGCTGTGTTTTTTAGGACCGCAAAATTCCGTGTTTGTTCCACATTGTTTCTATTCTTAACAATAGCATTTTCTGAAAAATGCCTATGTCTAAATCTTTAAGATAATTGTTCAAATCTATGCATTCTTGTAGGCAACGAGCGAAAGAACTCGAATCGATCCCTTAAAAAAGACTACGCATTTGATAGGCTCTAAGCCTTTTTCTCAATGTAGCTTTGAGAAGGTAATAAGTGGAGAATCACATCTACAAGCTCTCTTTGCCGAAGAATTACTAAGTTGTTTTGTTCTTTGCATACCGAGAGACCCGTAAACCGGTAATGAGCCCGATGATTTAGAACTTTGGTTCATTACTCACTCTAAGAATGGGAAATGGACGACCAAGCATCTATGGATATCTATGTGAGTTCTTAATGAATTTGTACATAACTTACTAGCTAGTCCATGCAAATAGAGAATGCCTGCTAGCTTGCATCTTCAACTAACTCCTTGATGTGTGCCTTGTAAATGTTAGGAGAAAGCAAAAAGCACAATTGGTGAGAAGGTATCAAATTCGAGAATAACTTCATTTCCCAAAATGAGAAGAACGAGATTTTCCAGCGGCATACAAGGAAGTCATAGATTGCAAGTCAAGGAAGTTGCATGGTAATGGGTACCTTGCAATAAAACCAACAAGAAAGCGGTAAATGAGAATGAGCAACGCGAGGAGCAAATTCGTAGCGAGCAACAAAGATCATCGAAACACCTCGAGCTCATGGCATCATTAGGGCAGCTAACACAACAAATGGAAGAATGGGAAGAAGACAGGGGAACGCGAAAGGAGAGAACACGAATGACAGCTTGAAGAAATTATGAAGGCAAGGGAGGCGATAAAGAAGCCTTTAGGCAAGAGATCCAATCAATGTTACCGCAGTACTATTCAATGATCATTTTTAGGTCAATCTAATAAATAGAACGTTGCCTTCACCACTTGTCTCTTTAACATTTACTATGATGTTAATTTTTTTTTTCCTAGTTCAATGTTTAGCTGCTTTTGATATGATTGACATTTTTTTTTCCAACTATTTACGTTCGACAAAGAGTTTATATAGGGTAAATTTTTTTCTACACCCTAGGTGTAGTTACACCCATATGTTTATCTCAAGATTTGTGGTATATATGACCGAACGAAAGTGCATGTGGATGAAGTATATGATCATACTAGACCATGTATGGTGGTATATCCGTTAAGTATGCATTCATACGTTGAGTATATGGATATACTTTTTTTATATACAGCAGCGAAGGGAGAAATTATCTATCGGTTTTTAGATTTTCTTTATTGTATTGTTATAAACCAGATTCTTATTTTTTTATAATACATTCTCGTCAGCTAGTCTTGGCCTTTTCTCTTAATGAAAATGACATGTGAAGTCATGTTCGAGAAAATTAATACATTCTATTCTTTTTTTTTTTAGGTGATCTTAATCTTGTTTTGGTGAATGGATTTCTTTCCTTAGGTTCTATATCTAACCGTGCGTATCGTTTTATAGGTTGGCCTAGCTAAAAAATCTGTCGAGTCAAACAACAATGTCACCGCAATTGAAGATGTGGCGACGGCAAATGACTACGACTCATCGTAGATGTTGTGCCAACCCCTCAAGATTCGGTCTCCCCGCAGGTCCGTTAATTGACAACTTTTAGTGCTATCCGACGACACGCAAAATGGCGCCTAATTTTATCATTCCACCTTATTCGTTCCCGTGACAATGTTGAATGCAACCCGCACAAATCTCAACAAGGTGAAAAAGGGGACAAACCTCAACAAGGTGAAAAAGGGGAGAAACCTCAACAAAGTCAAAAAAGCGAACAAATCTGATCCAAAAAAGGCGGCGGCTAACAAGCGTAATCTAAGAAGTGGTGGTAAAAAGCAAGCAATGAAACAAATACTCCAACACCGCTTTACATTAATTCATCCACTCTGCGGACCCAAGCGACTAAAAAACGACATGCCAACGCCCAAAACAATAAAGCGGTGAAATTTTGAAATCTCCACTACCCGCTGTGAATGTTTCTGTTTTCAAATTGTCAAAATGTTTATACTTGTGTTCATTATATCTTTGTCATTCCGATAATTTTATGATGAGCAATGAAACTTTGGCTTAGTGCATGCCGCCGTTGCCCCTTTTTGATAATGTCGGTTTACTTAATGCTAAAACAAATGTCTTTCATTCTTTCCGGGAAGGGGCGGCACTAATGGAGCGAAACAATCGTGAAGGGATCGCCTTGAAGTCACCGCTTGCTTGATCAAGTGATGGGATCGTTTAGGGGTTCGTTCCAACAATGCAAAGGCCGAAACTTTTGTGTTTTTAAGTACTATGTATCAAGTTTGTGTGTGGTGGTTTGTTGAAACAATTGAGTGTTGGATTTTTATACTTGAATGGCTAATTCAAGATATATACATTTTATTGCACCCAAAAATAAATTATTATTATTGATCCTGTATTATATTGTTAAATTATTGGTGGTCCAAATATATGAGCGTGGCACATAGACATGTGGCAATAGCTACAAAATTATGGTAGCAACAACATTCGTGGGAAAAGATATTTTATCCTATTGCAACCCATTTTTTTTAATATAATGTCATAAAGGTATAATAACCAATAGTTGGTGGCCACATGTAACAACCATTTTAAAGCACCCACAAAACCTTTTGGTAGTAATATAATAAACAACCTAGTAACCAAATACAATTCGGTAGCAATAAATGGTGGTTATTTTATATAGCACCCACAAAACTTTTGGTGGCAATATTAGTAAACAACTATAGCATCCAAATTAATTTAAGTAGTAATAAATGGGAACACATATAGCACCCAAACATACTTTGGTGGCAATATTGGTCAACAAGTATAGCATCCAAACACATTTCGTAGTAATAAAAAGGAACACATATAGCACCCAAAAAAAAAAAACTTTGGTGGCAATATTGGTCATCAAGTATAGCATCCAAATAAATTTCGTAGTAATAGAAAGAACACATATAACACATATAGCACCCAAAAAACCTTTGGTGGCAATATTGATCATCAAGTATAGCATCCAAATTAATTTTGTAGCAATAGAAAGGAACACATATAGCACCCAAAAACCTTTGGTGGCAATATGGATTGACAAGTATAGCATCCAAACACAGTTAAGTAGTAATAGAGGGGATCATCTATAGCACCCAAAGCAAGTTTGTGGCAAAAACGTGTAGCAACCACAACTAGAGCGTAGCAATACAATCCTTTGCAACGCCTCTTTTGGAATTGCAACACTCGGTGTTAGATGCCATTGAGACCTCTAGCATCACCTGAAATGTTGCAATAGGATACTATAGCACCAACTAGAGCGTGGCAATATAGTCTTGTTTCAACACCTCATTGGGTTGCAATACAAAAAAATTGCAACACCCAAATGGCCATCGTGGTTGAAGGTTAATACCACGGACTTTTTGCGCATCTCAACTTTACCAAATCGTTTGGTTGCAATTTCAGCTATTGCACCCAAAAAACGGCATATTCAACACAATTTGTGGGTTGCTATTGATCATAACCCTTACGAAATGGTTATTCCCAAAACATAGCGAAGGCGTGGCGGGTGGGCGAGAAGTTCGGCGGCGTCCAAAGGAACCACACTGCTCTGTCTGAGCTTCCTTCAAACGGTCTCTTCTTGCCTTTGGATGCAAGATACAAGGTATTACTTTCCTCCCGATGGAGACAATCAGTCACAAACTCCTCGAAAGTGTTCCCCGGTGGAATTTCCCATGGTCTTCGTGATTTTGAGGTTTAACCCTCTCTTGAAGCTAGCCAACTTCTTCTCCTCCTTGTCGACCATGTCGAGCATACCTAGACAATGCGTTGAAAGCACTGTAGGGTACTGCTCATGGTCTTGTTGTCCCGACCGAGCTTAATGAACTCTCCCAACTTCTTTGCTAGAGCACCCCAGTACGTAGGTCTTACAAAAAGTTATCGCAAACCGGAGCCAAGTGATAGGAACATTGGCGGTAAAGTAGCACGGTGATTCTTCCACCATATCCCTCGCGGGTCCCTCTAGCAAGTGCTGCAAATTCGCCTTCGAGTCTCGGCATGTGATTCACCAACCGAAATTTATCTTCTATCGAGGTCGACCATTCCTCGGCCTCCATGGGTTCATTTGCCACGGTGAACTTTGGTGGTTACGTGGCCTTAAAGTTCTTGTACGCCTGGAACCCATCACCATCAGCACCACCACAGCCTCCCCCTTTCGGTGTTGCGTGTGATATTTTCGCAACTCTCCCGAACCCGATCAAAGAACGCTCCTCGGTTCATCGGAGGTGGTGGTCAGCCGTCGATCTCCCCAAAGACTGATCGAGTTTATGGCATCTGCACATTTGAATCAACAATAACCATCGATGATGTTGTCCAAAGCATAGATATTGAATTTAGGTTACGCGAATTTATTGAGAGAATAAATTCATCTACAATAACAGGTAACAATAAACTCAATACGGCCTTTCATCAACATCACGGTTATGTCAACGCAATATGTGTACCATGAATTCGCAACAAATAGGCAACAAAATGTTGCATCAACGGCATGATCTCGCAATTGACAAAGGGTCGCAATTACCATAAAACCGATTGCAATATAGGGCCTGAACTAAATTAAGGTCTCAACCGATACAATAAGGTCTCGAGACATTACGGATCCAAGTCTTACATGCCGATAGTCTCACGAATAAAAAGGAAATTACATGGTAATAATGGCACTACACCGCCGGCTACAAGGGTGTCTCAACTAGATCAAGGTCTATGTGGTAGCATCTACGAAATCTAAATGTGGCATCACAGTCATCTACTCTACTGTGGTGCGCTTTAGTTGGGTCTCCGTCCCGGTCCTCCTCGGTTGCCGGCTTCTTTGCTTTGCACTCACTATCCGAAGGTCCTCGTCGTCTGTACCCATGGGGTAGTGGTAGGCGTGGTACAAACGGTAGTACTCCTCTCGCACTTTCTTGTACTCACACTCCACGTACTCCGGCCTCTCCTTGATCTCCTTGTAGGCGGCCTCGGCCCTCTCTCTTGTCAACCCAGCATTCTCAAGATGCATGCTTAAGGATCCATTCGCCTTCACGCTAACGCCAACTCGCTAGAAGACTCGACACACGCTTCTTCATCTTGGCTAACTCCTGCTACGTAGGGTTTTCTTCCTTGCTCTTGGGTGACTAGCGGCATTCTTCTCCTCTTTGTAGCACGCCTCAGCATGCCACGTAGCCTCCTGCGATCTCGGACCAACTGGTCTATCTCACCTCTCTGGCGAACCACAACTGCCATAGCTCCCTGTGCCTTATCCTCTGCACCAACTGTCATCTGCATCATAGCGAACATAGCACTCATGGCGTCACAAGTGCTATCCCGCTCCTCGTCTCGTCCCCCTCCGTAAAGGGTCCACGCCACCCCCCTCCCAAGCGAAGAAGAGGGGCTCGGCCTGGGGAAAGCTGGAAGCAAAACATCCCAACCAACACCTCGGGGTGGTCCACCATCAAACTCCTCAGTACACGGAACGCAGCATTGTCGGCTGCAGCCTCAGGTGACAGTCCGTACTCCGTGATATCCCATCCTACCCATACAGCACTGTCTGCAAGGGCGGGGATCACAAGGTGAATCATGGTAACTATCTGCTCTGCCTGCGGGGCTGTCTCCCAAGTGTAAACAGGTGCCTCAGTGTAGCCAATCTGCTGGAGCACACGCCACAACACTGTGGGCATGCCAAACTTCTTGTCCGCAATAGTACCACTACCGGAAGCTGGGGTTGGAGCCATCTATAGCAAGATTTAGGAGATAATGTGAGATTGAGAAACAATAGTCCAGTTCTAACTGAATTAAGGCAAGTACTAATTAGGGGAAAAGATGGAAAATGCATGAATGACATGATGTAAAAATTTTAAACATGATGCATGCACGTTACCTACGTATCTCACGGAATAGGAAAGAGATTTCTCTATTCGTTTTAATGGTGGCAACCTACGATCTCTCAAAAAGAAAATAAGACGTGTCTAGACGATCTAACGCATTATTATTTGTTAGTGTACCTGCAATTCATTTCAGCCCACAATATATTCATGCAATGCAAGATTTAAATTACATATACCTGCTTCGTCAGGTCCACCCAACGGCATCGCATACCATGCGGAAAAATCACATGTTACACCCAGCACACTGTGTACCCATACACAAGTCTACGGGGGTACTACCCGACCACGGAGCTCTCAAAATCATTTTATTTCCCCAAGACCGGCATTCATCCGATCATGCTCTCACAGCTCACACCATTACCTTGGGCGTAGAGGCATTACGAATAACCATTACCCGGGGCGTAGAGGTTTTTCGATCCATTCATGACCACTCAAGTGAGTAGCCCCGTACTACTGGCCGCACGGCAACCAATCACAAACAACAAAATATGATGCATTAACCCATTCCCAGTTAGCCAAGCCACCTGACTGTCCTTAATTAGGCATAAAGGGTATGACCAAGGCACTACTAAATTTTGCAAATCTTTTACTCACACCACTTAAAAAGATTTTGTTTTATAAACTTTTCGCAAAAAAGATTAGTGGTTCATTTTACTTTAAATACCAGATCGGACTTGTAATTACCAAACTAAGCTCTGATGCCAGCTATGATAGAGCCGACCAATTTATAAGAAATCAAGTATAATTCGCAATCACCGAAGCAATCGCAGTCTACACTTGAGTCCATATAAACCCGGTATTCCGGAAATCTCGGAGTGATTTCAAACTCATGAACAACACAACAAGATCGTTGAGCTTGGTAATAAAATCCGCAGGTATTTCAAACCAAATTCGATATATTAAACATCAGAGTGCGAAGTATAATTTATTACAAACCCAGGTTCAAGTGCGGAAGCAGTAGTTTGCAAAAACCAAATAGTCTTTTAGCGAAAACAAATATAAGATAGTGCCGGTAGATAGTCATCCCTGTAGCAGCATGAGACAGGGGATATAGATTTGCCTTGCCCTGCCTTACTCCTCATCAACAGGAAACAGACAAGTCTTACAATAACCATGGTAAATATGATCACCTGCAACAATGGGAATAAAACCCCGAGTATGAAATACTCGGCTAGACTTACCCGGCCCAAAATAAAAGAAAAGACTCCAAGGATCATGCTAGGCTTTATCTCGGGGTTCAAATGACTCACATTAATTTCGCAAATACAGTTGTTTAGTGGGCCTACTCATACTACTTGTACTTTTCCAAGTTAAAAGGTTACTTAATTATTTACATAACATAGATCCTATATAGTCAAGATTAATTATCGCCTTTCGAATAAATAACAAATAAGTAACTTGATCGGGATAAATTAGTCAACAACATGATAAATAGCATATATTGTAGTAATTAGACTATGATGTCGTGGACGCAACCCGGGTTCTCACTAACCGGGAGAGATGGCGATTCGAATCGATTTGCAAACCAGTTTGGCGAATACCCTCGACACACGGCAAGTCTACTTTGCAAAGGCAGACCCGATTACTCTCAAGACGTTACGGGGCGTAAAAGTCTCGGTCTTGCCGGCTACCCCCTCCTTCTCGGGTGCCAAGTGAGCGTACAACGAGGGCACGCCATCGTGCGCATCTTCTTGCACCCAATAAAAATCCCCCATCCACCAACGCCAAAGGAGGAGCGATAAAGCGAGCATGGCCGCCCCTAACATTCTTGCGAGCCGGTGGCTCACGCGACCGGCGGAGCCTACTAAATGCCGTGCACGCTCAACTTCCGACCACATTCCGACAAAGAGTAAGTCCTTAATTGATTGGATGGAAGGACCACAATATCCACCCAATCTCACATGTTTTAATTTATCGAGGGTTCTCGGCAACCCGGCTTGACAATCACCCATGTGATTGTTCACAACATATCCTCAAGTGACCGGAATCACTGTCTCATGCAAACATGGTATTGAGCATTAACCTAGACCTCTATATAGGATAGGGCAACTTTCAACAAGGATCATAATGCATCAACGGTTTCAACCATTTTCCTAACTTAATGCAGAAACATATAAAGACTCAAGTCAATTAATTGGAAGAATTAGGAAAGGGTAGAATGCTCCGGGGCTTGCCTCGCAGAACGTCGGCCTGAACGTGCTCGGACACTCGGTCGGCTCGTTGGTCGACCCTTCGTCTCCCCGTGACTCCTCCGACTGCACTCCCGGATGGAACAGCTCCCCGGCTCCTCGATCAGCCTCCTCCAGAACTTCCCGATCCCGAGATGATGCATATGATGGAGAAAAGAAATAATTATAATCACATGAATAACAACTTGCATAAGGTAAATTATGTATGATGGATGGATGCTTCATGATACAAGCTATTAGTAAGTGCATATCTCTTCTGCAAAAAACATAACTTAATCTACACAAGAAACCCTAACAACCTACATCAAGCAACACCCTAACTCCCTAATGACGAGAAATGGCAGCTTGACATGTTTGTCACTAAAACAAATCACACAAGGAGTTCTACAACTCCAAATTCAGTGAACTAGGACTCTATAGAAAGCTAACAAAATTTCCTACAAAACATTCCACATTGTCCAGAGCTGAATCTGAACCTATCAGCCTCAAAATTGGGAAAAACAGAGGCTCTATTTTCAGTCCAAACATCACATACAACCTCCATAACTCACAAACTATTCATGCAACTTATCTCAAACTTAACCAGCAAGTAAATCAAGTAATTATCTACCAAATAAACCTACTAGACATGTCAAAAGATAATTTAAAAGCACATACAATAACATGCCCTAGCAAACACTACACTTGCACCCTATAATTAAATAAAATGCTAGAACAAGAAAATGTCAAAACTACTAAGCCGATCAAAACTACTAAGCTGATCAAGCTTACTAACAGATCACAATCATGCTAGGAACATATAAAAAAATACTAACACCCATCATCTTCATATAAACATATATTTCTAGCCTATTTTTCCATGCATCACAAATATGATAAATACATAACTACTTCAGAAAATTCTACCAAAATTACCGAGCATACTCATTGTAATGTAACAGCTACCATAAAAATCTCATGGCAAGATCATGCTCCTACAGCCCTACACAAAATGACAAGTTTATACCAAACCTAAACCGTTGGCTAACGGTGCGGTTTTGGCTCGGCGACGGCGATAGAACGCGGGCGGTCTTTGCTGGCAGACGATCAAGGCCTTGTGGCGCCGTTCTTTCGCCTTCTTGCGGAGCCGGGGCGGCGAGGTGGGAGTGTGTCTAGGGTTAGGGGCGTGGCGCTGACGCTGGTTTTAAGGCGCAGCGCTGGGTCCAGGCCGTACATCGGCGGGCGGGCGTGTGGCCACGTCGCCACGGGCGCCGTCGGCCGGCGGGCTGGCCGATACCCCCTACTCTGTTTTTCTCGAGTCAGCCCTGGTTTTTGGCCTGTGCGTCGAGATTCGTGCAGAATTTGGAAAAAAAGTCAAAACATCAACTTTGTAGAGAATTTCATAAGCTACAAAACTCTCAATATGAACTTTTTCTAATTCGGCCTAGATTTGAAACTAAAAATTAAAAACAGCAAGGTCAAACTAAACTAGTCAAAACAGAGTTTGAATTTGACTCAAATTTGACCCAAACTGTTGGGCACTATTTGAACCATTTCCAAACCTTTTCACAAGAAACTTATAAAAGATCATTTGCTCTACATGAAAAATACTTCATTTCATCCATAGAAACTTTTTGCTAAAAACCATTCTATCATGCACTTTTGAAAACAGTTTCAAAATGGGTCAAAGAGGTTTGACACTCTAGAGCTATTTTATAAAAATTTTCTAAATTGAAACACAAGCTGAAACATGGTCCTAAATTATGTCAAAAATACATCTAGGCATAATCTAGGTCCAAAACATCATTATAGCAAAGATCCTATAGTAGCTAGATCAAACAAGCATGAAATGAGAGCAACTCAAAGTAAATGCTATTATGAACTTGCTCATGCATGAAATGATAATGATGCTATGCAAATGATCATGCTTTCAAGATGCTTAACACCTAGGGTGTTACAAATGGGCGTGGCCAGGGGGCACCAGCCCCTACCCGCGCGCGCGCCTGCCCCTTCGTGGGCCGGCCACGGTCGCTTTGGGACCTCCTAGCCCTAGGAAAAACATTATGGGAGAAGGAAAAAAACAATCCTGAACGGTGGCACCACCAGCACTAGGGATGAAAGTGGTATGGATAATTCTCCGCATCGATCCGCTCTCGAATCCGAATTTTAAGTATATGAAGTGTTTTTAATATCCATGTGGATGTGGATAATTCGAATCCGACTATATGCGGATGCGGTGTAGTATATGGTATTGGCAAAATCTGGTGGATATGGATTATCCGATAATTAAACATGGATTACCTATCACTTATAATATGATATCCGAAAATTTTAAGCAGCCGAAACTTCAAAGATATTCAAATATCTTTATGCTATATATAGAATCATATTCCTATTATTGCTTATTTGCCTAATTTGTAGGCAATGGGGATGGGTGTCTTGTGATTGCCTATTTTCCTATTTTAAGCATACACGAAGTCGTCCTTTACTCAATGAGGATCGATGACTACTAAAGTAGACTAGTAGACCGCAAAGAGTGAAAGCGAAGTTTTGCTTAATTAAGAATATTTACTTATTTTATATGCTTCTTTTATACTATTAAATTCAAATTTAAAACTTGTACTAATTTTGTGAGCATATATTATTTCGACTTCTAAAAAGTCTCTTTATTTGCGACACCAAATCCCAAACCCCGCACCATTTCCAACATTATAAAAAATCCGATCCGCTCCAAAACTGACTAGAAAAAAAAAATTAGGATATGGGAGAGCCGCTATCCGGCTCCGATCCGATCCGTTTTCGTCCCTAACCAGCACTAAAGCACGTGTGGAAAAAAAATTGGCATGAAAATATCTACGTCACTACTACTTATATCATTTTTGGTGGCGGCTTTTTTTTCAAGGCGGTTTCCAATAACCGCCACCGAAAATAAAAAAAAAAAAAAAAAAAAAAAAAACCCCTAACCCTAATGGGCCGGATCCGGCTGCCGCCGGATCCGCACCGAGCGCCATCGGCTCCACTTTTGCCATCGCCGAACCGCGTCGAGGAGGAGGCCGCCCTCGCCGGATCCGCCCGCTGTGGGAGGTCGCCCTCGCCGGAACCGCGGGGGAGGCCGCCCCCGCCGGATCCACCACGTGGGGAGGCCATCCATGCCGGATCCACCGCAGCGACCAACCTCGCCCGGATCCGCCGCTGGGGAGGCCGCCTCGCCGACGACGCCAAGTGGGGAGGCCATGCTCGAGCCACCGCCGCGTTCTCCGAGGGCCCGCGCCGGATCCATGCCGCCGCCGTGCCCGAAAGCCGCCGCGCCGATCCATGCCACCGCTGTGGCTCCAAGCCGCCGCCCGCAATCGAAAACCACCACGAGCGCCGCCGTCCCTAGCAGGCCGCACAGCGCGAGGGGGCGGACAGGAGGATTTTTTTGTCGGGGATGGGAGTTGAGGGCCGGGTGGAGGAGAGTGGGGTGAGTGAGAGACCGAGAGATAGAGTTAGGGACCTAGGGTTTGGTTGGTATATATACCAGCAACTTGTTATCGGGTTGAGTTGGGCTTTTCAAAATATAATTGGGCTAGTCTGACCTGTATATCTGGGCCTCATTTACAGTGACGGTTTTTTTATAAAAACCGTGGACGGTTAACTGATTTACCATTGTGGTTATTAAAACCGCCACGATAAATAAAAAATAACCGCCACGGTTAATAGAGATATTAACCGTGGCGGTTTTCTAAATAACCACCACCGAAAATCATTGCGAAGTGCTATGCAAAATCAGAACTGTAGTAGTGCATGGGAGGATAAAAATGGTGCGGCCGTACTGTCGCTCACGAAGCCCATGAAAATAATATAACTGCTCCGGGTAAAAAAAAACAACTGTAGGTGGTCGCTACTGGTGTGGGCGTGGGAATCAGCGGCCTGTTCGAACGAGATCCTCTGAATTCGCTCAGGACAACAGCTCTCGGCAGTCACTCATCGCAGCCATTCTTTTGAAATCCAACGGAGCAGCAAGCAGCTCATTCGCATGTGTTGAGGCTAGCCCAATTATATGGCCTGCTAAGCCCATAGATAGGGAAACCTTCCGCCTCGAGCAATCAGATCCTCTCGTTCCTCCCCTCAAAAAAAAAAAAAAAGGAAAATCATCTCGTTCGAGCAGCGATGGAGGCGAGCGACGTGGGTCGTTGCCGGTGAGGAACTTGTTCCCTGATGAACGCAGAGCAGCGTCCGCGGGCAGTGGGGCCACACCGGGCGGAGGAGGGCTCAAGCTCGACGCAGGTCGTGCTCGAGCGGCTGCGTGCCCCCACCGGTGGTGCAGCCTCATACGGCCAAGAGCTGTCTAGGAGCTGTCCGTAGGTGAGCAGATTGTCCACACCGCCTGTGCCCCCGCTGCCAGTGCAAACGCAGACGGCCAAGAGCTGTTCTGGAGCTAACTTGATTCGGCCTCCAACGATTGCTGTCCTGGAGCTAACTTGAATCAGTTTGCAGAACTTTTTATTCAATTCCAAGACAATTTACAACAAAATGTCCATCTATACAATTCACATGATTTTGATGCCTTGAATACAACCACGAATTACATAGATTGCGAGCTCTTGCACAAATGGCATATTGCACATTCTCTGCATACAGACTAATCTGGTGCTGCTGCTGTTGGATTTATTATGGGAATGTCTCATATTTATATTTATAGGAAATATGCCCGCGCGTTGCTTTACTTTATTGAAAAGGGGTGAAAAAAAAATTCCTCTACCATTTGTTCTAATGAAAAAGATGAATTTACATATGTTGTGTTTTGAGCGTCTAATATGACATCGTTCAATAATAAATACACGATACAATACATCAAAAGTATTTGTCCTTTATTATACACGAAAGAGATTGAAGAAAAAATAGTACCCAAAAAAATACGGCATGGATGAGCGAACCGCCTATGCACTATATATATCGTGAATAAACGTATATATTAAACAAAATTACAATTATCAAATTAATAAAAAGTAAAAACAGAAAGATCACTATGTCCACCTACAATAATTTAGGGGTGTCACGTAGACATTGAGTTTTCTAATACGTCAAACAGATTTATAAGCATAATGTATTTATCATTAGCATATTTTACTGTAGCACCGCATTGTCATATCTATACCTAATAATAATAAAACACGAAAATTTCTGCCAATTTGCCACAATAAAAAATTTGGTTCACTCAAAACGGAGCTCTAAATCTCAAGTTATGAATTTTCAAAGTTATTTTTTTTCCACATTTAATCGCTCAAATAGGCCTGATGCCCTAACCATACCTGTATGCAGTCAGCCGTAGCCAACAGAGCAGCGTTGGAAGAGGTTTACATTATTTTATTTGCTCTTTCCATATAAAAAAAAAAAAAACCGAAAGAACTCTGGATTTCTCTCGTCCACTCGTTCATCCGTTCCCCACCATGTGCGAGCGCCGAGCGACAACTCCTCTGTTCCCCTTCCTACACCCCATGCCAACAGCAAGGTCGATCTTTCCTTGACTTTTAAATCTCGCCCCAACCCTAGGCATGGTTGCAGACGGCATGATGCGTAGCAAGATGGCTACTGCTGGCAGTGCTGGGATCCGCTGTCTCCTGACTGAAGTCAAGTTGCGGCCGCGGCAACTCTGGTGACCGCAGGATTCGACCGCACGCCGGGTCGGCGCGGCAGCCGCACTCGTGCCTGCAGCCGTGCTGGTGTCGTCCGGACCTGTTCCCCGGCAACGCCTCGATCTGGTTCGGCAAGAGTCCCTAGTAGCATTGCAGGATTTTATTGTCGATTTTGGTCTATGGCAGTCTCTATTTTGGTCTATAGGTGTTCTATTTCGTATTTATGTGTCCTCTTTTGTTTTGTTTGGATCTCGATCTCAACTCGATTTGCTCGATTTGGCTCGTTTTGACCAGGTTTCGGATATTGATAGGGAAAGTACGATGGGTCGTGATCTGTGCTGTACTCAAACTCAAATTTCGTCTATAATTGGTATTGTATATGGATATGGCTCAAGCGGTTGGGGCGGACAGAAACCAAAGAGGAGGGGCGCAGGCAGGCAGACGGAAATTGGAGGGGACAAGATATTTTCTAGGAGGTATATACAGTCGGATTTGGATACGTAGTATGTGGAGAGGAAACGTAACGTATGTTGGGCAAACTGGATGGCAGAAAACGGGCACGTAACGTATGTTGGGCAAACTGGCTGGCAGAAAAAAGGGTGGCAGAAAAAGTGGGCAGAAAAAAAAGGGTGAAAAAGAGGTGGGACTGAAATTTCTTCTCTTTATTAGTAGGTATAGAATAATAAATCAAACTCTATGGTGTGTAATAATTGGAAGTTGAGACGAAGGGACTTTTGGCACTTGGTCAGCCAACGTGAAGGGGCCTTTGGCTTGCCTAAGTGTGATGTCTTTGTCCCTTCACTTTCACTTGTCTCTTGACATACCCATTGTGAGGGATAAAAAAGGAGAGCACAACCATCATTTGGTTTTGATCGAGAAAACACTAGAACCACAGTTCAACCGCATAGAAGTCATTCCCATCTCGTGACTCAGCGCGGCGGGAGGAGCGAGAGGGCAGGAGCCTTCAAGCCCTTGCCATTCGAGACCTTGCACGGGGGATCGGTAATTAGGTTTTCGGGGAGCGTCTACGCTACTGCCCAATTCACGCTGCCGCTCCTTGTCTTCTTCCCTCGAAGTTACCGGTGACATCGCCTTCTTCAAGGGTGAACTTCATCTTCTTCCTGGTGGAGAGGCCATCTTCATCTTCTACGACATGACGAAGGAAATCGGTCAAGGATCCGGATCATCTGAGCGCATGGGAGGGTATGATCGATTCATCTTCTCTCTGCTTTTTTGTTTTACAGTTTCGAATGTTTCAGTAGTTCATCTCTCGCCGTTTCACATACTATCATGAGTATGTTTCATCTACTCTGTCATATCGCTTTCATGACATGCCCGATGCATATTCCTCAAGTATCTATCTACCATGTCCGAATGTTTATGTGATTCAGCTTATATTGTCTCATATGCTCATGTCCCCGTGTTTTCAAGAGTTCTCGCTACAATGTTTCATACATTATTGTCTACATGTTTCGATTGATCACGTTACATCGCTTCATTTGTCACATGCTTAAGTTTATCTTGAATATGGTTGATGTTTTGATCTCAAGATTTATCAATCTTTTATATGTCATCATCATAATGTTAATTCATGGAATTAAAATGACATGGCAATTGCCTAAATATCTAACAGTCCAAAAACCTAATTCTAGTCATTTTTCTGTCAGAGGTTTTGTCTGCCGTATAAGACCTGATCCTTTGATGGTAAAAAACTTCTTTGATATGGAAAGCTAAGATGGAATTGTGGCTTACTGCAGTGTCTTGTTATCATGCCGCTGAGGGCAAGCCCGATAACTTATCTCCCGCGTAGGAGGCTAAGTTTAAGGTCGATGACAACCTCTTTCGAGGTGCAAAGTGATAACTTGATGCAAAATTCCCGGAAAAGCTACATCATCCTTCCTACTGAGGGAAAGAGCCGTGGGATGCACTTATTGGAAAGTTTGGAGTTACTGATGCTGGTAGTGAGTTGTATCTCATGGAGCAGTTGTATGACTACAAGATGGTTGAGAACCGACCAGACTGAACAGGCTCATGAGTTTCATGCACTAGCTAAGGAACTCGAGCTTTTCCCTTGTCCTTTGCCCGACAAGTTTGTGGTCAAGCGTATAATCGCCAAGTTACCACCTTCTTGGAAGGACTTTGCTACCTCTCTCAAACATAAGAGGTAGGAGTTCAATGTGGAAGAGCTCATTGGCACTCTTGATGTAGAGGAGAGAGCTAGAGCAAAAGACAATGGGAAAGGTGTTGAGACCTTTATTTGCAAAGTGGTGCGTAAGAGAAACTTCGATTCCGCAAGTTTAACAAGAAGAAAAACCAAAACAAGCAAGAGAACACGAACAAGCATGTTCGCAGACAACACGCTTTAAAAAGAAGAACAACAACAATAAGGGAAAGGGAGGACGCTTTGTCTCGTGGCGTTGATCGGCATTGGGCAAGACAATGCCCTGATAAGTTCACGCAAGACAAGAAATCAGCAAATGTTGTAACTACTAAAACTGGAGATGGAACATCCGGGTATGGTAATTCTTTACCATTTGTTCTTTCAATTTGTAATTCACCTGAGTGGTGGATGGATAGTGGTGCAAACATCCATGTGTGTGCTGATGTGTCTTTGTTTTCTTCCTACCAGGTCAGGAGGTCTGGTGCCTTGTTGATGGGAAATGGGTCGCGTGCTCATGTTCTTGGTGTTGGTTCGGGATAGACGGTGCTAATGAAGAGCGTGCAGCATGTGCCCTCCATAAAGAAGGATCTTGTTAGTGCATCTTTGTTATGTCGAGATGGCTACAAAGTTGTTCTTGAGTCAAATAAATGTGTTGTGTCAAGACATGGTTCTTTTGTTGGTAAAGGATATGATTGCGGTGGCTTGTTCCGCTTATCATTGCATGATGTGTGTAATAAAATAGAGAATTCTATTGATATTTCTGATGAGTCAGATTTATGGCATTCACGTTTTTGTCATGCAAGTTTTGGCTGCCTTATGTGGTTGGCAAATTTGAATTTAATTCCTAAATTTAACTTGGTCAAAAAGTCTAAGTGCCATGTGTGTGTTGAATCAAAACAACCCCACAAGCCTTACAAGGCTGCTGAGGCGAGGAATCTGGCACCTCTAGAACTTCTTCACTCTGATTAATTGTCAGACCCCCATTTTTGAGGATCCTTAATCACACGTATTTGTGCCAGGATCGCACACAAATACGCCCAATTAACATGGAGTTGATATCAAAAACCATACTTTTATTACTAATGGGGAAAACACGTTACATTGTTTGGGTTTACATGCTTAGACCATAGGCCTTATACCATATATCGAGTTTCCTAATACAAATGTCCTACAACGCCATGGTTCCATTCCTACAGGCAACTTGGAGTGCGGACAAAACCCCCTCGACTTCTTCCTTAAGCTGCCCCTAACATAGCTCCTCCATGTAGTCCAACGCTCCGCCTTCAGTGTACTCTTAATAGCTTTATCCTTGCGTTGTCCTTGGTAGCTCCATCCTCGGATATACTCCAGCAGCTTTATACCTAAAAACATAGAATAGAGGGGGTTGAGTACTTACGTACTCAGCAAGACCTAATTTGGGTAAAGGTGGAATGGAGTGGATGGAGGCTATATGTGGAAGTGGTTAGTGGTGGTATGAAGTGGTAGGTAGGAGGATAAAGTAAGTATATAAATAGAGGTTTGGGCCCTGGGAGGGAATTACCATCCTCGCCAGCTCCCGAGTAAATTATAATGTACCGAAAACATAAATACATCTTACCGATCATCAAAGCTGTGGAAGTCTAATCATAGGGGACCTCATCCTAGCATTGCCCATTCCAAGGACGTGGCTATTCGAATAGATTCAATAATACTCTGCAGAGGTTGTACAAATTTCCCCACATGATAGGCGTTGTCGACACCGGGGCCAATGGCTCGGCAGCCTAACGAGACCTCGTGCCGAGAGGGCGCTACCTTAGATTTCCATATAATCCTACTACGGCTTCTCGGGGGTCGGAACCCACACAAGATTAGCATGATCACACAAAGATCCCAAAATCTCTCGGTGGTTGGATGATCACTCAAGATCCAGTTATAATAAAAAGGGTGCTCGCGACACGGCACAACAATATCTTTTACATGGAAGACCACTCAAAGCAACCATGCCGACCAATTCCACGGAAGATCACTTAGCAACCGTGTCCTTCCCGATAGTCCGTTGCCTACACCGCCTCCTTAGTAAGGATTATACTTCTATCTAACGGGGTGTGAGATCAAGTCTACCCATATAGACATGTGGTTGTACTTAAATATCTCACTAGGCGAGATGGCCTATGAACCGTCCTTATGTGACCGAGGCAAGTATCTCCTAGCAGAACCCACACAAAGCGAACCTGCCAAGGTAATCCATCCCAAATGAATTACCCCTCACTCGCCCCTGTCGAGGTTTAGTCCAGTTTTACCAATTTAAGTTCCATAGTCATTATCTTGAACTAGCAGGGAACCCCGTGCAAGCTGAAAATACAGTAAAAATTTAGAGACAATTACATGGAAGAACATTTTTTTTTCCGAATCAATATAGTGTTTTCATACTCATTACAAACCATTAGAAAGTAAAAGTGAAGCAACACAGTAAGGCTGGTATCGGTATTCCTTTGGCGGCAAGTTGAAGATTGAATGTATTCATGGGCATGGCAGAGTAACATATAATGCTGCGCTGCGCAATAGCTTCATCGAATTTCTTCAGCTTTATCAGGCATGCAGCCATATTGAGATGGAATGGATTTTTCACAGCCAAGGCCATGTCTTTATACTTTCCAAATAATTGGAACATGAAATCATCTATTATGTATGCAATCGCCTGTAAAAAATAATAGGTCTACTGAATTGAGAATATGCTGATAACTTTAGTAACGCTCAATGTAACCATCTGTTTATTGTAGCAAAGCATTACTCACCTTTTGTGGAAACCAACCTCAATATGTGCTTGTGATTTCAGCCAGTCTGGAAACTGTTAAGAGTAAATGCAGTTGTTGCAACACCTCGATCTGTCGATTTTGATGTAGTAGATGCTTAGATGCAGTTTGGAGACAGTGTTTTTAGTAAATTATTTGCATTTGAAATTGTAATAAAGACTCTAGTTAAAGAACAATTTAAAGGGGAGGCCACGGTGTTAAAAGTGAAAGTGTCAGGAAAAAAATGCTTAAGATTTCAGAGAGAAGGATGGATCTATGTAATAACAGAAACATCATAAAGAATGATCTTTTATGGTCCTTGAATTGAGAAAAGAATGGTTAAAGATTAAAGGATGGTGATTGGTACCTGCCATCATACTTCTTTAATTATGGATTCCTGGACAATACTGCAAAAGAGTTAGAAGGAAACTCTTGTTAATAAGCTGAATAGTACCGATAGAATGCCAAACTGCAGGAAACAGATAAACTGGAATGTAAATAGAAAGGGAAAAAGAAATGCTACTGACTAAGAGGCAATGACTTGTAGGAGCCCAAGTTGTTGGCCGTTTCAGTGCTGAAAAGCAATTGGACAGTACACCTGGAAGAGGAAAGCAATAAAGAAGAGGAACATTAGAGCATTTGCAATGAGGAAAATAAAATTTGCACAAACAAAAATTAATGGGAAACTGTATGAATGGTTAAGGTAAGCAATAAATGGGGATGAATATCTCACCAAAGTAACAGAGTCTCTCAAACTCCTAGTTGAGGACTCGACGGGTGCGGCCTGAGAAATCAGTCTGACGAAGTAGCACTTTGTCATTGCACAGCAACAGGTAAAATGTCAATTAATCTCGAGTGTGAAATAATCTGTTAGAACTAATGGTATGACAAAATCGAATCCCTAAAACCATTCAGTGGATGAATCCTCAATCGATATGGGTACCTGGTGTTGTGCGCAGGCAGGCTGTGCCACAAAGCTGGGGTGGACGCAGCCCTGCTGGATGCCGCGCTCAACTGCTGCAGGCATGGCTGCGACAGGGAGGTCGAAGCAGCGAGATGTGACGCCGCCGCAACGCCGCTGCGCTGCTTTGTACCGCTGTTGGCGCGCGAGCAGGGAAGGGCGCAGGGGCCGGGTGGCGTCGTCACCGCGGACGGATCTACACAACAGCGTTGATAATGCGAGGAGCCGAGGCGTAGGAGTCTGTGGGGGTAGTGGGGCCACGCGCCGCCCGCCGAAGCGCGGCAGGGCA
The DNA here is from genome assembly GCA_015847255.1 of Hyparrhenia diplandra. Lineage (NCBI taxonomy): Eukaryota > Viridiplantae > Streptophyta > Magnoliopsida > Poales > Poaceae > Hyparrhenia > Hyparrhenia diplandra. The sequence continues at coordinate 2,157,547 of JADLZK010005668.1, read as the reverse complement.
GGGCAGGGCAAGGACGGCGCGAGGCAGTCGCGTAGTGAGCGGGTGCAGGAGCGCCGCTGCAGGGGAGAAGTGGGAGAGAGGGACGGCGAGGACGGGTCGGCCGAGCAGCCAGAGTGTGGACGCGCGAGAGACGGCGAGGACGGGTCGAAGTCGAACCGATGTTTCCAGAGTGTGGACGCCGCGGGAGGCGATCAAGGGCAGTATTGCGATCGGACGGGTTGTAGGGTGGGTACTGTTCTAAAAACAGTGAATTGAGTCTTGAGGCGAAGTGCTGGGTTCTACGATTTTAGTAGTTATAGTATAGATTCATAACACATCTCATAAAGGTAACCATTACCTTCTCACAATTAACAGTATCATAAACAATCTCATAAATCATCATAATTCCATATTAAATCGTAAATGATAAATTTAAATACTATATAAATTAAGATTATAATTTGGTGGGGTTTGGATATGGCGGATTTATGGTGGAGGCTAGCAAAATGTAGAGGTGGCAGAAATGGAGTAATTAATGGAATGGTAATGTAGTGGATAGGTGGGAATTAGGACTTGCCTCATATTTGCCGACGAGTATATCCAAGGCTTCCGATTCTTGTGCTGCCTGGCTCCTTTGTCCTCGTGCAGCGGTGCTTCGGGTCCATCGGGTTCCTCGCGCCCGTTATGGTGATCACTACTACGTGATTAACATATATTTTATGGAGAGCAAACAAACTAGAATTTAAATGGCACCAAAAATATAAAGAAGGATACAAGTGTATAGGGTTTGATTTTTAGAGGACTTTTTGGTGGCAACAGTATGGGTTCATGGTTAGGACGGAGGATATGTAATTTGACGAAGGTATATCAGGAAGAGATATGTTGGAAATTATTTGTGTAATTTTTAGATGATCGAGAAATGAGGCCGAAAGTGCACTACTACAGAAATGATTTTACACACTGTTTGAAATCATTTTTCGTGGCGGTTATTTAGAAAACCGCCATGGTTAATGCCTCAATTAACCGTGGTGGTTTTTTTTTTCATTAATCGTGGCAGTTTTAAAAACTGCCATGGTAAATAGATTAATTGTGGCGGTTTTTATATTAAGCCCAAAGACGGAAAAATCAGGCCCAATTCCATGAGCCCAACAACCCATTCCAAAGGCTACAATATATATAAGACACTTAACCTTGTACCGAGCAGCAATCTCACCCTCACTCTCTCCCTCTCCCCACGCCACACTGTGCCGGGCGATCCGGATCAAGATCTAGTCTCTCTCCCTCACCACCTCGTCTCCCCACGCCCCTCCCCCTTCCTGTGCATGGAGGCATCCAAAGATCCTTCCGCAGCGCGCAAGGCCCAAGAGGCGGCCCGGCGGGGCGGCGCTCCTCCTCCCGGCGCTCCTCCTCCGCCGGCCCTCCTAGCGCTCCTCCTCCGCTGGTCGCCCTCCGCAGCTCCTCGAGGTCGAGGCCCGGCGGATCCGCATCGTGGACGCGGAGGTCGTCACCAATCTCTCTCCTCCGCGCAGAGCTCCCCTAGCTAGCGGGTCTTGGGGCCATGGCGGCGGCGGGGGCAAAAGCGGATCCGCGTGGAGCTCGTGGCGGGCGGTTGCCAGCCCAACGGCCGCGGCCGGCCCGCTAGGTTTCGTATTCGATTTTTTTATTATTATTATTTTATTTATTTACCGTGGGCGGTTATTTTGGATCCCAAAAACCGCCACGTTAATCCCCCATTTTCGTGACCTTCGCCGTGGCGGTTTCAAAATCGCCACGGAAAATCTAAAAAAACCTGCCACCAAAAATTGAATCGTAGTAGTGGTGGCTCCGTGATTTCCTATTGGATTTATCGGTAGTTGAAAAACTGATATCGGCTATTTCCATAAACCGTGACAATCGACCGTGATTACAAAGGTCAACAGTTCTAGGAATAAGATGAAGTCTACAAGGCATGTTAAGAGAAGATTGAAATCATTAGAAAGTGTTGCATTTCTTAAAAGCGCAATCACTAGAAACAGTGTTTAGAACCCATCTCTAATAACGGCGCCAAAATGCGCCGCTTGACATTCCTAAGTGAAACCACCGTGTCGGGTGATAACACTAGGTACATCAACGGTGATAGATCTCGCCAAATAAGATATTCATCCGCAAGCGCACGGATCTATCATTGTAGCATTTCACCCGAAGTATTCAGGGTATCGTTATTTATATTTTTTCCCAAAGGAAGGCATGGTGTAAAAGTCTCTAATTCGGACATGGTCAAGATGACATGAATGTATAATAGACCAATGCTCATAATAGGGGTAAGAACAAGATAGGTAATAGGATAACTTGACACACACACTCAAGCCAATCTCAAGGATAAAAGTAAAAGAATGAATAAAAGAATAAGTCTAATATGGAGCGGGCATATCCTAGATAGTCATGTCAAGATAAGATAGCGCATACACACATGTTTTATCAAGTAGAGATTCTAAGTCAAGATAGCCAAGGTCTCGCTGAATTACTTCGGCACCGCCCTCGCCCAACCGGGCGTAGTCCGCAATTAGCTCTACGACACAAAATTTAAACGTGGGGGGATTTCAAGGGGCCGGACAAGGCTTGTCACGACCAAGCCGCCTACCCCTCAACCGTGGGATGCACCGCAAAAGACAGAAACCCTAGCCCGCACACCACGCCTACACTAGTGATTATCACTCTAGCGTGTTAACAAGGCTTACCCGGCCCCCGGGTCCTTCTACTAGAGCGCCGCCCGAAGGAAATCGACTATCAATCCCGCAACCCAACATCAACCAAGTCTAACTCTAGGTAGAACTCATCATATCTATCTAGCTCTTTGGTCTAAACATGTATGTATGATAGATTAAGCACGAAGTTCTATAAGACAAGATCATGATGTAGGAACTATAGACTAGTTCTTCAACCAAGATTATATCACAAGAACTTTGCTCTAATTCAAGAACATGACTATATTGATAAGTAGAGAACAAGAACAAGATGAAGAACTCTAAATTGCTCATACCGAATAGCTCCAAAATGTCTTGCTCTCCTTTTATTATCCTTGCCAAACTCCTCCTAAGTACAAACTAAAAAGAAGAAGAAAAGAAGAAGAAAAGAAGAAGAAGAAGAAAGAAGAAGAAGAAGAAGAAAGAAGAAAGAAGAAGAAGAAGAAAGGAGAAAGGGAGAGAGGCTCTATTGTGTGGTGTGTGTTACAATGGTGGGAGATGACCTCCTTTTATAGGTAGAGGAGAGGGGGCTCATTGGAAAATGTCCCTCCCCATATGGAAGGAGCCAAAACCGACCTGGGAACACCTTCCTAGTTTGCTAAACCGACCAACCAACGTCGGCAACGCCAGCTTATGGAAGGTAACAAACCGTCTCCCGAAGCCGGGCCCGAACCGCCTCGGCGGGTGTGCGGCCGCACCAGGGAAAGTGCTTGTAAGCACCTGGCCCCCCGCTCGGCCGGGCTTTGGCAGTCGGGCGCCTTTGGGCCTCAAAAAAGTTGTATGGTGATGTTTGCTCGCCCCGCTTTTGCGTGTTTGGTCCATTTCTCCCTTGGGCTTGATGTTCTTCGTGAATGCGCTTTCAAGGGAGGCGCTTTTTTGGTACATTTTCCACTTAGTTTTTATATAAATCCTGCATAAAATTATTTTGGCACTACAAGTGGAATTATGTCAATAATAAATGTATATGTGTGTAGTAAGATATAGTTTCAACCCCTTATTGGTAGAATGTTGACGTTAAAAATGTGTCGTTAGTGACCGTCAACAGAAAGTTGAAAACCTCCAGAGTTATAACGGTGGATTATGTCCACACATCGAATAATCTGCTAGATCAATTCACAATGGGTCTATCACGCAATGTGATAGAAAGTGCATCGAGAGAAATGGGTATGAGACCCACGTGAAATCTACTATAGTGGTAACCTTTGCTCTATGTGACCGGAGATCCCATGAAGTAGAGTGGTGAAACAAGCTAGGAGTAGATTGAGAGGAAAGATCCCTTTCGGACACATTTCGATGCACATCTTTCCTATCTCAAAAGGCAGGATGGTATTTAATTACCTTAATGTATTCCAATAGTCTTAAGTTGAAGATGAGATGTTGCCCTACGTAACATCTTTTGAGGAGTACACCTATATGAGTCGGGCTCGGCGGTCACATATATGGGACTTGGGTAATCCCTAAATACTCATGAAAGGCATAGAAGTGTGACTTATATGCTTCAAATAGCGGGGATGCCTTTTTGCAGCCTGGTATCGAAAAAAGGACTTGAGCGAATCTCATGTCGCACAAAAACTGTCAATTCAAGGCTTAGTCCATTGTTCGGGCCAGGACTGAAAGTGAAACTCTTGTTCTAGATGGATGTTCAACTTAACAGTCTCCATCGAAACACCGATATATCAAAAGAATTGTGGTTGTAGTACTACATAGTTACATACCCTAGAGTTTGGTGGGGATTGTTGGATTTATTATGGGATTGTCTCATATTTATATTTAATAATAAATCAAACTCTATGGTGTGTAATTATTGGAAGTTGAAATGAAGGGACTTTTTGACACTTGGTCAGCCAACGTGAAGGGCTTCTGGCCTTTGGCTTGCCTAAGTGTGATGTCTTTGTCCCTTCACTTTCACTTGTCTCTTGACTTACCCATTGTGAGGGATAAAAAGGAGACCACAACCATCATTTGGTTTTGATCGAGAAAACACTAGAACCACAATTCAGCCGCATAGAAGTCATTCCCATCTAGTGACTCCGCGCCAAGACGAGAGGAGCGAGAGGGCAGGTGCCTCCAAGCCCTTGCCGCTCGAGACCTTGCATGGGGATCGACAATTAGGTTTTTGGGGAGCGTCTACGCCGACGCCCAAATCACCGCCGTTGTTCGTCGTCTTCTTCCTTGAGTTCTGATGACATCGTCTTCTTCAAGGGTGAACTTCATCTTCTTCTTCGGTGGAGAGGCCATCTTCATCTTCTTCATCCGGATCATCGGAGCGCATGGGAGGGTATGATCAATTCATCTTCTTTCTTTTTCGTTTTACGGTTTACAATGTTTTGAAGTAGTTCATCTCTATTTGTTTCACATACTATCATGAGTATGTTTCATCTACTCGTCGTATCGTTTCATGATATGCCTGATGCATATTCCTCAAGTATCTATCTACCATGTCGAATGTTTATGTGATTCAGTTATATTGTCTCGTATGCTCATGTCACTTGTTTTTGTGGTTCTCGCTACATCGTGTTTCATACGTTATTGTCTACATGTTTCGATTGATCTCATTTACATCGTTTCATTTGTCACATGCTTAAGTTTATCTTGAATATGGTTGATGTTTTGATCTCAAGATTTATCAATCTTTTATATGTCATCATCATAATGATAATTCATGGAATTAAAAGAAATTGCCTAAATATCTAACAGCTGCACCACACGGCTGCCATCGACGACTTGGAATTTGGATTGCCGGGCAGCCTTGAAATGGAAGACCGTACAGAACTAGCCTTTAGAGCGAGCAACTAGCCACGACGTGCTCCGGCGGGAGGAGCGTTGCCGCCGCGGACGCAGCCTCCGCGTTTATCACTAGCGACGACAGTGGCATGCTTCAGGGCAACTCATGGATGAGGTGCAAACGATGCTGGCGGCGGCGGCCCAGGGAGGACGATGGCGCCAGCGTGGCTGTGGGCGAGGGATGGCTTAGTGCAGCTGGGGGGGGGAGGTGTGGAGACGGGTCTCCTCGACAGATTTACGACGGCGGCGGACGGCGCCAGAGCAAACGGCGGCAGTTATTTTCCTTATCGATGGGAGCTCTCGGCAGGTCTCTTTTTCCGCTTAGCAGGCCTTCAGCGTTATTGGGCCACAATACGTGTGTGATGGTGGGGCTGAGTTGCTTGGTAGCGCAGCTGCTCCATTGGGTGGCTACGGACGGTGGCGATGAAGTGACTGCCGGCAGCAGTCACACAAGCTGAATTCAGAGGATCTCATTCCCCTGGCTGGCGGTGGGTGGTGTGGGGGGGGAAATCAGCCGGCTGTCTGGGGGTGCTCGGGGACTGATTAATCTCTACTACTAATAATCTACCAGTTTGAACTTTGCTAGAACCACACACTAATCTATCTCCCACAGTCAGTAGCTACACTAAGGCCAGTCTCAATGGGGGGTTTCATGAGTGTTTCACGCACATTAAATGCAGCGCCATATCAGCAAAATTTCACTTTTTGCATGAAACCCCTAGGAGAGAGAAGAAAAGAGTTTCACCATGGTGAAACCTTTGGGCATAGTTTCACATGCGTTGAAACCGTGTGAAACCCCCATTGAGACAGAAATAGAGTTTCACCATGCAACTATGTAATTAAACCATGCAATGAGAGAGAGGTTGTGGGACCCTTGAGCCTATAAAACTGTACAATGAAACTGTGCATTGAGGGAGACGCCTATTTCATGCCAAAATTTCACATCTTGGAAACCGGGAGGTGAAACTCTCCATTGAGACTGGCCTAAGTACATCCAGAAAAATACACCCAACAACATTCAAAATTTCAACTGAAGGGATAAGATTTATTCTACAATCATCTCTCTCTTACTCATACACATCCAACCACCGAAAATGCTCGGATCAGACCTCGTCCCTTCACCCCTCCTTCCGCCATGCGCCCTCTCCCCGAGGCCCCTCCCCCTCACGCCGCGACTCTCCGTCTCTCCCCAAGCCCCTATCCCGCACAACCTCCCATGCGTAACTCCTCCTCTCCCGCGACCAAGTCCCCATGCGGCCATGTGAGACTCCTTCATTACCACTAGGATCTCCCATCTCACGCCAGCCTGCATCTGGTTACGGCGGTGGCTCCCGGCTGGTTCTAGGGTGCCTAGCACGTGGCGGCAGCGCCTGCCCACGGTTAGCAATTGGTGCGCGGGGCGATGGCGGCTGCAGTGCTGCACCCCGGCCGCAAGGCTTAGGGTGCGCATGATGACGGCGGCTGCGCCCAGCCGCAAGACTCGAGGGTGCGCTGACGACGGCGGCGGCGCCCGGCCACGGGGCGATGTGTACAGGCCTCAGCCAACCGCCTGCAAGGTGAGATTGGATTTGGTTGCCTTTGTTTCTAGGAACGGCGTGTTTGAGCCCTGCCCCACAAGAAAAGTTTCTTCCCTCCGTGTAGCACAATCTTGCCTTCGTTCAGCGCCTGTTCAATCCACCTAACTCTTGTTGCTGGCTTGCTTACTGTGTTGCTATTGCCACCAGATATTTGTCTTTTGCCGGCAAGGGAATGCTACAAATCTTGTGAGTATTTCGACCTTTTTAATTTTTGGATTTGGATTTCAATGGACGACCTGACATATTTCTCTGCTTTCACAAGATTCAGAGCTCAATCTGAGTATATATTTATTAGAAACAGCTAAGGAAAGGTTAGATATGATATTCCCACGATCTTTGCAGTTTGATGAAGTTCACATAGTTTTGGAGCTCAAGGGTGCCCGCCGCCCTGGCCCGACCTTTTTTTTATTTAGCAACATCTAACTAGCAAAGGCAAATTGTTATGAATATAACAGTTACTTTGAGAAAACTAAATTATTGATGGCACTCTGATATACTCTTTAATACTATTGAATGAACCTGGTTTGTCATCTACAACGGGTATTATCTCTATGGAACTTTTGACTAACACAACAATATATGTGGTACAGTTCTACAAATCATTTCAATATATGCACCAACAGTAGACCTCCTTTATAGAAGAAAAGGCGGTGTGGATGCATTGGCAATTGATTAGGCATGATAACTCCCTCAGTCAGTCAAAACACACTACATTAGAGTTGTTTGCAGGAATGTCAAGTAAAGGGAGTATAATTCATTTGGTACTGCAGAAGGTTTAATTCATTTGGTACAACAGAAGGTAAAATAGAAGAGGGCAAGAGCTAACCAGTCCTGATTGCAAATCTTGCATGTATTTATTTGAAATTAAAGCTTCTTTTGTTTGAAACATTTTCAGTAGTGCTCCAGATGAACATCTTCAGTGATTACCTGCTTGCTGCTTTGTGAATGCGCCTAAGGCCATGCAGGCCGTCCCTGCACTGTGCAACCTCTTGCTGTCATGCCTATTCTGAATTTACAGCAGTGCATGAGATGAGTGTTTCTACAAGAGCTTCATATTTTACTACCTTGTATGTGACCTGCGTATCAGCTCTCTTAGCTCTGAGTTCGTCCACTACTTCCTGGGTCTTTATTTTGTCGTCAGTTCTCCCTTCAAAATCTGTCAGTACATTTAATGAGAATTTGACGATATTCAGGTCAGCAATTTGTAGCTTAAACTTGAGGCTAAACTACAATATCTATTGTGTGGTGCATGATTCATGAGCCTATATACAGTCTTGTTAGGGCGTCATGAGCCTATATACTGAATCAATGTGATTCATGAGCCTATATACAGACTTGTCCGTGGCTTTTGCTAAGTTGAATTTGAGAACTATCTCTTTTGCTAATCTACGCTGTGCCTGTTTCAAAGTTTTAGAAATATGACGCCGGTAGTTGTAAAACATGCCTAAAGAAAGCAGAGTTTCAGCATAAATAATTCTTTTCAGCACATCAAAATCTTGCCGCACCCAATCACGCCACCGCTGCAGCTACAATTGGCCAATAAGGGTTGCTGGGTCTCACTCTCACAGTACCCCTGCACCAGCCATTGGAAATCTCATATATGGTCAGTATACCAATCACATTTCCTGGTCAGTACACCAATCACATGTCCTCCTTTTAGCGATGTATCAATATGCTTTGTGCTCCTTGTCTATGGATTATTTCAAGCAAATGTACTTAGCAAGCATATTGCTGGTTAGTTCTTATGTATAATTCTAACTATCCTTGTCTCGAATCAAATCGATGCATGGTCCGACTGATTGAATAATATGGCCAACACTGATTGTGACTTGTGAGCATCCTGCTGTGGCAGAGCCCTAGATTATTGTGCTTGCTCCTCTCCAGATCCGCTTAGATGGGTTGCTCAGTGTAGGACTATGCTTTGTACACTGTATAGAATTAATTAAATTATATATATGTTTGTTGACATCTGGAAAGTATCTGAATCTCCTTAGGCTGGTTCTAATGAAACGCCTTTTTAGCACTCATGAAGCTTTGTTATGAGGGATCTGCTTGCTCGGTATGTAGTCTTAGTTGTCATAGATCATAGTTCTTCTGTTCCATATCCGCTGGTTTTTTCTAAACCGTTACTTTTGTGAATAGGTTTTTAGGTAAATAATACTGAGGACATAGAGGGAAGGCCAACACTTGTTGATGCTTTGGTTTATGCTTGCAACGAAGCTTCATGTGAAAGCTCATATATTCTGTCATTGGTGTATTTCTAATGTGTTGTAAGTCATTGTGGAAATTGACACGATCTCCAATATAACACTTTGACTTACTTTTTTTCTGTAAAAGTATAGCAATTTGAATAGAGAAATTTACAAAGTGTTATGAAAGTAATTTCTAGGTGTACGCCTTTATCTCCATGGCTCAGCTCCGCATTCAGTTTACCTGGCATGTTTTGCAAAATAATGAAAATTAGCATTGATCGAGATTGTTAGTTTGGGTTGGATGCTATGCATATGGAATCTAGTCCAGCAGTTGTTGTGATTGTACTTTGTACATTGCCTCATTTTTGTCTTGATTGGAGCTTGGTGGTAAAATTATATCGAATATTTTTGTTGAGCCCTGTGTCTGTGTGGCATATTTCAAAAGCACAATTAGCTAAACATTCCAAATTTACTAGAAATTAAGTTTAGACTTAATATAATCCATAGCTTTAGCACGGGCAATATACTAGTAATATATAAATTAAGGCCTATGGCCGAGTTATGTGAACCCGAACTATGCATCATGTTTTTCCTATAAGCAACAAAAGTAAAGTTTTGATATCAATTTTGTGTTTAATTAGGCGTATCTATGTGCAATCCTAGTGTAACACCCTGCTTTTTTGCATCATTTTAAAAAATCACTAAAAAAATTTGAACTTTTAGAATTACAACTAAAACTTGATTTATTTTCCGCTAAGCCGAAACCCTATTTTCGAAAACCTGCATTCAAACTCTCACCATCTAGAAATAGGAGCCCTTGCTTGTTGCTTGTTGAACTTTATGGTGACCGGGGATGCAAGGTAAGTCCTAGATTTTGTTTATGGAAGTAATGCATGAGAATGATTTACGAATTTCTCGGGAAAATAAATACCGAAACTTCGTGTGTACGAAAAATATATATGGATATTTTTATGAGCACAATGAATTCATATTCTCGGCAACAAAAGTCGAGGAATAAAAATGTGCTCGTATAAATATTCAAAATATATATACACTACACATAAAATGATAAAATGGGGAAAATGTGTGTACACAAATATATTTATATTTGTATAAGCACAATTAAATAAATATTCTCCTGAGTGAAAGTCAAGAGAATATAGTCTCATGAGCTTGTACAAATATTTGCAAAATATATATTACACACATAAGAGGAATGGGAGAGAGAGAGAATAAAGAATAGGGAAAGGAGAGAAATAGAAAAAGAAAAGAAATTAGAAAGAGCTCTCGGGCTCACTCTCTTCCTTCCTTCCTCCCCGCCCAGCCCAGCTCTTCCTTTCCTTCTCTTCTTTTCTTTCCCGCTCGAGCAGGCCGGCCCATCCATCAACGGCCCGAGCCGGACGAAGGCAGCCCAACGACGCGAGCCCGGTCCGCCTCCTCATCGTTCAGCGCCCGACGGATGGGCCCGGAGCATCAGCTCCGCCTTCCTCCTCTACCGCGTCGTGGCGCCGAGGGAGCACGCCGACCCCGCCTCACCCGATGGTGCGGACCGTCGCCGCACGAACCTCCCGCATGCCCTCGAAGCCGTCATGTCGGCAGCAAGCTCACTACCAGCGACATCGGCGGCGCCTGGCGCCGGCGACGCTGCTTCCCCGCCCGGTGATGTAGACGACGATCGGAGCTACCGGAGACCGCCACGAGCAACAAAGAAGAGACAGCGAGCCCTGCGCTAAGCGCCACCTCGCGCGCGAGGGAAGGCGTCAACATACAAAGCTGCACCGCGGACCAAGTGCCCCCCCGATGGGCAGCAATCACGACCGCCGAGACGCGGACGACGAGGGGACGAGCTCATCGGGAAATGAGGCGCACGAGGACGCCGGTCGCGGCATAGCGACTCCAGCCGGAGGTCCACCCAGCGCTGGCGCCGCGGTCGGAAAAGATCGAGCGCCCCGGGAAAATATCTGCCCGGCGGGCACCTCTCCGGCGCGCCTATAAATACCCCGCACCGAGCACTCCATCGTCCTCGCCAGCACCTCCATGAGCTCCGCAGCAGCCCAGAACATGAGGTGCTCGCCTCCAATTCCTTCCTCCCCTCTTTCTCCGCCGTGTGGGAGTTTTCCCCAAATCTCAACCGCCGCCGCCGATGATTAGGTTTGGGTGTTCTCGGTGATGCCGCCAAGGGTTAAATTGACCAGGTCGGTGAGTCTCCGGGGCCTTGCCCTTCTATTTCCCCTAACTTTCTCGCCCCCTCGCTAGCCTCGTAATGCTCGGTTGCGGGAGCGCCGCCGCCGGACGCCGCCCGTAATCATCGCCGCCCGTGGGGCCACACCTCTACCGTCGCCCCGAGGCATGCCATCGTGTCGGGGAGGGATAGAGACATGCCGCACGACTTCAGGGCGAGCAATGTGGGACTGCCGCCAACTTCCGGCGGTCTTCGCTGAAGCGCCGCCGCTCGGGGACCGACGACGGTGGACGATTGACGCCGCCGTCCCGGACGCGGACGCCCGCCGCAACGCCGACCAATGACAAGGAGCCACGCCGCCGTTTTCCTCACATCGCCACCCACCGCCGGGGGAGGCCCGTAATACACTGGCACCACGTGGCGGCCACCGTGGCGCCCACCTAGACCCACGTGGCACCCATGTAGGTAGAAGACATTCCTGTGTACGCTTTGGAAAATGCTATGTACACCCGATCTTTTGTACACCAGCATTATTATAAGTATACCTTCCCGTGTCACAAAAAATTCCTAGAAAATTTGTAAATTCATTATTTGATTTATAGAATTTTATCATGTAATTAGTTCCAATTTTATTACATGATAAAATTATATTATAATATTACCCTAATGATTTAATTAGGGATTAATATTATAAAATCAGTATCGGTCTCTTGCATCCGAATTCCGTTTCGCGTGAAACGACTTCCATAATTCATCTAAAATCTAGCTCTATGCATCTAACCCATTGCCACCATAATGTTCTATGCTTGTTTTAGTTGCTCTAGTTCAAGCTAGGTTACCGACATACGCCGCCGTAGTTCTACATCGACCCGATTAGGAGTTTCCGAGGAAAGCTAGAGACGTTCGACGCCGTGCCGATTCGTAGAACCTCCCGTGCAAGTCCTTACCCCCTAATAACCTGACCTAATTACAAGAATAATTAATAAGATGGTAAGATAAGCATAACCGGGGCAAGCCGCGGGAGTACTCACGGGCTATGTGCGTGGGGCTTCGCTAGGCTTTGTCGTTAATATAACCTAAGTAATAATGTGAACCTTCCCAACAAAAAAGGTGAGTGGTGATAGTCTACATGGAGGTGGACTAATCACAATCGGGGATGAATCCCATGAGAGACACTCGCCTCCCCGAGGACCGGTTCATAGACCTTCTACCTAGTGTAATATTTCATACGACCACACGCCGATATGGGGCGTGCTTGATTCACACCCCCGTTGGGTTGAGGTATAATTCAGAACCAAGGTGGCCGGAAAGCAAAGCGAACGACCTATTGGGAGCGGACATGGGGAGAGTGGCCCCATGGTCCCACTGGCGTGGATGCTTTGAAAGTGATCTTCCACGTAAGTGTTTGGGCGCTAGTGGGCGCAAAGGTTAGGGTGCACATATTTATGATTAATGATTGGGTATGGTGTGTGTGACAGTATAGGTTGGGTAGTAAGGTATTACCTGTAAAGCCGTGGGTGATTTGGTATCACCATATTGTCTAGGATGATGCGTCATCCTTTCCAACCCCTGAGAAGTCGTGGGGAGAATTATACCAATACACCTAGGTAGCACCTGCCGGTACGGATCTCGTTAGGCCCGTCCTCGAACCAATGACGTCCCGTGTAAGACTGTGTCTATCGTGTGGGGGAAATTGTACAACCTCTGCAGCAGAGTTATTTAAATCTATTCGAATAGCCACGTCCTTGGAATGGCCAAGTGCTAGGCATGAACATCTATGATTAGATATACATTGATGATGACTAACCTGTGGTGCCATGACAGTGAAGATGTGATATAACCCGGGAACTAGCGAGAGCAGTTTTAGAGACTCTCCTAGGGCCCAAACCCTTAATAATTACAACCCCCTGGTTGGGACATGCTGAGTACGTTTGTACTCACCCCTCTATTTTTACAGATATCGGCACATGTGAAGGTAAGATCGACGATAAGGTAGAGGACCAGCGCATCGTAGGAGTTCGTAAGGTGTTTGCTTAGGAGAAGGACGTTGAAGCCCAGATTTCATCCACGCACTAGTCTGCCTGTGGAGTACGGGGCAGTGTCATAGTTAATCCACCGCTTCTCGGTTGGCCAACTCTGATATTGTAACCCGGCTTGGTGACCCTTCGTTGCCACTGTAAGCCCCTATCCATCCTATATTTCTATAGTTCGGTTTATTATTAATACTGTTTACCTTCATCTGTTACTAATAGACGTGTTTGTGGCATGATCCCGGCGCAAACACGTGTGATTAACGACCCATTAAAAGTGGGGCGTGACACCTAGCACAAATACGTGTGATGAAGAATCCTTAGAAATGGTCGCCCGACAAAGAGGGACAAGATAAGAATAAAGATCTTATGGTGCGCCCTACTACGATAAATCTAAGGATAAAACTTACCGCAATAAGAAATGGCCAAATTTTGGAGTTTTGGAGCTCAAAACCCTCAAAAATGGAGAAGCCATAGTGAAAAAGGGTTGGTGGTATAGTTTTCCAACGGGCCGGCCCAGCCCAGCCCAAAGATGCCCTCGGGCCGGGCTGGGCTAGCCCGACCGTGCCTCACCGGGCTCGGGCTTCACCGGCCTTGCCTAGCCGGGCCTCGTGCTCGAGGTCAGCCCAGAACGCACCACGGGCTCAAAAACGTCGTGCCAGCCCGACAAGGGCCGTATATTTTTTAGCGGGCTGTGCCGGCCCGAGGCCTACTTAGGCAAAAAAAAAGTGCGAGAACGATGGGGAACGGGGAAGGAAGGAGCACAGAGGTCAAGCCAGCGCTGCGGCCGCCCCTCGATGGCGCTTGAAGTCGAGTTGGCGCTAGCGCGCTTGCCGCCCGCCTCCGGCCGACGGCATGGCCACGAGCTCTGGCCTCGACGACGTGGCCTGCGAGGAGCCATCCGCGGGGAGGGTGGGGCGGACGGCGGAGCACAGCCGGATCCTCAGCGGGCGGAGGCGCCAGACGGCGCGCCCCCGCCGCGCAAGGGGCTTGTGGACTGGAGGAATCTCGATCGCGGTGTCGGGGGAGGGAGGGTGCTCAGACGACGGAGGAGCCAGGAGGAATCGGGATGGGGTCCGGTCTAGGGAGTGGGAGTGAGATTTAGGTTAGGGGATGGCCTGATGGGGTGTTAGGCTGTTTTTTTTTTTTGCGTTCCCAATTTAGGGGCCCATTGACGCCTCACGCTTCATCCCCATGCGGGCCGTGCCGTGCCGCGTGCGGGGGGTGTCGCCCAAGCCCGCACTGGCACCTCGGGCCGGGCCGTGATTGGGCCGGGTGGAAAGCTTCGGGCTTCGGGCCGCCGCCGGGTCGGGTCGCGGGCATACCAGAAGTATACACTACTACGGGATTGTGTTTGGGAGGTGTTCGATTTTGATTTTCCGCGGCGGGCATTTCAAAAACCGCCACGGAAAATAGGTGGCTGGCAGCCCCCCCGGCCGAGGGAAAACCGCCACGGTTAATCGATTAACCATGGCGGTCTTTGTAAAATAACTTGCCCAGCGGTTAATCCCTATTGTATATATATACCGGAAAATTGCCCGCCACGGAAAATCGTGGCCAAAAATATATATACCAACACTTCACTTCTCTCCCTCACCTCTCCCTTCCCGTGCCTCACACCCCTCTCTCCCTCCCTCCCGTCGCCCGACCCCCTCCTTCTCCCTCCCCGCCGCCCCTTCTTCTCCCACCCCGCCCGACCCCCTCCTTCTCCCTCTCCACCTCAACGCCCGGCGGCACTCGTCCACCTCGGCCCAAGGGGGCGGCATGGAGGCGAGGAGGGCCCAGATCCGGCGGTGCTCACGCACCTCGAGCTCGTCGGCGGCGCGAGGTGGCGGCGCGTGGAGGAGGCGGCGGCGGCGAAAGCACGGTCTTCTCGGCGGCGGCGAGCACGGCCTTCTCCTCCAGCGGCGGTGGTGGCACGTGGCGGCATGGATCTGCCTCGATCCAGCGTCGGGCGGCACGGATCCGGCCATCGGCGGCAAGCTCGTCCCCTCCTTCATGGCGGCGGATCCCGGGCGGCTCCCTTCTGCGGCTTCCCACCCGACCCGAGCACGAGAACCGTGGCCCCGGCGACGGATCTCGCCCCAGCGGCGGCGACGGCGCCAAAACCTAGCGGCGGCCGTGGATCCCATCGGCCCGAGATCCGCCCATTAGGGTTAGGTCCGGGCTTTTTGTTTTTGTTTTTTTATTTTATTTACCATGGCGGGCATTGTAAGAAGACTGCCACGGTTAATCCTATTAACCGTGGCGGGCATTGTTAAATAACCGCCACGGTTAATCGATTTTCCGTGGCGGGCATTGAAACGATTAACCGTGACCCTAAGCTGCGTGGCGGTTTCAATGTCCGCCACGGAAAATCGAAAAAAAAAACCGCCACGGAAGTTCAATTCAGTAGTAGTGATAGTTGGTGGCGGCTATTTATCACCCAGACTTAACGTGGCGGGATCTGTAATGAAAATGCCATGGTTAATTGCTACTAACTATGGCGTTAACTTACAAAATTGCCACGTTAATTTAATAAATGTCGTAGTTACGTAACCACCACAGTTAATCATGATTAACCACGGCGTTTTTTTAGTTGCCCACCACAGCTAAGAGATTATGGTGTTTTTTTGGCATGCTGCCCGGCTTGGCCTGTCTCCATTAATCATGTCGGTTTGCACAAAAAACTGCCACGAGGTTAATATTTGCTAAACACCTTGCAAAAAATTCCTATAGTAGTTTTGAGTGCAATCTTTCATTTGGCCTAAAAAGATGTACACTGTTTTTATTTTCATTGTATATTTGTATGAAACTTTGGCGACCCTTTTCTAAATGTACCACAAATGTGGTCATACAAACTCCCAAACAAGCACAAATAAAACATTTCATACAAAAGTAAGCATCAGTTTTCCAACATGCTCCTTGGTAGCATCCGTCTCTTGTAACTCACCTCCACTTTCCCTCTAGGTTCTGGAGAAAGCTTTAGCCAATTGGTCTCGGGGAATGGTGACACCAACTTGAGCTCAAAGTTCCTTAGCAAATGGCTCCATATCACCTTCATTTGCATATAGGCATAAGCTTCTCCAGGGCAAGCATGCCTTCCACCACTAAACGCGTTGTAAGTGAACTTTCCGCCAACTTTGTCTTCCTCCCTTCCATGACCAAACCGGTGTGGGTCATACACATTAGGGTTCTTGTAAATGTAAGGAATGTTGTGGTTTATCACCAGAGGGCTTGCTATGGTATGCCCACTAGGAATCTCATACTCGTAGCCTTCTCTAGTCTGCACAGTAAAGTTCTTGCGCACCTTTCGAAGAAATATAGGTGCTGTAGGGTGCATCCGCAGTGCCTCCTTGATGCAACAGTGTAGGAAACTCATCTCTTGAAGGGTATCGTAGTCTATGTTTTCCCCATGTTTCTTGACAATTTGGTGCTGCTCCTCAAGGGCAGTCTCCAAGCACACTGTGTGGCTTAGCAAGCGAGCTCCAGTCCACGTGCTACTGGTCGTGCTTGTGTGCTTCCCAGCAAAGAGGATGGCAATTATGAGGCCAGTAATCTCAGCTTCAGTCGTCGGGCGGCCATCCTTGTATTTGGCGTCCATCAGGTTTTGCAAAACATCCTCCTCAACTCGATTGGAGCTCTTACGTGATCGAACGATCTCAGCAAAAATGCTTGAGAGTGTAGCAGATGCTCTGTCACGCCGTCGAGTCGTCGGCGTTGGGGCATATGGAAACAGCAAGCTGATCAGCTGCAAGCTGTTTTCTGTGAGTTCGTAAAATGCAGAGAAAACCCCGTTGAACATGTTCTCCCGAACCTCTTTCCCGAGCAGGCAACGTGCTGAGATCAGAATGAGTAACTGCTCCAATTCTTGCTTTAAATCAATGGTGCCATGCTGTCCCCATTTCGCAAAGTATTCCTGGGAACAAATGTAATGACCGTTCATAAATATAGTATGTACTGATATTTTCAAGAAAAACTTGATTTCTTAAATACTCTTAATAATGACGCAGTCTTCAACATTTAGCTATATCCACATTACATTAAAAAAAATCTCTATCCATCTAATTTGGTATGTTATTAATTCCACTTTTCAAGGAAAATTTATGATATCACTACCATATTTCCAAAATAAATATTTTGAAACATATCTTTATTGTCAAATTTGAGAACTTGGGCAACTGAAGTGCTTAATATAATATATCTTCTATTTATCATTAGCTGGTGAATCAAAATTAGGAAAATTATAGTGATACTAACCACCCACACTGGTGTGCTCTACCCACATCCATGATGGCGCCTTTTCTTTGCCGAGTGTGACACTCAGCAAGGTTACCGTCAACGATGCCTTTTCTTTGCTGAGTGTCACCGCTGCACCTTTGCCAAGTGCCCGATAAAAAGCACTCGGCAAGGCGACCTTTGCCGTTAAATATTTCGGCGAGTGCACTTTGCCGAGTGCGGCACTCAGCAAAGAATAAGCTGTCTCCAGCAGTGTATTGTGCTTACCCATATTAATGGTATGCATAGCACATGTGGGTGTTGTATTTTGAATTGAGTTGTACAGTTATTTCTCCTAAACACACTTATAATTTGGGACGAGTTTTTTTTTATTAGACAGGGTATTAAGAAATGTTGATATTATTTTATTTATCCTTTCCCGCAATATCTTAAAATCTTTTCATGAATTAACTTATCCAATTTATAGAAAAAAGATAGCTTTCGGAAAGAATACACTCTAATGGAGCTCTGATGTTTCTTAAATCTTTTTCATGAAGTAATAGCTCATACTTATCTATTAAAAATAATGGAACTCTGACTTTCATCCTTGCCTATATATAAGGCAATAAGTACGGATAATGGAAAGAAACACAACATGATATCGACTTACATGATAAAGAAAACTCTAAAACACTAAAAATCAAGGCAAACCAATTTTGAAGGTTGTTTTGTCAACAAACTCATAGCTCTTTCATTATTTGTTCTTGCTCAATTGCCCTTACTAAAAACTGGCTACTTTTTAGATAATGAAAATATATTGTTAGAGCTATATCTCGTTAACCATATTAATTTCCGCATAAGGCAACACATGTGTCTGTGGCAGTAAGAGGGGATAGAGACAGAGGAGAACAAATGAAAGTAGGGAAGCATGCAAGTATGTTACGTTACTTACTTCGACTTCCTGAAGCATGGGAGCAACATGGCACCTCAACTTAGCCGGTTTTAGTGCATCAAGATAGAAGCGATGCTGCTCAGTTCGAGTGGCGGCATCCACACCAAATGCGACATCTTTGCCAAACATGGGGACAGTGAACTCAAGGATATTACCATGACTGATCTCAGACTCCAGTCCCTGGTAAAAATGAGCCGAGACCTCTGGCCCAGCTAGGAATGTTGTTTTCATCCCTAAGAAACTTATTGTGAACACACTTCCTAACTTTGTGTATTGCTCATGAAGCATGCCTATGAAACCCTTGGTGAGAAGTGTATGCAGAAGTCGAACCGCTGAGGTGATGCCAGTAATAACGGCAGGGGGATGAGGCTGGGTATTATTGCATGATGGTGCCGGATTAGCTGTTATTTTTGCCCATGCAACCTTGGTGATCGCTGCAGCGATGGAAACAAATGCAATGGAGAATAGTACGACAATATTGTTCACCATGTCCATGCTGTAGTTACATATATTTACTGAAAACCTGTTGAACCAAACGAACTGGTAATAGAAGCTTTAACGCTCTGCATGATTTTTCAAGAGAGATGGAGGATACAAAAAAAAGTGAATGAATATAGCTTATAGAATGTTTCCCAAAAAAAAATGTTACTGGCTCGAATTTACAATCAACAAGAGGTATGTAGCCTGACCTGATGTAGGTACGTGATCTAGTGCTGAACGGGGTGGACGATGTGCAAAAGGGATGGATCAATACGGTTTGGTTTCCAGTGATGGTGAGCTACGTTTCTTATAAAGGACACTATATCTATCTATCTATCTATCTATCTATCTATCCTTTAACCTTTATCTAAAGGAATATATAATATATTATAGCAATATCTCTCCGGTGCACCATTGGAAGAAGCATCAGAGTTGTCAAGCCTCTAACAACTAGTACCTTAACTAATAATAATATATAATATAATCATATGCCATATGTAATATAGATATAGAGATAATAATATAGAACGGAGTGACCTACATTATAATATAATACCATATAATATAGTGTAATATAATATACAATATCTCTTGGGTGCTCCATTGGAAGAAGCATAAGAGCTCTTAAGCCTCTATCTATCTATCTATCTATCTATCTATCTATCTATCTATCTATCTATCTATCTATCTATCTATCTTTCTTGTAAGTATATCTTTCTTTGGCCTTAATCTAAAGCAATATATAATATAATATAATATAGTAATATCTCTCCAGTGCACAATTGGAAGAAGCACCCGAGCTCTGAAGTCTCTAACAACTAGTACTTTAACTAATAATAATATATAATATAATAATATTTTATATGTACTATAAATATAGAGATAATAATATAAAACGGCATGACATAGCTATCTTGTAATATAATATGATATAGTATAATCTAATATAATATACTAATATCTCTCCGGTGCACCATTGGAAGAAGCATCAGATCTCTGAAACCTCTATCTATCTATCTATCTATCTATCTTGTATGTGTATCTTTCTTTGGCCTCAATCTAAAGCAATATATAATATAATATAATAATATCTCTCCGGTGCACCGCTGGAAGAAGCATCAGAGTTCTCAAGCCTCTACAACTAGTACCTTAACTAATAATAATATATAATATAATGTAGAATGGAGTGAACCGTGTTGTCCAAACCGTTGTTTGTATGTCGACTCTTATAGTTATATAGTAGACTCGCTTCCCTATAAATACCAAGGTAGAGGGCGCTTCCCTATAAATTATTGTTTTTTGTTTCCTCTCTCCTGAATAATCTTGGTTCAATTTCTTTCTTGGTTTGGTAGCGTTGCATTCCCAGCATAGTTGCATGTGGAAGCTAAAGGTGGCGCAGGGCGGCAGCCCCTTACTACGGTCCACAAACTCCTTGGTTGGGCGCACCGTGTGGGAGTTTGACCCTGACCTTGGCACGCCGGAGCAGCGCGCTAAGGTGGACAAGGCACGCCAAGAGTTCTCCGACCATCGCTTCCAACGCATGCATTCAGCCGATGTCCTCTTGCGCATGCAGGTCTGTGTATTTTCGTGTATTTACCGTACCATACGTGTTATATATTGTTGGAAATGTTAGTATTATTATATAACAAAGTACAGTAATATTTTAAATAAAATATATAATAAATACTGCAGTTTCAACTTAATACGTGAATACAAATATGTAAGAACTAAAATAATCAAAAAGATGAAAAGCATGTATATAACACAACATGAGTTGATACAACTTAAGCTCAAGTTTCAAATATATATTGAATACCTATGAACCTGGAATACAAAGGATGATGAATGTATATCTTAATATCACCAAAAGAAGTAACAGGTACAAATGGTAACAGAGAGATAAAGAAATAGATTCCATTCACCAGATAAATTAACTACTCCATTCTGAATTATAAGTCATTGCAACTTTTTTAGAGAGTAAAAAAATATTATAAGTTTGACCAAAACAATGTAGACAATTAATAAGATTTTTGACATCAAATTGGTAATACTACATAAATATAACCAAAAAAGAATCTAATGAAACTTATTTGGTATCATAATTTTAATTATTTTATTATATAAATTCGGTCAAACTTGAGATGCTTAAAGTCCCCAAGAATGTTGGAATGAAGAAAATACCTATTACTACTCTCACTCTCAAATTTCCTATTCCATGTTATATATATTACTCACATCCGTTACCTTGTCCAGTATTATGCAAAAGCCAACCCTCTTCAGTTGGACCTCCATGCTATCAGGCCGGGGAGAATAAAGACATCACGGAGGAAGATGTGCTGTCCTCATTGAAACGAGCTATCAGTCGCCTCTCTACACTCCAGGCACATGATGGACACTGGCCTGGCGATTGTTCTGGTCCTCTATTCCTTTTGCCAGGCTTGGTACTTGCACACCTCCAACTTGATCACTATATATTTTGCAATCAGAGTAAATGAAGTCATCACAGACACACCTTCATGACCAACACCACTGGCATATATATGGGACCAGTCAGCTAGCTATCGTCATTATTTTTATTTACAATTTCTACAATATGATTTGATTCATTATTTGGTTATAAGAAAGTTACTGACTACATTGTATTGCAATAGATTATAATGTTGTATGTGACTAGAACATTGAACATTGTTTTATCATCGGAACATCAGAGGGAGATGCGCCGGTATCTGTATAATCATCAGGCAAGATTACTTTACTTCAATGATTATCAACAAAACTAAATCATTTTGTGATCAGATGCAATTTCAAAAAAACTATTTAATCTGCAAGTGCAATTGTAGAATGAAGACGGAGGGTGGGGGTTGCACATTGAGGGCCCAAGCACAATGTTTGGCACAACCTTGAACTATGTTACTCTGAGATTGATTGGCGAGGGCAGAAACAGTGGACATGGAGCTATGGAGAAAGGTCGAAATTGGATCTTGGAGCACGGAGGAGCAACATATACAACATCATGGGGCAAGTTTTGGCTAACAGTATGTATAGGAGATTTCTATATTCAAAGTGGCAGTCTTATAAATTCCATTTTTTCAATAAATTCCAGTAGGGGCTTTGCCCCTCCTGTTCCGTCAAAAAAAAAAAAAAAAAAAAGTGGCAGTCTTATTTTTATTCTTGTTTCACAACCTAATTTATGGTTGTATCTCCCTTGATGAAACTTTTAAGGTCCTTGGGGTATACGATTGGTCTGGTAACAACCCGCTGCCACCAGAAATGTGGTTGATGCCGTATAACCTGCCTCTTCACCCAGGTTTGGAATTCTGTCTTTTCATGGAACAACTAATTAATATTAAAATTATTATCTCTATAGTTCTTGTTTGCAATTATTAATGGTATATATTTTATAACCTTTAACTATTGTCTGAGTTAATAAGCCATGACCTGCTTGTGATTTCTATTCGGAAAGAACTATTGCCCAGGTTCTTTTATTGAACCGTCTCATAAGAAACTATGTTTAACTGTTATTGTTCCGAACCGTATAGCTTGTCTTAGATGGCCCCACGTGTTACTATTATATTGTTTTCACATTGAAATCACATTAAATGGAATATTCATGAGCTCGAATGGCCAGGGGCTGGAGGTCAAAGAAAGTTGGTTCAAGATTTATTTCCAACACCAAACACATTTAAATTACCACCCAAAAACCAAATATACAAGTACAGTACGTATTGTTTCCAGTTATGTGGACAATGGAGGACAGTGACAAAGGCATGCGGGCAAGTAGTGTCATCTTCATCTCCATGCCTGTTCATTTGGGCAGCCTTGACTTCGCACATTTGCTATATAATCGGATCTCTGGAAATCAGGCATGTTATATTTTGAGCATGCTTTGATAGATTTTATCCATTGAAACAATAACTCATAAGACTTGTAACACCTGGTTTTAAGGACAAAACCGAATGCACACCATATATAAGCCTTGGAAGTCAAATCTCACATATAGCTACAAATAAAGGGTAGTATCAATAAAACAATGCTTTATATATGACGAACATAATATAAAAGAAAGTAACCTCAGTTAGCATACAACGGAAAAGCACTACGGTCTTCTAGTGCGGACTCCACAGGGACCAACTAACTAGTTGATCACAAGCCTAAACTTCTCCTGGGGTGAGGGAGAATAGCAAGGGTGAGTTCATGTCGAACTCCGCAAATATAACATGGAGTTCATGATGCTCAAATAGCTAACACTAACACTAGATTGACTGCATTTAGCTTTTATGTGGTAGTCATATTCGTAGCATTAATTGCAACAAGCTAGTAACAATTCCCGTAACCCCATGATCATTATAACATAGTAATGTGAACTCACCTAGGCTGTTCGTGGTGGTTCAGAGGAAACTGGAGACGTCCTGGTACTCGACGGGACGGCTTGCACGTCCTTGGCGCAGAGTCCGGCAATGAGTCGGGAATAGTGGCAGGCCAACGACGTCAACAGCGGCGGCAGGCATTGGCGACCTCGACCAGATCCCTGGCGGCAGATGAAAACTCTGCCGGGAAGGTTTTTGTGTAATTGTGCCGGTGCTGCAAAACGAGGCAACGGCCGCGTCTGATATATTGCTAGGGCTTGGAGAACAGGGCATGCACAATATATTATATAACTATATATATAGGAAAGCTGGATTGGTAACCAGTTGTGGACCCAGCTTTTGAGTGTAGGGTGGTTGTTCTAAAAAAATTATACAGCTCAGTAAACCATTCGCAATTCGGTAAAATCATATTATAATTCGGTAAAACATCGTCAAATCTTAATATAAATTGTTCAAATGCAATCCAAATACTTTGAAAAATAGCAATATAATTATCAAGTTGCAATTCCAGTTTTAACAAATCATTGTTGGAGAAATCCTTCGGATAAAATCCAGCCAATCTACGTACCTTCCGTGCATCAAGAAGACTAAAAAAACTTACCGTGATGTTCAGATTATATTGCGTTAGATCAACTTGATCCTTGTCGTGAGTCTTTATAGGAAGAACTGAAGAGGCAGTGACTGCAAAAAAAAAAAAAAAAAAAAGTCTTGTGTCAGTTCAACTTGATCCTTGTCAGTGTCAGATTACAGGCACCGTGATTCCAGCACTTACAATTACAACGAACGAAGCTGCTGTCACTGCCTGGCCGTGGCCGACTGGACGGCGGCAGCCGGCGGGCGATGGTCGATGGTTGATGGAAGCCCCGATGCCCTATAACGCGACCGCGACGGACTACTACGGCGCGCCGATCGATCTATTTGAGACTTCGAGTTTCAGTTTGACGATTGGACTCCTGCATGCGTTTGCTAGTCATAAGTCACATACTGGCCTACTGGGCCGTCGCACACGCGGACCCCAGGAGTGAGTGCTACCCTCCCGCTGCCAGAATGCGGGCATCGTGCGATCGATTTTTTTTTTTTTTTTTTTTTTTGCTTATATCCTCTATGTATGACCGGCGGGTCACATGGGTGGTCCACGGACACAACAGGAGGCTGGTTCTTCGCCGAGCGGGGCATACCCACGGCAAAGAACATATTGCTCTCGGCGGCGCCTTCGCCGAAATGAAAACGCCCCCGCCGTCAGCGAACGTCTTACGGAAATTCTTCGTAGGCATAGACGATTCACCGAGCACCTGAAGACATCCGCCGGCAGATAAACCTCTCCGAAAAGAAAAGTAACCGTTAACGGCAGTTACAACTAACAGCGGTGAGAAACCTCTTCGCTCATTGAAGAATAAACATTATTTTTTCCCAAAAAGATTTGCCGAGCGCGACACAGTAAACGCCGCCGGCAAATAAATTTCTGTTTTTTAAAAAAATACTTTTCTGAGAGCTTCCACGTTAATTCTCGGCAAAAAGAAATTTATTTTTCTCAAAAAAACTGCGGACAACCCTACTATAAATGCCATCGGCAAACAATTTTTTTTTTTTAGAAAACCCTTTGCCGAGAGCATCACACTGATGCTCGGCAAAAATTGAGTTTTCTTTTTCGAGAAAAACTTTGCCGAAAGTGCCTTTACATTGCGCTTCGGCAAATCTTTGAAAACCAGTTGTCTGTCATCCAAATTTCCTCAGATTTGCCGGCGTAGTTGCCAATGACACTCGGCAAAAGCTCCCTTTGTCGACGGCCACTCGGCAAATCTGGTGACATTTGTTATTTTTTTTTTATTTCTCTTTTCCACCTTCACAAACAGACACATGTGCAACATTTCTCATGTATTTCACATCCATTCAATCACATAATACTTATATATCACATTGACCACATATATATCACATCCGGTTGCTAATCCAGCCTGCGAGGCAAGATTGCAAGTGTTAGACTTGATTACTTGGTACATGACACAACAAATGAAACCCTTTCCTATCATAATCACAGTACTGAGCTCAGTCCGAAGCTGTGGAGCAACCGGACCGAGGAGTGTAGCTGGCAGGTCGAAACCACCCCTCGTCGAAAGGAACGTAGTAAGTTCCTCGAACTTGGCAGCCATTGCCTTCTACGTGGCCTCCACCTCCGGACGGCGCCTCCTATCCTCCCGCTAGCTGCTGGGCTTGCTCCTCACGAAGCTACCTTTCCTCTTCTATCTGAGCCTGCGACATTTAACTTCTAATAAGTCGTGTCAAGATCAACGCGTTATGACGAGTAACGCGCCAAACCTTAAGGGCGCCGACCCGTCCCATCACCACGCTCGCACGTGGTAGTATCGGCCGGTCAGTGTCCGCCCTCCGTCTTCAGATGTCGGCTAGTCTGAGGCCTCTATTGTCGATGATGCCGTCGCCGACCCCCAGCCTCCCGTGCTTCTTGCCTCCAAAGGGTCCATGACGATGTCTGTATCAATGTCATGAGCGCTCGGATCGTAATCCTCCCCATATTTCTGTCGAACTGCCTCTGTGTACTCAACGATACGGGTGCCCACACTTTGGTTGTTGTACGCCTCGGGCGGGTCGTTCACGTTTTAGGAAATGTCATACCTGCCCTTGCCATTGTGTGACATGTAGGAGGCCTGCTAGTCGTTGCATTCTTGGTCAGGATGCGCTTGCAGCTGTGAGAAACAAAGGGAGAGGATTAGTGTGCTGCACCGATAAATCTTGGATGCTCCAAATCGATAAAAAGAAACCGCTGCACTCATAGCTCTTTGTATCCGGCTCCCTTGGTGGTGTGCTGGACTGGTCATCATCGAGCGCCGCTCCTGTGCCTGCTCGTGCATCCTTTGGTACTCCTCCGTGGACCACTTATCCACCTCCAAAGTGCTGTGCGACAGTATGGCTTCGTCTCCACCGAGGAATCATCTACATGTCATGAATCATTTGACAGTTCAGAAGGTCAAACTAAACATACATACAAAAAAAAGAAATATTAATGTTGTTCATGCACCTCTATGAACAGCTCACGGGTCAACATCTCCTTTCTAGCCTGTTCCTTGTCTATCCTCCTTACAAGCACCGTCGCGTTGTATGTTATGATGGCTTGGTGCTTCACCTCGTGATGCATGTCGATGATGCGCTTTTGCGTGCTGCCTCTAGTCCGCTTCATCCCGCCTTCCTCGCATTGAAAGAAATTCTGCATACAAATTCGGTGTCAAATTCACTGTATCATCAAATAAATGTGATGTGTTGAGGAAAACCATGCGAGGTTCACTTACCCAAAACTCGTTTAGCGACCGCCTCCTTTTGTTGGTGTAGACCGGGTCTTCGCCCCGGTAGTAGTGTCCCCACATGTAGGCCGGCTCCGTCCGCCCGGTGGTGCGTGAAAATACCGGGGGTAGTCTTTGCTGCACAGAAGCTCGATAATCCTGGCGGGCTTGCATGAGGCACCGCCGACACAACGATCCAGGTCCTGCACAAGTAAGAGAAAATGTTAGTTTCTCTCGACAATCAAATAAAAGTAAGACATGTAACATTACTTACAGTCTCCCTAAGGGGCGAATCACTGGGCGGTTGTCTAGGAGCGGAGCCTAAGGGAGCTACGACGGCCTCACAAGTAGACCTTCGCCACCTTTACCGCAGCCACCGTGGAACCCACACCTGAGCCGGTCCCACCTAAGGCGTCCCTAGCGTAATCGTCCTCCTCCACCGGCGTCGCCTGCTCACACCCCGGGACATGTGGTCCATCAGCAGCTCGTCCTCATCCCCGTCCTCCTTAGTCATCGACAAAGAAGGTGGCCTCCCGGCCCTACGGGCACCGGTCCTCCTCATCCTCTCACGGTCCCGACCCCCTCTCAAGGCCCTCATCCCCTCCCGTGCCGCCACGTAAAAAGTGGGCCAAGGGAAGCTAACGCCGATCCTCGTCCACATCTTGTCGTCCTCCCCGACGTATGCTTGCCATCTTCCTTCAATCACCAGTAATCAAAATATAAACAAGACATAATTAGAATGATATGCTTAATAAACAAATATTTATTACAAAAGACATAGTATTACATATTTTAGAAGTAATCGTGATCATCATTGGGATTATTTGGTACGTCTGTCCTCTCGTCATCACTATCAAAGTTGTCCAAATAATCAAGACCATCCCGAGGAGGAATGTTGTCATCATTGTTGTCTTCATTGTCTTTGCCAAATCGATCAAGCATTTCTAAGTCCTTCAAATTTCGCACCTATTCACCATCGTCATCATCATCAACATTTCATTATCTACTTCCATTCCTAGAAGTGCAGTTAGGTCTATCTCAAAACTCCTAGGTAGCCCCTATTCTTGATAGAACTCTCCATCATATGTGTTTAGGTTGATCAAGTTATAATTTGCAATGTTTGGGATAGGTAGTTTACCATGCAAATACGCTACCTTCGCACAACCTCCAAACCCTTAATATCATCTTTGCTTTCGCAGGCATATGGCAGGTAATAAACCTACATGGCTTGTTGAGCCACAATGTAGACATCGGCTCATCTATACATGGAATCCGATTGAAATTCGACTAGCCCAATTGATGGGGTACGTTTAGTACATTCAGGATCGAACCAACGACGTTTTGAATATCGCAGGTTTAAGATGTGGGTCCCATAAAATGAAAGCTCGTATATTTCTTGGACTTTTCCATGATATTCGGTCCCATTTTTTCGACCGTAAGCACCCCCACTGTTTGTGGTAATTCGATTGGGCCGACTTTGTTCGTAGGTTGTCATGTGGAATCGTTATCCCTTCACATCATAACCTGTAAATGATCAGACCCCTACTTCGCAGCCGTTTGCAATAGCAATCAACTCGACACCGATGGAAGGATCGGTTTGGGCCTGTAAGTTCAAGGAGCATATACCGTTATAATATTGAGTAGAACGCACGACGAACTTCAAATGGACGAGCGCAATTGGACATTACCTTCCTTTTGAACCAAGAAATGGAATCGGGCCTCTGTGGCCCCGCACCTCTTGAAAGATGGGTATCAATTTCATGTGGCTCTGGCGCCCTCGATCCGTGCCGTGATTCATGAATGAATTGCTATTTGTATCGATCCACTTCGGGCGAGTTGGTCAAGACATATAGCATGATACTACGCCACTCGCATTGCTCAACCGCTTAGTGGTAGATGCACTCACACTTCCGAATTGGCCTTGGAAAAGGCTATGCTTCGATTGATTTTCGCAAACATTGTAACGAGGGGTTTGATCATGAACACTAGAAAGTTTCTCGGTATAGTATTTTGCTGTGAAGTTCGGCACCTCCTCCATAACATATGCATCTGCAACTGAAGGCTCGATCTTGGCTTTGTTTCTACATTTTTGCGTAGATTTTTGGAGTTCTCTCGAATGGGTAGCATCAATGGTACTGCACCGCCACCCCATACGCACCTCATACGGGAGGTGCGAATCATATCTTTGGGATCGGCAAGAAGAATCCCTATGGAAATATTTTCTCCAACTTACAGTAACACACAGCGCCACTTTTTCCAACTTTTGCATACGGTCTCGAGAGACCTACTTCATAGATCCGGGCGGAAGAAGTAGCTCAATTCGACAAAGACTAGCCATAGACTCCTCGAACCATTGCAGAAGAAGACGCTCAATCCATACATGGTAGTCATGACTCTTCATCCCGCTGACTCGCAGAGTAGTTAAATTGACTCCCCTCTTGACATTATGTGCATAGCCATCTGGAAACCTTAGTGCCTTCATCCATTTAAGTACTTCCTTCCTATGTTCGATGGCCAAGATGAAGTTGGCCTTAGGCCTTCTCCACCTCTTGACATTTGCGGGAGGCCTCATCTCTAGGTTTGGTCTATCACATAATGTTGCGATGTACACTCTAGCCTTAGGGTTGTCCTTAGACTTGTCGGTGCCCATGAGGGTGCCAAAAAGTGCCTCGGCAATATTATTCTTAGTGTGCATATTGTCAATGTGATGTGGCACAAGAAGGTCATCATGATAGGGAAGCCTCTCTAAGGCAGATTTATGAGTCCACATATGTTGCTGACCATATCCCACAAAACCACCACCTTGTTCATTGGCCATAAGAGAATCTAGCTAGCACGAACCTCGGCACAAGTCTTCATCTGTGGTGGAGGTTACGCCGCTACGACCCCTTTTGTAAATTTTTTGTGTCCCGTCTCAATGGATGGTCAAGAGGCAAGAATTGACGATGTTGAACGAACGACAAAAATTTACCACCCTTCTTCAACCAGATGAACCTCACATGTTCCTTTGCATATTGGGCATGGGACCTTTCAGTGAACAAACCAGCCTGAGAACAACACATACGCTAGGAAGTCATGAATTGAGTACTGGTACCAAATGTGCATTTTGAAGGTTGACTTTGTAGCTCGGTCGTATGTCCATACGCCTACATGCCAAGCCTTGATCAATTCATCGATCACAGGCTCTATGAACACAACCATCTTATTTCCCAGGTGTCCAGGAATTAAGAGCGACAAGAATATGGTGTCCCGTTGAAAGGCGACACCGGGCGGGAGATTTAGGGGGATAACGAACACAGGACAACATGTGTATGGGACAGTACTCATTCCATAGGGATTGAACCCATCTGTTGCTATCGCAACACATACATTACGTGCCTCTGCTACTTTCTCCTAATGTTTTCCATCGAAGTATTGCCATGCTTCACCATCTGATGGATGCACCATCTCAGGATATCGTTTGCCCTTTTGTGCTAAGTCATCTGCTTCACGGATTCCTCGGTCATGTATAGTCGTTGACCCTCGGTAAGAACAGAAGGTACCTGAGGATTTTTTGGGCGATGTCAATCTACTTCTTCAGACCATCTGCAGTTGGTACCCTTGTACCGAGAGGATTTACACTTCGGACAGTACTTTGCAACTATGTGGTCTTTCCAAAATAGGGCACACACCCATTCACGCAAGCATGTATCTGCTCATACGGCATCTTAGGTGCACTAAAGAGTTTCTCGTGACTCATACATGCCCGCTGGCGTGCAAAGGCCCTTTGGCGCAGGGGGTGCCAACCACGGATAACATCATCCTATCGAAGCCTGCTCGACTGATGTTTAACTCGGACTTCACCCCTAATAAGCAACCAATGCCGTCCAGTTGAGAAATTCTGGTGCTCTCATGAAGGGGTTTGGCGGCCGAGTCCATCATTTCGTAGAACGCCTTTGCCTCCTTCTCCATCGCCTCCTTATCACGGGCGTCATTTAAAAGTGCCTAGTGGGCATCTTCTAACATGTCTACAACCCTGGCATCACCATCACACACCTCGAGGCGTGGTCTCACCACCTCCTCTCTCATATGTTCTGCTTCACCATGGTAGACCCATACGGTATAGTCCTTGCTGAATCCAAAACCCAGAATATGTCTTTGCATATCCTTTCGACAAACTCTCCTCGTGTTTTCACATTTTGTGCAGGGACACCAAACTAGCAAATGACCACGAGAACAAGCATTGCCCCATACCATTTCCAAGAATTCATTGGTTTTGTTCATCCATTGGATGTCATGATCACTCTTACTTCTCCGGCCATCGTACATCTACTGACAGTCCTCCATCCTTTAGCAACCATGAATACCATCTACATGGGGTTCCTACCGTCTAATGGGTGAGGATAGGTCCTAATCCCACCCGCGGATGTGTAGATGGTCAGTTTCCATGCTCCGGTCCGATCGAGACACAATTTTGGCAGCACCTCCCCGCTGTTCTCCTGATACGTGTCCTACAAGGGAGAGTGTGTATCCGGAGAACAACAGGAAGGTGATGCCGAAACTCTATCGCCAACCAGAGCGGAACATGAACTGACCCATCTACGCATCCGCGGGCCGTCCAAAAAGCGTGGGCAATCCAAAACAAATACAGTCATAGTTATGCAAAGAAATACATACATCCAACCATATCTCTTTTTGGACAGGAGACACCTAACTAGGTTACGCGATCTACGACCATGCGAGGGTTTATTCATACATAGGGTGCCAGTGGCGAGCCGAAGCAGTGCAGGCAGACCCGCAAAGTCGAGGAATAAGAGCATCGGCCGCCAAGGTACTCCAGCTCGACTCGCTCTGACGGGCTCCTCTCTGGAAAAAAAAATAGGGCTTAGTTTAAAATTTCGGCAGAACCTCCTCTACAAGGTGAGGTTTCTAGACCTGCAATAAAGCGTACGACATGAAGGCCGACAATATAAATGTGCATTTAAATCTACATATCGGCTTGAAGGCCGACGACTAGATATCCACATATCAGCACGAAGGCCGACAACCAAATATTCATACCTAGCTAGGGTGGCAGCTCGAGGCGACGAACATGCGTGTGGCAGCTCGGGACGGGCGGGCGGGCAGGGCGGCTTATCACCGATCGACCTCTTCCTCCTTCCCCTCTTCCTCTTCTTCCTCCCTCCTCCTTTCCTTCCTCTTCTTCCTCCTCCTTTCCCTCCTCTTCCTCTTCTCCTCCTCCTCTCCTCCTCCTCTCCTCTTCTCCTTCCCGGCCTACTCCTTTCCTCCTCCTCTAGTCGTCTTCCACCTCCTTTCCTCCTCCACCTTTCCTCCTCTCCTCGGCCTCCTTTCCTCCTCTGCCGGCGGGAAGGCCTGGCCGAGACCACCAAAAGCTGGCCCACGGGCAACGGAGGGGCGTGGGCGCGTGGGGCGATGGAGTGCGGTTGGGTGGGACGGGGCGGCGGTGGGCGAGGGAGGGGCGTGGCGTGGTGGGCTGCCGGACGCGTTTGGGCAGGGGTGGGGGTGGTGGCGGCAGCGGCGGCGGCGGCGTATGCGTGCGTGTGTAATGCGTGTGTGCCGAGTGAGTGAGTGAGTGAGTGAGTGGAGTGTGGGTTGGGTTTTAGGGTTTTTTTTTTATTTTTTTTAATCTTCGCCGAGGGGGATCTGGGCACCCTCGACAAAGAACACCCTCAAAGAAACAACTCATCCTACACCGAACCACACCACGTGTCCCGACCTTTGCCGAGGGACGACGGAGACTCTCAAAGAAATCTTCATCCTTTGCCGTGGAGGCATGTGGTCGAACAAGCGCAGCGATGCATGCGTGAGCGAGCATGTCAACATGAAGACACATGGCGGGGCTAGGAGTACATCTGTGCCTGATGTTTTTTTATCGTAGAGAAGAGACAGATGCGAAGATAGGAACATTAGATAAGGTGGAAAGAGATTATTGGAAAAGTAAATTTTTTAATTTTTGAGTGTTATCAACTTGGGTGGTTGGATGTAATTAACTGTTGGTGCTTGACGTCGTCAAATTCGTCGCGGACATATGTATACAAATTCATACCAATTTATTTTGTTCTGTACAGGTAAAGTGTATTTCCGTTGTAACGCACGGGCATATTTCCTAGTTAGTACGTAAACGGGTTTCATTCAAAATTTCAAAATTTTCTCCTCTCTTTAGTCCGCCTGGGCCACACATTTGTCTTATTTTTTTAAAAAAAGGTATTGCAAGTTCATAAAGTGTGTATGGCAAGGCAAACAATGCACATATAGATGCAACTTACTCAGTAGTAGTTACGAGGAGTAAGTGCGACCATGGTTTATGCATTGAAGATGCTTTTTGAATTAGTTTATTTCCCTTCAACGTTGTTTCAATAATCAAAATTGCTTTTGTCATACTAGTTTACCAAGATTACAATTATAACATGATTTCTAGCACAAAATGCTACATTTTTTACTCTGATGCTCCTCCTAGTAAGTCTACAGAATTCCTGCAACAACGCACAAGATATCATGTCCTTGACCACGTGGGGGGGGGGTGTACAATTACTTTTTGAAGTTCATAAGAATAGTTTATTGTCTAAATATTCTTTCAAATAATTATAGTATTAATTTTATGAATAACGGTCTAACTGCCAGTGACATTTTATATTTAGGTTTTGTTTGGTGTATGGTTCTGATATTAGATGGAGGTAAAAACCCAAAATTCTTTATCTGTGTGCAAAACATATTTATGTAGTACAATATTTTTATTACTATAAGTATGATCATAAGTAGTATGTTTTAGGCCATCCCTCATTACATCCTATTATTTATTCACAAAATATTGTAGGTCGAATGTGGTGTCATTGCAGAGCGGTGTATTTGCCTATGTCTTACATCTATGGAAAGAGGTTTGTTGGTCATATCACACCACTTGTTATGGATCTGAGAAATGAACTCTATGAAGATGCATACAACCTAATTGATTGGAACTTGGCTCGAAACCGGTGCGCAAAGGTTTGTTGGAAAAAATACCAGGCTACTATTAAAATATGAATCCCTAAGTACTTTGCTTTAACCATACTGTAATTTTCCTTGAACTTTGGCTTTCAATAAAATCCCTGTAGGGGCTTCCTGCCCCTGCAGTTTTATCAAAAATATATATATATATGAATCCAATTCACACATCTATTTTGGACAACTGTATCACAAGAAGTTTTTATATTTAATGGTTGGTCATAATCTATTTGTTGATTTATCATAATTTTTACTTGCGATAGTAATTATATCATAAATATATATTCATAATATTGTAAATTAGTACAATCATTATTGTAAATCCAGATCGCCATAGAATGAATACAAGATAAAGTGAAACCTTTGAATATGAGGTCTTGGACACCAAAATATCATGATTATTTCTAAATGGACACTTCAATATATATGATCACGTCTCCTGACATTATATTTCTTATTGGTATTGATGAGTATATGAGCCTTCGTATATGTCAGAAGTTCGTTATATATACATATGTGCCTAGATAGGGCTACGGTTATCTATATATGATTAGTCCCAACTGACTGTGATCCTTATTGATTGAGAGAACATACTTATGCTATGCTGAAGTATTTTTTTATAGCATTCAGAAAGTTAATACAAAAATGATAAATGATTTAAGATGTTGATCTAGTAAAACTTGAAACAAGTATTACCTATCCTCCGTTTTTTTACATGATTTATGAGTTAAATTTTAGGGATGCAATATTTTTTGGAAATCTAAGTGATTTATGTATATGCTTTGTACTTCAGGAAGATCTGTACTACCCACATTCATTTCTTCAGGATGTCTTATGGGGCACTCTTCACAAGTTTGTTGAACCAGTTATGATGCATTGGCCTGGGAGCAAATTTAGGGAGATCGCTTTGCGCAATGCCATGCGCCACATTCACTATGAAGACGAAAACACTTTCGATATATCAACCTTGGTCCCGTAAACAAGGTGAACTATGGACTATGATTATGTGTTGATGCTTTTCAAAAGAGTACATAGTTTTGTTTTGTACAGTTCTCACCACAACAAGTCAAGCACATTATCGCATGATATTACAAAGAAAATAAATCTAAGTTTTCATATCCAAAGGTCATACCAATTGGATGGCAAAATAATCACAAGCACTCCCTCAAACAAGCACAGCTGCTCCAAGCCACGTAGATGACAATAACCGCTAAGAGTAACAAATAAACTACAGCCCAAGGAAAGAACTAGTGCCACTTTATGCAAATCAACAAATAAAATGCACTAGACTCTCCCGCTCTCAGTTTCGATCAAGTAAAAGTCAATAGCTGAGTTGGACATGTTTTGGGTTGGCTCACATTATATTAGAATGCTTACAATGCCTAGAGTGATCATATCCCAAAGACATATTGGGGTGTCTAAATAGTAATCTGATGGCAGCTTCGCGTAGGTCTACAGAATAGGCCGTTAGCTACTCCAATATGGTCACATATAACGCATGGTCCCATGCAAACCCCTGGTAGACCACCGAACTAATCCAGTGTAATCCAGAGACATTCAAGCAAGGGTTTTAGGCGATCGGACTGGTCCGGTGCTTCACAGTGGACTGATCTAGTAAGTATTACAAAAATATCCCTCTACAATAGTGCTAGCTTGGTCCGGTGCTGTCAGTCCAATGGCTAACCCTAGACACTGTGAAGTCTTCTCGGCACCCAATTTCATAGCTTATAGTCCAGTGCCCTCTGGGAATTATCATAATAATATGGTGCCTGTAGAGGCACCCTAATTAGCTCTATTTTAAACCCTTTTCAAATGCACTAACTCCAGTATGATGAACAACTGCTTTGGCCCTAATTTAGCATTTTTCAAATATTTTACAAAGGATTTTTACTTGCATCTCACCAAGTCACTATGTCTAATGCATATGCAAAACAATTTCACACCTAGTGGCACTTAGATTACTAATTAAGATTTAGAGTTCACCTCTTGATGGTAAGGAAATCTATCCTAAATCCGACCACGTACTCTATTGTGTTTAATTCAACAAGGAGTTTTCTTTTTTCTTTCTTCTTTTACAAGTGTGTGTGCTTGGCCCAATTGCATAGACTGAACACCCTTCATCCATCTGCAAGCCATGCTCACCTCCTTGTTATGGACCTAACCTAGCCTATCAGTTGGTCCACTGCATACATCGAGCTAGCTTTCTGATACTAAATGCTACCATTTCTTCAAATAATTCAGTTGCATTTGTACACATGCAGCCTTTGCAAAACTCCATGGTAAAATATCTCCGTAGCCCTAACATTTTATTGGTAGAATATAGGTATATGTCTGTGGCTGAAATTTTTTTTTGGATGTTTTGCTTTATTTGCAAAGCTATATACCTCAGTAATAATGTGTACATTATTTAGTTATGACAAGCTACAAAAATTTTAACCCCAAAAAAACTGTGGAATTATTTTCTGTTTAGTCCTTTTTAAGGTCAGCCTCAATGGTGGGTTTTCATTACATTGTTTTAAAACTGCCATGTCATATAAAATGAAATGAAACTTAAGTGAAACCCCTATTCTCAATGGGGAGTTTTATTCTGTGATTTCATAGGCATTTAATTTCATAACTCAGAGATACTTGGTATTCGTGCCAAGAGAGTTTCACGAAGATAAAACTTTTCCATTCTCTCCTCAGTCTTTCATGCAAAAGTGGACTTTTGTTGATGTGGCACCCTATTTAATGTACATGAAACGCCTTTGAAACCCCCATTGAGATTGACCTAACAGTTAACTTGTCAGACAAATTAGAATGCTGGCTCATAATAGCCACCTTGAAATTACGCAAACAACAAACTCCAGTTTCCCTACCATTTCTCTACACCACTTTAGCGGGAGCATTCCTTCATCTTCCTCTTCTTGGTATTATAATCATATTCTATTATTTGTATGTGTTAGTGATTCGGAACTTTTGTTTGAAGTGTGTGCCTTAGTGACTAGACTAGTATAATATTTCTCAATTTTTCCTAGAAGCTTGTTCTGTGAATTGGTCCCAGATATCAAATAACATTATACGCAGGTAATGAATATGCTTGCTTGTTGGATTGAAGATCCAAACTCAGAGGCATTCAAACTCCATGTTCCTCGAATTTATGATTATTTGTGGCTTGCTGAAGATGGTATGAAAATGAAGGTAACCATTGCTGAACCTTTTTTTTCATGAATATAACTAAGACTTTTTAGTTATATAAAGTGTTGTTGTGATAGCCAATGATACAATTATCAAGGCTTGCAAGTATCCATGCATGGAATTATCATGGCCAATGATTACATAAGTTATATGTTGAAGGCTACATATTGTTGAAGCAGGATCACCGATCACACACAGCTATGCATGGTGGCTATTCCTAGAATCAAGAATGCGCATGGAATTTTGAGTGGAACACGATGAACACAGCGATGAATGCCGCGGCAGCCGCCCGGGAGACGGTGCCCCTTTTCACCATTGATTAAACTGAGTTCAATCACACTTACAACTGATATGAGGCGCTTAACTCACACCTCATATGCTCCACTACTGATACCAGTAGTTAACACACACGCTTACAACAAGCAAATTCAAATTTAAACTGATACAAGATGGCTAGAAACAAATTGCTCTTGACAGAGCGACACACTGACGTGGTCGATCACCACGCCGACGCCTTACCACGAGTTTTTCCCGCCAAAGCTATAATTCAAATTCTGCAGTGTTTCTTGCCAAACCGACTTCACCACAGTGTGTTCCATACCGTGAACATGAGCTTGACCAACACATATTGTGCCTTAGGTGCAAAAAACAATCATCGACTGTAGCATAAACATTTATTTATTCCTACACTGTTGACTATCGACTAGTGATCACAAACACAGCAAATAACAAGGTTACTGGTATTGTCAATTTTGTTGAATTTTCTTTTGCAAACTAAAAGGAATTCATATTCTCTATTCTAATAATGTAGGGTTATAATGGCAGCCAGCTATGGGATGCAGGTTTAACAGTTCAGGCAATTGTGAGGACCGACCTCATTGAAGAGTTTGGTCCAACTCTTAAACTAGCCCATGCCTTTGTGAAGAATTCACAGGTACATACATGGTAGGACGGAGACCTAGACTTCTGTCTGCGAATGGTTGATTTCACTTGCCATACTTATTAACTTTGTATTCCTTAGATACTTGATAATTGCCCTGGAGATTTGAACCAGTGGTACCGGCACATGTCAAAAGGTGGATGGCCATTTTCAACAGCTGATCAAGGTTGGTCTGTATCAGATTGCACTGCAACAGGACTAGAGGTAAATATAGCTCCTTAGTATACGACAAAAATATTTTTTTCTCTAATTTATTTCCTTCAATGACCATCTTGACCGAAAACTTTTGCTGCACATTTATAAGAATACATAGTATTTATATCTTTAATATGCATAATATTCAGTGCTTCTCATTGGAATTTCTATGATGTTATTCTGGAGTCACATCAAGTTCATTGTCATATAATGTGGTTTATATTTTTCTTTTGTAATTTTCTCTTATACCTACAGGCAGTTCTACTGTTATCAATGATTTCTCCTGAAATAGTTGGCGAGCCGATAGAGGTAGACAAAGTTTATGATGGTGTAAATTGTCTCATTTCTCTTATGGTAAGCATGTTTCAAGTATTTGCCTCTCATTGTGCATAAGTTTCGTGTTGTAGGATCATATTTGTCCAACTTCGTTTACAGTTGTAAAAGTAGTGTCCGTGCAAAAAAACAAGTTGTAAAAGTATGGTGAATTTTTCATAATACTAAGTCCTTGGGGTTGTTGCATCGAATCAAAGCAATATTAAAATTTGTCACATTTCCTTTTAGTTAGATTATAACTTTCTATGGTTTAAAAAGAAAAGGAAGGTCTATTAATCTCAAACATTTGCATCAAGGTGGTACAATCGACCTACGACCATTAACGATTTTGCATAGCTATTATACAAACAACCTATGATTAGTGAAGTATATAGACACGATATCATGTCATAATGAACAACAACCCACATCATAATATTCAACCCACACCGTAAAAAGGTCATCCTGAATAAACATCTATGAGGAGAAACAACACTCATAGTGCACCATGTTTCTATGATCCAACCACAATTGATTGGCACCTAAACTGATACTAGCAAATCGATGTTCCCTATTACCATCTCTCAAAATATGTTTGATGTCAATTCTTGCCATGCCTTCCACTCTTGGGTAACTATAATCGAACACCACCAACACCATGAGCCACATGTCCAAAATACATAGGATCCATCTAAGGACAGAACGAGACATCCGAATAAGAGATTCCATGAGTCGATGGCAAGTGACTCAAGGATCTAGGTAGGTATGGAAGCTTATGACTATAGATGAGGAAGCCATTGGGAGGGGTAGCTACATATATAGTCAACCAAGATGAAATCGTTGAAGATGAGCCGGACGACAACTTACTGCATTTTGAACACAGACGTCACTCGGTTCGGAGTAGATTAAATGCCCACGTCAGCTCTAGAGGATGGAAATGCTAACTTTTTTATGGTTGAAAAAAACTTGACATGTACTTATAGAAAAGCTTTGACATTTATTTCTCTTAGATCACAGATTGAACGGGAATGATCAATCCCCTACATAGAACAGGTAAGTAGGGGCGGCTAGCGAAGCTTAGTAGGGTGGTTTTGCTAGCCACCCCTAACTTACGGTTCCTACAGGTGGTCATCTGTAGGGCGGTTGATGTTGCAACCGCCCCTACTGTATGAGCCGCCCCTACTGAGAGTTTACAAATTTCGTGTTTTCAAAATTTAAAAAATAGTAAAAAAAAATTATTTAATCGAGTGAGGGCCCCCACACGGTCAGCCACCGCCCGCAAAATCCGCGCAACGCGGCTGCGAGGGTTCAAACCCACGACCAGCTCTCGCGCGCACAGAGCCCCCCCCCACCACCGTGCTACATGTGTGTTTGTGTCCGCAATGGGTTCGGATCCCCACATATTATACAAATTCAATTGAAAGTTGACTATTTGAGACCCCAAATGGATTCAAATCAAAAAATTGGTCAACTACAAAGTTTCATAACTTTTCAAGATTTACAATTCATATTCAGAAAGTTTTTCCATACGAGGTCGTTTACAAAATTTGAATTTCAAATTTGAGAAATTTGAACTTAGTTTTTGCATGACAAGATGATTTCAAAAATAAAAGTGGTCAACTACAAAGTTTTTCAATCCGAAGTCATTTGAAAAATTCAATTTTCAAAATTTGGACATTCAAACCCACATTTTGAGGCATCAAATAAAGTCAATTCAAAAAGTGGTCAAAAACAAAGACTCAAAAACTTTTTGAAGTCTACAATTCTTATTTAGAAAGTTTTTCCATCAGATGTCATTTTTAAAAATTATTTTTTTAGTGTCTCATTTCAAAATTGCGGCAAAATCATCTGCGGGGGCCCCTCAATATAGAGTTGCCCCTACTGTGAACCACAAAAGGGGCGGCTGGTGATTGAGGCGCCCTGCTAATAGTAGGGGTGGCTCGTAATAAAAAAAGCCCCTCTGTAGGTGCGGCTCATACTTTGTTCACAGTAGGGGCGGCTCAAAACAAAAACTGCCCCTACTCAAAAAGCCATGGATCCAACTTAAAAGCATTCATTAAGATTTGATAATTTAGTGATGTTTCCTTAATTTTCTGTGATTTCTCTTTTTGTGTTATCTTTCAAATATGTCTATCTGAGGAGCTGGGTGTTATATTTCTGTCTGAAATTACCTCGCAGAATGATAATGGTGGATTTGCAACATTTGAACTCACAAGGTCATATGCATGGTTGGAGGTTAGTTAATCAATTTCTTTCTTGTTTACCTTGTGCCAACACGCTGTTTCCTGGCCATAAGCCCCTAGTTGAGCAGGATAATTGTAGTGGCCACTAGCCGAGAATAAACAAGAAAATTCCATTAGGTCATGGTCAGCTCTGGGGCATCCCTATAAGATGATGCTGGGGCTTATGTTTTTTTAGCTCCTGCATGTGGTTAATGTTTCTTCTTAATCACAATGTCTTTGGGAAGCTCTTTCCAAGACTAACAGCATCACAGGTCTGCTTTATACTACCCTTTCCAAGAGAGATTTATGGTTGCATTACATCAGAGACATCTACATTTATAGATAGAGAACAAAAACATGAAATATAGAGATATTAATGTAGAAACAAAATTTTGACCTCTATTGATGTAGAAAGATAGGAAGCCGGATAATCGATGAATCAGGCATTGTTAGTTACATCCATTTCCAAAATTTCATGGACTCTCAACAGACTCATCCATAATCCAAACAGGAGATATGTCGAGTCCCTTATCCGTCTCAACTTGCACTATGCATCCATCATCTTTTTTCGCAAACAAGCCCATGATGGCAAGTCCTGTGATGCTATTGAAAGGGTTGTTAGCATGACACAAAACCAGAGACACCGATTGGTGAGACACATCCATCATGCCAGCGTACGTTCAGCTAAATCCACACAATTATATGGCAACAAAATTTGTGACTAAAATCATTTCATGGACATGCATTCATCATCTCTGATGAGCGATATGAGTTATTCCAATAGTGAATTTTATTCCATTATACTCCCTCCATATCACAACAGATGGGCTGTAGTATAGCAACCTGGTCTCCAAAGCACAACTTTGACTTTTGTATAAAAATATTTATTGGAAAATTAATTATATATATATATATATATGAAAGTAATTTCAAGAAAAATCTATTGATATGATTTTCATGTTTCCAAACTCAATGACTTAAAAGTTATTCATCATTTTATATTCTTAATGTTCAACCGAACCCTTTTTTTAAACCCATCTATTTGTGTTATGGAGGGAGTACTCTTTAGTAAATATTTAGATTATTGCAATAACTAAGTTAAAATTGTGAATGCAGGAAATAACTGCTGAGGTCATTGATTATATGCATTATTGAAAAGTGCAGCAACATTTCCCCGTGTGGATTCTTAATTAAGTTCTAGCTTTTCTAACATGTTTTTATCTCAAATTCAGCATATTAATCCTTCAGAGACCTTTGGGGGCATAATGATTGATTACCCGTAAGCTGCAATAATCCTTTGGTTTTCTACTACTGCTTTATTAGAAATAAGAAAAGAAGACAAACAAAATACACAACTGATTTGACAGGTATGTTGAATGCACATCGTCATCAATTCAAGCTCTAGCTTTATTCAAGAGACTCTACCCAGAGCACCGTAGGAAAGAGGTGGACAACTGTATCAGCAAGGGTGGAGATTTCATTGAGAGCATACAAAGAAATGATGGTTCATGGTCTGCATTTCATTTGGACACCATGAGATTACACCTTCATCATCATACTTACAAATATGTATTTCCAACAGGTACGGTTCTTGGGGCGTCTGTTTCACCTATGCCACATGGTTTGCAGTGTCTGGATTAGTTTGTGCTGGCCGGACGTTCAAGAACAGTTCTGCAATAAAAAGGCATGTGAGTTTCTATTATCAAAAGAGCTTCCTTCTGGTGGCTGGGGAGAGAGCTATTTGTCATGCCAGGACAAGGTAACTTGCCTTTAATCGACCTGTTTGTTCGTTTTAACTAACTCATTTTCCAATAAGCAGTACTGATGCTGATAAATGCTATATCTACCCTGGGATCTTCTAACTTCGACTAAAACAGGTTTACTCAAACCTTGAAGGCATGCGAGCACATGCAGTGAACACTAGTTGGGCCATGCTGGCCCTAATTGCGTGCAGAACAGGTCTACCCTTTTCGTCTTACAAACTTGTCTCATGGGTTTTATGGATACAATGCACACATTTGTAAAGGATATATTGTTCCTCATTGAATTGTTACAGGCTGAAAAGAGATCCAGCCCCACTGCATCGGGCAGCGAAGGTTTTGATCGATTTGCAGTTAGAGGATGGAGAGTTTCCACAGCAAGTAATAATACTCCTAACTGATGCAAGAGAAATAAAACATTCATTTCTAGTTTCTTCCATGTGACACATTCTTTTTTAAAACCTTGTGTCATAAAAAGCCAAAGGAGAAATGGATTTCCTTTTACCCCTATGATTACAGATATCTTGTAGACTAAACAGTAATTAATATAAAAGCTCCAGCACTAAGAGGTGTCTATATAGATAGAAAAACAGATTT
Source organism: Hyparrhenia diplandra (assembly GCA_015847255.1). Classification (NCBI taxonomy): domain Eukaryota; kingdom Viridiplantae; phylum Streptophyta; class Magnoliopsida; order Poales; family Poaceae; genus Hyparrhenia; species Hyparrhenia diplandra. Next base: position 2,114,607 of record JADLZK010005668.1, on the reverse strand, counting down.
GCTCAACAAACTCCTTATTGTTTTCTGTATATGTTCCAAATACTGGACTCAGATTGAATGCATCTCTTATTTCATGAGTTTAGCCAATCTTTTGGAAGTTGTTGTAGTTTGGAAATTACATATCAATCAAACAACTAGAAAAATAAAAAGATATCTAGTGCAAACTACAACATCGAGTCTCATAAATGATTTTTATCAATCTCTGTAGGTCTCTCTTTTTTCTTACCCATCTAGTTAATTTCAAATGTAGCCACTCTACTCAAATGACCATTTTTATTGATGAAATTTTACTATGTTCTGATTTATTAATAAAGTTGAACTATGTAAAACAGGATATTATTGGAGTCTTCAACCAAAATTGCATGATCGGTTACTCCCAGTACAGGAACATATTCCCTATATGGTCTCTAGGAGAGTATCGTACCAGGGTACTTGCTGCAGGAAGAAATAGCCGATATGCTTATCAGGTGTCTCTGAAGCACCAATATCCGATATTCTTATGATTCAACATGGTGACAAAAATGTCATTTGCCACACAGAGTTTCTACACTCTTGTTATCTAGTACCTTGATTTTCTATAACCGTTGATGCAATAAACTCAGTGATTACTTGATTATAGCAGTGTCATGTATTGTCAATCGAACATACTTGTACTTCCTTTTATCTACCAAAGGATACACAAAAACTTGTAAACAAGCATTGTGCAATGGTGTCATATTATTTCATGGACTGTGGCCATGGTGTGTTTATTGTGCTTGTTGCTTCTACTGATTAGAATAGTACTAGGGTTATGACGTTGGTCCAAGATTTCTATGAATTGGTACTAGACATAGAACCATGAAAACGATCCATGTGGTGAGAAGAGGATTTATTAGAGTAATTGTAATGGTAATTATCAAGAAATTCACGAAGCTAGGACAGTCACTCTGCTAGAAATCCTTATCAGTGACATCGCTATTAGTGACGCAGAAAGAAAACGAGCCACTAAAATAATATCAGTGACGCGGGTTAACTAGATGCATCACTGATTAGCTGTTGCCCAAGCTCTAGGAACAATACGGGTCACTAATAACAACATAACAGTGGCGCGGGTTAACTAGACACGTCACAAATAATAGGCCCGATCAGGGACGTGGATGAGCAAGACGCGTCACTGATAAAAAGAATGACGCATTTTGTCTAGACACGTCACTGATACGAGGACATGTCAGTGACTCTCTTATCGGCAAAACTCGTCACAGTTAGGTGCCGGCCCAAACAAACCGTTGCTTTTTGGGCCAAAAATTTGAACGGTCCAAACACCTACGCCGTTCTTTTAACCCTCCAAGATCATCTCCAATAGATTAGCAAAATTGTTCTTCAAAGGTAAATATAGCTATTACTAAAGGAAAAACACCTCCAACACACTTTCTAAATGACTCTCCAAATTAATTTAGTAGCTCTCCATCCACCTTATTCACTCTATACTTTTGAATAGCCTACCTCATTGCTATATGAAGGACTGAACTGTTCTTCGTGCTATTTATCTGACATATATAATCGATCGACTCATGTTACAAATTTATTAGATTAATTTAACTAGAAAAATAAAACATGCCAGTTACTTTTTTGTGCAAAATTATGCATAAGAAAGCAATATTTTATACAAGCTTACTAACAAATAAAATATAAGAAAATAAAAAGCACCCAATGTTCCATGGTTGGCAGACTTTAGATAGAAATGTATACTGAATGAAAGTTGTGATGGAATAATTGCATAGCAGTTTCAGCTCGGATATACTCCCTCTGGGATGGTATTAGAAGTCGTTTAGGACAGCGATACGGTCTCCAAAGCACAACTTTGACATCTTATTATTATAAAAATATTTATGAAGATGTGATATATGTATACTTTTATCAAAGTATTTTTTAAGACAAATCTACTCATATAATTTTTACATTTACAAATTCAACAACTTAAATGTTATTGATGATTTATATTCCCTATGTTTGACCCGAACATTGTCCAAAAATCGACTTCTAATACCATCCCGGAGGGAGTACCTTTTCACCTGTAAACATCTACTCAATCTTTTCCTTGAGCTTCGCAACCTATAAAAAAACTAGATGGATTCCCCGGCATTGCCCCTGGTATGAAGGAGAAATCTGTTAGAACGGCAGCTAATACCACATAGATCCTTGAGCATGGTATATGACAAATATTCTTTTATTACTTTTTATTCCTCATAATTTTGATTAGAAATATTAATGGAAAAGAATGGTCCATCTTTAAAAAATCTAACAAAATACCTATTGATCGAATACATATTTTGACAAAGAAGAAAATACATGTATGTGATATATGACAATGTAAGGCGTCACATAGAACCTGAAAAACATTATTCTGTAGCTTCTCAGGTACTGTCTCATCCACAATTGTTGCTTAAATTTTGTTAAAAAAACACACATATAGATAGAGTAGTACTCATACAGTTTTTTTTTTTGGAAACAGTACTCACCCTTTCCATTCTTCTATCTCAAAAAGTAATGTACTCAGAAAATATCTTCCACTGTAAAAGAAACTGCCACCCCTTATCAAATAAAAATAAAGTAAAATCAGCAGCAACACACCGTGGCCTTTTGGATAGCTTCTCATCCACTCATTCAGTCGTTGTCTTCCCACGTTTCCTTGGGGCTCCCATATGGGACGGTTCTTCTGCATGGGAGATCCGTCCAGATGCTCCTCTATTTTCCTTGCTCTTCTAGATGCCATCCTCGTCGAGATTAGGCACTACCGGGGCTGGATTCAGGGGCCCTACCACCACCCAGCAGCGATATGGGTGGCCGCGGCGAGCGAGCCATCGTGGCAAAGCTCTGCAGGTATGGTGCTGGTGGACGCGCGGGCTGAAGCAGTGCCGCCGATCATGGTAGAGCTGAACGGATATGATGTATGCCCATCTATCCCGTCGAGGACGTTGCAACGGCAATCTAGGAGAAGCCTGACAGAGGCGTTGGGACGCAGCAAGGCTTTTGTCCTGTGCGAGCGGGGCGGAGGATGCGCCAGGTGGAGCGGGGTGGCTGCCGAGGATAGCAGAGGCAAAGCGAGCTATTTATCCATTACAGCGAGGAGGCGAGGACCTTTAGATTCCTTCAAGCTTCTGTGGCAATTCAATTCTAGGTGCGTCTGTTATGGTGGATGAATCGATGGTGTGCTTGGACTTGTGGTGGAGGAATTGACGGTGCAATAATTTTTTGGGTTGGCGACGAAGTGGCGGAGCTGGAATAACAGGTGGAGGTGGGATCTGATTCGTTAACTGAAATTGCGTTTGCGTACTGCTGCAGTCTACATCTATCAAGGAGACTCTGCACAGAAACTTGGTATCCTGCAAGTGAAGACAGGTACATGAGTAAAACAGATAGGCTTTGCACGTCATGAGAACAGCGGCCTCTTAATTAACCTCGTCACAAACCTTTGGATTGAGGCGTTTTAGCTGTTCAACTGTTCGCCAACTCTGGGCTAACTTCTGCGCTACTTTTTTTTCTGGAATAGGATTTTCTTGCTGAATGCGCAGACTGCATTCACACGAACCAGTTAGTCATGTGCTTACATCATAGACCAATCATCAATGTAGGTATGAACTTATGTAGTTCACTCACTTCTCACAGAATTCTTGAACCTCTGGTATTTCCAGATCTAGATAGTACTTTGAACATGTTGTAGAGCAAACTATAACACAAAAATATCATGACTTCAGAACAAATGGCATCAGAATATCTCCGTACACACTATGGATGCTATGATAGAGACTAATGTTTTGCAATAAAATAAAGATATATAATTTGACAGTATTGCATAGTAGAAGCCGACAATAAAAGGGTGGTTCAACAATTAACCTGAATGTGGGCTTTCAATGCGCATCCCTGCAAAGACAGCAACAGAGGTTTTTTTTTTTTTATTACCTTTCTTGAGCATATCTTCAGGAAAACTGCAAGTAATATCTCCATACAATGTGACACCCAGTCTCCTTCCACTGTAAACGGCAACTCCAGCAGTGAGGAGCTGTCAAGGGACATCAATCTAGTGAGGGATTTTTTTCTCATTCTTCTGCACATCCCCAACATATACTATGTGGCCCAGAACATCTGCAGTTTTTATATCCACACATGTAAGGGTGGAAAAAAGAGATGCAAATGTGTCAGTAACTCTGATCAAATTTGCAGTTCCAAAAGAATCTACCTGTTAATATGCTATTGTCACTCTACGTACTCCCTCATCTCAAAATAAACGACGCTATGGGGAAGCGTGCCGGTCAAACTTTCTCAACTTTGACTATGTTTGTAGAAAATATGTGCAACATTTAAATCTTCAAATAAATTTGCTAAAAACTAGACTTTAAGATCTTTCGATGATACTAATTACTTCTTGGGAAGCGAGAAGGTCTTTTATTTTGGAACAGAGGGAGTAGATAGGAGTTGTGGATGGGTATCGAATCAATATCTCCTTCTATCTCATTGACCACTGTCTGCCTTCCAAAGTATATAGTGTAAGAAGGTCGAAGGCCATGTTGATCGCCTACAGTCGCAGCTCATCTGTGGCCAGTGCACCCAGCTGCACATCAACACACCTGATCTCTCTCTCTTTTCAGAGCCCTAGCACGACCCTGTTGCCCTTTCCCTGCGTACACCAATTTCGTTGCAGCTGTTAATAACTCTTTGGAATTGTTAAGCTGACCATAGGTTCAGAGATTGACAATGAAACAGACCATCTTGGTGCATCTAAAGGCGTTAGTCATCACCGATGGCACGCCCATGCACTCAAAGTTGTAATTGATGCTGCCACCGGTCATTTTAATGATCACCTGCAGTTGAACAAACACAAAAGGTGCATTTGCAGGTTGTCGAGTTGCTCCTGCCTTCAAAAGTTCAGATAACACTATGATGAGGATTCATAGTCATGGTTAGTCATGGTTATCCAGAGGTACTCATGGTCATTTAGAGGTATGGTTTGGAGACAAACCTGCTCTGAAGAGTAAAAACCTCAATGCCCTTTCCTATAAATAAAAATTATACATAGGCATGGTGATCCACAGATAATCATGGTGATTCAGCGACAAACCTGTTTGAAGATGGAAATCCTCAATCCATGGCTCTGAACGAATCTAGTGCTACCCAAATCCTCAATCCATGGGCTCCTGCATCGAAATAGAGGTCAACATGAGCGTGGCATTTGAAAAGTGTGAAGAACAGAAGAAATTGGTACCGATGCCTGTTATGGGGACGATAGACTGAGAGGACATGGCTAGGTAGTGCTTCATATAAATCTCACCCTGCAATTGAATAGGTTTAATCGATAATCAATAGGATTAATTGATCATCAATTTCACTATTGGTGGAGGTAAGGGATCTGGCAGGGGAATAGCCGGCCGAGGAGATTGAAAATACGGAAGAGGGAAAAGTCGGGCACGAAGAAGGTCAAGGGGCCGGTGAAGAGCATCGTAGGGGAGGCGGGCAGCCTTGCAAATGCAAATGAATGGCCTGAACTAAAAGTGGATCCGTTCAACGCTCTTCATGCACAGGAGAGGACATGGTGGGGCTGCTGAGGTGGCACCTTTTCATGCGGAGAGAAATCCCCTAGTGGGGGTTCCATATAGGTGTAGTAAATATCCCAAATTATAACTGGAAAGTCCAAACCACACCTCCAAAACCAAACACAATCCCATTGTAGGTTATTGCGATTGTTTCAATAGGATTGTACAAACTACGCACAAGGCATTTCTGATGCAATAGCCCTTTCCATGATATGTCAGCTACGCATAACTCCATCCACATTAGAATTTTTTTCAGCCTAAATTTCAGAGGCTCTCCTAATGTAAAAAGAATTTAGTTCAGAATGTACATATGGATAAGGATCAATATACCTTAGTGTTTTACCATTTTTAGTAAATCAATATAAGGAACACGGCGATACCTACTGTTCAGAATCAGATATGAATTAATCAGCTAAGTTTTGTTCAATTTGGTATTAAGCTCAACAAAAAAACTTATGAATAATGCTTAAAAGCTGCAATAGTGAACCTAGCGCATACGAGCACCACAAGCTGTCAGACTCCAGATCACACTATTTTCCCTCTTGTTGGGGGCGGACTAGACACTAGTCAGCCCCCTATTCGATCCCGAATTCGATGAACAGGTAGACCGACCCGAAAACACAGCTCTCGGTAGCCACGACCGAAGCGCGCGTATTCGGTGGCGAGGAAAGGCGCCACGCCTCAACGTCGAGGTCTTACTTTCTACATGGAAAGCCTTGCACCGAATGACATGCCCGTGCTATCACCGAAAGTCCTGATTTCAGTTTCATGTGATTTTCTTCACCTAGCTGTTTGTCTGTCCCGAATGACCAAGTACTGAATAAAGGCGCTCTCCAAAGGGGGCTCAGGCAGGCGACGATCCCATGTAGAGTGGTTGAGAAGTGGACCAAGAATGACAGAAGGCCCTCATCTTGGAGAGAATATTCCAGAGAATCGGAGTAGGTGAAAGGGCATTTTGGTCATATAAAAGCCAATGGGCGACTATAAATAGAGCCCATGCAGGCAGTGTAAAGGACGGATGGAAAATTGATACAAAGAGTGTTATACTTTCATTCGGTTCCTCGCGTCGTTCCTATTCGCTTGTTTGGTTCGGCAACCCAGTGTATTGTACTTTCGGTGCTGTAACGATCCCGATTTCCACGAAGGGAAATCCACAGATTCGAAGTATAAAGTGATAGTCCCGAAAGATCATTCCATCATAATTCCAAATCACGGTCGATATCGATTACAATACTTTGTTCAAATGAAAAGAAAGAGGTCTAGTACTTTATTACATCGCTGCCTGGCAAAATCAAGCTAGCACGAAGCACACAGAATAGCTGAATCAGAGTAGTGGAAGAGTCGACATCATCATCATCACTTGAGCGTAGGCACGAGACTCTTCGGCGTCGAAGTCGTAGTCGGACTCATCACCTGAAAACTCTATCAGTACGAATTGTACTATCAAGGTTCCCCACCCTATGTGCGTTGCTTTGTGGAAGTGGATGCAAGTAGTGTTGGGGAGGGCAACCTAGCCGAGCCTCGGCGGCTCGCTAAGCCCCTCTTCGGGGCCAAGAGGCAACCTCCGATTAACAAATCAATAAGTCCAGCGTGGCCAACAAGCGGAGGACCCTCCACGAACACACGACCACCGAGACTTCATCACTCCGATAGGAGAGAGGCCACCGCGGGCCTCTCCGCCAAGAGCCAAGAACTAACCCCCGATTAATACGTTGAGATCGTGCGGGATCAGCAAAGCGGAGGACCCTCCGCGAACGCGTGCACCACAAAAGACTCCACCCCTCCGCCAAGGGTGGCTTCGAAGCCGGCCGATCGAGGCCGGGGCAAGAAGGCCCACCACGCAACGGAGGGGAGTCATCAAGCAGCACGAGCCCAGACGACAGGGAGGCCCGGCGGAGGGGCCCCTCTGGAGCAGCCCCCTCCGCAGAGGCACGGGACCGGCGGCTGGAACAAGGAAACCCTACGGCCCCCAGGCAGGGGGAAGCTATACGTGTATTTCCCTTACTGCCCCCGTGCGGTTGAGTTGAGGCTTGCCCACAGCTGGGGGCCCAGTTTTAAGCGTCAACTCTCCTACCTACCATGTACCAAATTGTAAATCAGCCCCTCTGACCCTTTGTATTCCTATAAATACCCGGGTACGGGCACAAGGAAAGGGATCAGTTGTTGGCGGTTTAAGGGTCATTTACTCATTTTGATTATACCCACGTCTCGCCTTACGATTATCGTCTCCCCCCTCCTTCCGAGGCCGGGCGCCCTCCGTCACCTCGACCCTCGGCAACTCGGCGAAGGTCGAGCGGGCCGAGGCCGCTCCGCTCCCGACCGTGCTCCCGACTCATCCTGGGAAGCCCTCGCCCCTTCCCGCCTCCTCCGGGAGCGAAGGGCTAAGGGGCCGGGTGATCCCCACAGTTGGCGCCCGGCCGTGGGGACCGATCTGGCCATGCCCCGGTCACTCGCCCGACGACGCCTGCGCCCGCGCTGCAGGACAACCCTCCCGAGGGGACCCCGCAGATCAAAACCCATCGAGCGATCGGCAAGCGATCACCAAGACACAACCAAGCAGCTCAGCGCCCGGGGCTGCGGGAAGCGAGGGACCAGTCATCTCGGACCCCCCGCTCGTCCCGATCTCCGAGGTCACCGGAGAAGAAGCCCCCAACGCCTCGCAAGGTGGCGCTCAGCAGGGCCGAGGGGCGGTGGTCCAGCATCCGGTGGCGCCGAGTGGTCTCCGACCCGGCGAATCCGACCGACCCGCTCGAGGGGCTCCTCGAAAGCGCTACGAGAAGATGAAGAAGAAGAGACCGAGCAAGGGGAGGCAGGCTCTAGAAGCCCTGCAAGCTCAGATCGCAGAGAAGAGGAGGCTACTGCAGGCTCTGGATCGGAGGCAGCGCCTGCGGACGCTCAGGGAACAGGCTGAGGCCGCCAGGACCGAGCTAGCATGGATCAACCAGCAGCTTGAGGCAGTGCAGGAAGTCAGTGGCGGAGGACAGCCGCAGCCCGGCAATCATCCATAGGCCCCCACACCGGGGCAAGCCCCACCTCCACCAACCCCACCACCTCCGCAACAGAACCAGCCGCCATCGCAAAGTCACCCCTCCTCGGCCCTCCGCATCAACCGGCTATACCCCCAACATCTCCGCGGTGGCGGCGTTGAGCGCCCTCCCCGCTCTTCGGCAATAAGCCCCCACTACGACCCCAAATCCCCACTCCCCACGCGCTCCGTTCGCGGAGTGGCCTCTGTCCTACAGCCCTCAACACCTACCAAGATATGCGGGGATCACCGACCCCAGACAGTTCATCATGAGTTACGAAGCAGCAGTAGAAGCAGCAGGGGGGGACCATTCCACCATGGCCAAGTCATTCGTGATCATCGCAAGGGGAGTGGCCCAATCGTGGTCTTGCACGCTACCCCCCGAACACCGTCCCCGAACCCGGTCCGACTGCGCGCGACCCTCCAAACAAATTTCAAAGGCGTCGACTCGAGCTCATCAACAACATCGAACTCCCCGAATGTCGTGCGAAGCCCAACGAACCACTACGGGAATGGTGGCGAAGGTTCCTCCAAACCAAGGCAAGAACGGAGGGGGTCTCCGTCGAAAGGTCATCATGGCAATGGTCGCCTGCATCCGCCGGGGCCCCTGTCACTCAAAGATCGAGCGGAGGCAACCGAAAAACACTAGCGAACGCATGAGATAATGGACAAATCTGCGAGTCGACAACAAATTACAAGGCAAAGGTGGACTCCTTCCGGCCCCCACGAGAATCAATACCAGCCCACGGCGCCCACCACCACGAAGACAACTACTCTAGGCCGGATGCCGCGAGAGTGGGCGCCATAGCCAAAGAACCCTCCGGCGGAGCAAAACCCAACCAACCACCCCCCCAGACCAAACTACCCACCAAGAACCCCGGACCAAACCCGCATAACGGCCAAGCCTCGCAAAAAACAGCCCCACGCCATTATTATCGCGGAGAGGGCAAAGGCCACTACACCAAGCAATGCCCATACTTCGCCAAGGGGAAAGAGGCGATGGATTGAGAGTTAGCTTCGCAAAACTCCCAGAGGCGTCAATCACACAAGGAAACCAAAGAAAACAGCCACCCCAGCCACTATACTTTCACTCCCTTCGATTCACGGAGCCCCAAAGACACCCAGGCTTCCACTACCCCGCCTTTCCCACACAAACACCTTCAACCAGCACCAGCCGCTACTATCAGCAAGACTACACAGTTTCACACCCCCAGAGCCTCCGCAAACCAAACTACCATAACCGGCACCGCCACCACCACCTCCGCTACCCGCAGACTTCCCCAACCCCACACCCACCACCAAAAACAGAAATCCGGACAATCGTCGGCAAAACCAAACTCATCATACGGAGTCATCCTCGCCAATCACGGGTGGCTCCAACGAAGACCATGGCAACAAAACGCCCGGTAAAAAAGAGCACCATCGAAGGGTTCACCATGTGGGCACGGAGGGACCACCAGAAACAGCCGGTGGTCGCACATCCCGATCACCTTTCGCGCCCGGCGATATGAAGCTTCGAGAGACTACCCCCACACCCGTCGATGGTCATCGATACCAACATCGGAGGGTGGGCCGATCACCGGGATACTAGTAGACACGGGCAGCTCGTGACATCCTATTTGCCTCGACCTTCACAAAATGGGCCTGGATAGAAGCTTGTCACAGCCCAGGAAATCCGCTCTTAGCCGCGGAGGACAGGACGGTGGGAACCATTGGAAAAATCACCTTGCGGTCTCCTTCGGAAAAGAGCCCATCCACGGTCGAAAAACATAACCTTCGGCGTAGTGGACATATACTACAACTACAATGCCATCTTCAGTCGCGAGTCACTAATGCGTTCGATGCGGTCCTTCACCCAAGTTATCTCTGCATGAAAATGCCCTCCGCCGGTGGCATCATTGCTGTCTTCGGGGACCAGAACGCCGCAAGAAACGCGGAGGGTGCTGTAGCGCCGGGGCAACGTAATGTCCACAACCTTGAACCACAACCAGGAGAGGCAAGAGAATCAGCCCGGAAGCGCGCGGAGCCAGCCCCGCGAGTTCTACCAGATGAAGAAACAAAAAAGGTCAGGCTTTTCAGCTTTGACCCCAACAGTAACCATTTAACCTCTTGGACCCGGCCTCCGCCTCCGAAGAACTCCTGCCGCAGCCTCTCGCGAGAACTCCGATGTATTCGCCAGTCCGCGGAAGATTTACTGGTGTCGTAGAGACCTCATCGAGCACCACCTCAACATAAGACCCGACGCCACCCCCGTAAAGCGAAGCTCGCAAGATGTCGGATGAAAGGAGAATAGCGGCCGCCAAAAGTGCAGGTGAATCGCCTACTGGATGCGGACGTCATCTGCCCGGTCAAGTACCCCACTTGGTTATCCAACGTCATCATGGTAAAGAAGGCAAGCCTTAGCAAGGATGCAGCGGAGCCCATCAGATGGAGAATGTGCGTAGATTTCACCAGTCTCAACAAAGCATGCCCGAAGGATGACTTCCCGCTCCCTCGAATCGGCTCCGGGTCGATCGCGGGCGGCGGGTGCGAGAGGTTGTCCCTCCCGGATTGCTTCTCGGATACCATCAAATCTGGATGAACCAAGCGGGCGAAGAGAAGACCAGACTTCATAACCCCCTTCGAACCTACGCGCTTCAGAGAATGGCCGAGGGCCTCCGCAACGCCGGCTAGTCTTTCGCACGCATGACAGCGGAGGTATTCAGGGATGACAACGCCATCTCAGCGTATGTTGATGACCTTGTGGTCCAGAGCAAGCTGAAAGAAGACCACATAACAGACCTCCAAAGAACCTTCGTCAAGCTCCGCGAGGCCAGACTAAGACTTAACCCCGCCAAGTGCGTATTCGGGGTAAGCAAGGGCAAGTTGCTTGGCTGCCTCGTGTCCGTCAAAGGAATCGAAGCCAACCCCTCCAAAATCGCAGCAATCACAGCGATGGAACCTCCGAAGAATAGAAAGTTAGTACAAAGGCTCGCAGGACGCCTCGGTGCCCCTGGCGAGTTCATCTCCGGATCGGCCCGAACGCGGGCTACCGTTCTTCCAAGCGCTGAAGGGCACGGAGTTGTTTGATTGGGGGCCTCCGCGGCAAGAAGCCTTCGAAGACCTCAAGCGCTACCTCGAGAATCTAACCACTCTCGCCACCCCAGAACCCGGCGAAGGGCTCCTTCTCTATGTCGCCGCATCACCTCACGCCGTCAGCGCAGTACTCATCAAGGAAACGAACGAGGGGCACCAGTCCAAACAAGTACCAATCTATTACGTCTCCGAAACCCTCGAAGGACCGAAATTGAATTACACTGAACTAGAGAAAGTAGCCTACGCAGTGGTCATGGCAGCAAGAAAACTCAAGCACTACTTCCAAGCACACGAGATCACAATACCTTCGAGCTTCCCCCTCGACAACATATTCAGAAACCCAGAATCCGTGGGCAGAATAGCGAAGTGGGCAACTGAGATCGGAGACCACGCCATAAGGTTTGTTGGCAGAACAGCCATCAAGTCCCAGGCCCTCGCAGACTTCCTGTGCGGACTAGACCCCGACACTTTCAACCAGGCAGCTAACTTAGACCCAATATGGACAGCACACACAGACGGAGCCTGGGGAGCCCGCGGAGCCGGTATCGCAGCCATCATCACCTCACCCTCCGGGGTCAAGCTGAGATACGCAGCCAGATTAGAGTTTCAGTGCACAAACAACACGGCAGAATACGAAGCAGTACTCCTCGCACTCAACAAACTCCGCGCAATGTCAGCACGAAGGGCCATCATCAAGACCGACTCGGAGGTAGTCTCAAAGCAAGCGGAAGAGTCGACATCATCATCATCACTTGAGCGTAGGCATGAGACTCTTCGGCGTTGAAGTCGTAGTCGGACTCATCACCTGAAAACTCTATCAGTACGAATTGTACTATCAAGGTTCCCCACCCTATGTGCGTTGCTTTGTGGAAGTGGATGCAAGTAGGATATAACCAAGAGGTCTAATATTGGGCTATAGTTTTCTATGCATATGCATCAATTTTAATAATAATATAATCAAGTTTTCATCTCATTCCGAAAATTATATCATAGCCCTAAATCTCCACCAAGAACATCTCAAGTCTCACAACACACCAACTAGGCGACAAGGAAGCTCCGGCTCCTACGCCTAGCCTAAGCGGCTCTCAGCCCTCCAGGCTCTCAGCCGTAAGTCCCCACAAGCAACTACTCCCAAGGTAAGAAGGGAAGGGACACCTATCACTACTCAGAGGAGGGAAACCTCAGGAAAACCTAGTCAGTTGACCGGCGCATGCCGAGGGCAATCCAGGCTCGAAGGCCGGTGCAAACCCTAAGTACTCCAGGTCTAGGACAAGTCCATGTCCGTAGGCAGGACTATACATATAGATTTACAACTCTACAGAGCGTGTACACAAGACCACAAGATACCATCACCAGTGCTCATGAAACACCTCGGCGATAATGGATACCTCCAAATCAGACAATGTCACCCTACCACTCAGCCCTGGAAGCCCTGGAGTACCATCGGGATGCTAAGACTGTGAGAATGTAGTACCAGGCCCAACTCGTGGTCACTAGGCTATCTCAAGAGGGTGTGGGTCATCTGCGCCCGTACCTCTCTATACACTATCCGCTAACCCCCAGTAGGTATGGCACCACCTAACTAAAAGGGGTAATCCAAACCATGCCCATTCAGGTACTGTGTGGTGAGTACCAATTCCCAAGACTTGGGGTCCTCCAAGATACAAGTCCTTAGGTAGGACTAGGCAAGACATCTTCAATTACTTCTGCCCAGACTTCATCCCACGACAAGATTTGGTCCCAGGGCCATGTCCATGAACTCAGTTTACCCACCACACGTAAGCGTAATCATGGGAATGCCTAGAAACACCCCCCGCAAGACTTGTCTCCATGACTCATCGTAAACCCCTGCTCGTCGACACAACCCTCACCACCACACACACCCAAGTCACACACACAGTCAGTCACACTCAATCAGGTATTAATTTATCTGTCTGACTCATATAATCGCTCTCAATATATAAAAGAAGTGTGATAGCATCATGTATTAGCAATAAATGATAAGCGCCTGGCTAATACTAACGGCAGGTGTGCAGAGGGTAGGTTGTGTCAAGGTAAAGGCTCACAAGCAATCTAATATGCAATCTAGCATATAGCATTGCAACATAAAGTGCTAGCAATCTAGCATGATATGTCTAATAGGAGCTAAGAGGTTGGGTAGGACATGGCACCTGAACGGTCACTCAGGCTCCTGGAAGTGCTCCGGGTCCTCCCCGCTGGTGCAGTAAACGTGGCGTTTGGTTGCAACGAGCAACCAAAAAAGAGGATCACAAAGAAGCAAATGAAATCTAGAAGAACCAAAAGCACTCAAACACAAGCCTATGACGTAGAGCTTGATTATAGGAAAAAATTTGTACTCTTGTTTCATAATTTTCTAAGCTAGTATGAATATTCTATGAATTTTCTAAGTTTAATTCAATTTTGAAAAATGGAAAAGGCCGGTTTATCCAGGGCTAACACATGGCGTGATCTGGTTGGTCGAGATCCCTGGCTCACGGGAAAAGGGGTCCCGTTGCCACAGGCCTCCGTTTAGCTCACGGAAAGGTTTTCCGTGAGCTAGATGGAGGGAGCACGGGAAAGGGGGATGGAGGGGACGGAGCGGGGCGGGGCTCACGACGGTTCCCTCCCATGAGCCCCCCGTCTCCTCGGGAAATGGGGGCTTTCCCCGTGTGCTGTACCTCACGGAAAGATATTTTCCCGTGCGTATTTTCTTTCCCATGATTGTTTTGTGTTGCTCACGGAGCGGCTGACGGGAAATGATTTCCCCACAGGAAATCAGCAGAATCTGGTAGTGTGTGCTTGGGTGTGACACAACATGCCTTTTTTCACTTCCTTTCCGCTATGTATCACATTCGGTTTATATGATCGTATCGCTATGGAAATGAATACCCCCGTCCTCAAATCATTTATGTATGTGGGCCATCTCTACCTAAGGGCTGCGGCGGACAGCTGGCCTTGCATGAATCCATATGGCCAATGACCAGCTTTTTTAATTGTTTCCGACTTGCAATTTGGAGTTTTCAACATTCATTAAGATCGTGCCTAGCTGTCTCAATTGCTGGACATGTTCTGTATTCAGAAGCCTTTCACACTTTCCTGTGACTTAAAGACTTTAGACAATAAGATACATGGAGATTGCGGACTTATGATCGTATCATGCGAGGATAGATATAATATGATTATGTAAGAAGAACCAGTGTCATGTGTCTCAAGAACAAGCTCCAAGAACAGGCTCGAGAGTTCATTTTGTCCCCTAAGAGATCACATCCTTTTCAATGGATTTGATCTCGGTGTTTACATTATGTTCTCTTTGTGTCTGTATGCATGCTGGTTCATTCTTCCGTGCGTGATTTCCTTGTGGATTTGATTGTGAGAATCAGCCTAGAACATCTGTCTGATCTTCGTGAACCACTCTTGTGCCACAAACCTGGATCCGCCTTCCTATCATGCAGCTGTTCTCTCCGCTGACTGTCTCTGAAAAAAATTAATTACAACTTGTGCTGTCTCTGAAAAATTGAAGTACATTAGCAGCCGTTCTTGATTGTATGATATATTATGATTTTATTACAAAAATTTACAATATTTATAAGTTTATGTGGAGATAAGATGTTGATGAATGAACTGAGAAAAGCATAGGCATCCATGCCCCAAACTATTTAGCTACAGAACATTTACTGATTATACACTAGCAGTGGGGTGGCCTCATTTAGGGGCGAGTTGTGCTCCATGGATGCTTTGAGAAAGAGGGCTGAACTTGTCTGGTGCCTAATTCAGAGACTACAGATATAGGGGGATGTAATCCTTAGAGATCAAGCAAGAATAAGCTATTACTCTATCCCTTTCTCTCTTCTTTTTGCCTGTCGCCTCCTCCTGGGCCTCCAACACTGCAGCCACACACTGCCTACCTGCCACCGCTACGCCCCACGCCGCCAGCCACACCGCCGCCGCCCAGGGGGCCTAGCCCGGCAAGGGTGTTACAGGTGGCCTCATTCAGGGGCAGGTTGTGCTCGATCCTCTTAGAGTTTTATCTATCGATGCTTTGAGAAAGAGGACTGAACTTCCTTGGTTGGAGGTCGAAGACGACCTGCTGTGCTCCTGCTTTCCTGGTCCATGATATGATCCAGGGGAGTTGTTGCAGACCCAAAAAAGGCCCAGTTCATGGCCATTCTATCAGCTGCTCACTAGTGTCGTTCTTTCTCCCCATCAACAAACCCCATTCCAGGAAAGAAAGGTCCTCCGGCTACTTCATTTTCCAAAGGTACAGCTATGGCAATATCCTAAGCCAGTGCAGAAACTACATTTGGATCCATGCAATATTCTTGAGCTGGCTAAGTCACTACTATAGAATTGTCCATCACCGCCGGGCTCAACCCCCTTCACTTCAGCAAAAACTGAACCGGCAGAACCATAGCGGTAGTGATGTGGAGTTCGAAACACTACCGGGTCAAAACACCGGCGGTGATGCAAGGAGAGACTGCCGGTTTGATATCGAACCGGCAACGCACTCTCACCGAACACCGCCGGTGTTCCACGACACGCAGCATTTTTTGATCCAAGCAATGCAGGTTCGAAGTCACCGGCGAGTTGATATTGGGAGCACCGTCGGGCTTTAAATCGAACCGACAGAATCGTGGGGATAACACTATCGGCTTAGACTGGCGCGAAAGTGTATCGAAGAGCTAACAATGGCGGCTTACTTTGAACCCATCGGTGAACTTTCGTGAACACCGCCGGCTGATCTCAACCCGACAACGCGTTATTAGAGTGGAGACTATCGGTTGGTTAATGCAGCCGACAATGATGTTTCGCCGCCTATGACGGTTAGTAATTCAAACCGATAGTGTTTGGTGTAGTTACACTACCGTTTTGTATGTCATTCCTTTGCCGGGCCCATGCCACCCGGCGTTTTTGTTTAAAATTTTTATAATTTATGAATTTTTTTTTTCTGAAAATCAGCTATTTTTTAAACCCATAAAAGCATCATAGATACATTATATGGTTCAAAGGTTACATACAACTAACTCCACCTAATGTTCTATGAAATTGAGCCTAGGACATCAACTTTCAAATAAGGAAAACAATGACAATAACCATGACGTAAATCAAAACATCTTTTATAGGCCAAGTCGCAATTCTCCTAATCTTCATATCTATGGAGAGAGGCTTCTCATCGATCTCGGGCTGGTTGATAGTGAAAGTTTTTCACCATAGTAGGCCCCGGCTTGCTTCTTCATCTTGTATTTTTGTAACAATTACCAGGGTAGCCGGAGACTTGAGCGAGCAATCTTCCCTGTGTTCGATGGATCCCCTCGCACTTGACCAATATGCACTACATACCACGCCATGGTTTGCCTATACATGCAGCCAAAATAGGATGTTAATGCTATGTCATTCGAAATGTTGTACAACAAGATTTTGAACACCACGAAACTCATGAATTTCAACATCTATCTCATTTCAATCACAATTCGAGCATGTCTTCAATCATTGCTGTAAATGACCACAATGTTTAAATCTAATTTGTTCACCATAGACCAATTAAAATACTTTTGGCACTATATTAGGATCCTGAACTGTTTGAAAGCAAAATCTAAATACAAAAAGGAAATAGCGGGTTGGATTTATCAACACGGGCATTTCAACGAACAACTCAAAGGCGTGTGACCGACGCGCACTCACCGAGCTTCCGTGCAGATCCCGCGCTCTGTCTTGTCTCGGTGGTGCGAGACCCGGGCGTCATAGAAGGAAGCGAGGGCGCGGGCGGGCGTTCTTCCGGCGGAATCGAGGCTCGAGGTCGCGGCAGGTATGGTGTCGGGGCGTAGACGGGGACGGCGGGGAGGCTGCGACGGCGGTGCGGTGTAGCGGCGGTCCGTCGGCGTGGACGAAGAACAAGCGGCGAGGCGAGTGAGAACAACGCGCAATTAGATCTCATTCTCATAGGCAAAATCTCGGGGAACTAAATGGCTAATTAGTTCTCACCGTGGAAGCGCGCAGGACGCCGCCGGCGCGTTGGGGACGTCGGAGAAGAAGAGAATGGAGGGGGCTGTAAGGGCGACGGACGGCTGCGGCGTGTGTGGGTGGTGGTGCTCCACGTCGGCGGCGCTGGTGGGGAAACGATTGGGGGCGCGGGGTTGAAATGACCTGGGGAAAATTTCAGCTCGCCCAGCGCCGGCTATTATATATCGTCGAGGCTGGAACGAATGGCGCAGGGTTCAAATGACTCGTGAAATTTTCACCTCGCAGCGCCCATTTCTATAGTTAATCACTGCCGGTTTAACAAAGTAGCTCAGCGTGTTAAATTATAGGTTCACACCGGGTATAAACGTCGGCTGACCGGCGAAGATCAAACATCTTGTTGCCACCTACCACCGCTCACGGTGACAAGATCACACTTGTTGCCACCTACCACCGCTCATTCCCACCTACCACCGTCTATAAAAAACAGCCCCACGAGAGAGAGAGCCATGTATGGCGAACCGTCGCGCCGGCTGACCCTCTTCCTTATTTGCCAATTCTCCTATCCACATATATGGCCTCTATTTGGGAGAAAGCCCTCCACATAAACATTTTATCATGGGTAGACAAAGTGTATACAAAGAGGTACTAGAAGGGTGTTTTTGAAGATTAAGCTACAACGTTGCTTACGTAAGCTGGGTGTGATGCTCGTGCAACGCCATTGTTGCATGGACTTTGCAGGAAGATGGAAAGCGAGGAGCCAAGTGGCGTGCATTCTTGTGCTTCGTCGCCGGAGATGAGAGCCCCGCTTCTGTCGGGCCTTTGCCTAAGCACGGAGAGACATTGGTTCTTCACAGAGGTCCCATCCGCCTTACTTAGATCGAGAAGCATAACGTGTAGCATTGTAACCACCTCGGGCATAGGTGCTAGAAGGGTGTTTTTTTGAGGTGGTTATTTTCTTAATGTGTTTGTACACTTTGATTATTGTACCGTGTCAATTGTAATCAATTAATTGTAATGCTTTTGTGAAGTATGTATAATCCCA
Source organism: Hyparrhenia diplandra (assembly GCA_015847255.1). Taxonomy (NCBI): domain Eukaryota; kingdom Viridiplantae; phylum Streptophyta; class Magnoliopsida; order Poales; family Poaceae; genus Hyparrhenia; species Hyparrhenia diplandra. The sequence goes on along the minus strand of JADLZK010005668.1, from coordinate 2,095,940 downwards.
GTTCAACCTGTAATTACTCGGGGTCGTCGCGAAATTCAATTTAATTGAAAAAAATACCAAACCTTGTCCCGAAAAATCTCAAACATCATGCTTCCTTCACACGTGGTATGTGCACGCCTAAGAAAAAAGTTTGAGGCCGAGACCACACCGGAACGAAGATGACCCAAAGATAGCTTATGGATCTAATTGTCGTATCATGCTTCCATGAAAGGGGTCATGTACCTTTGTGAAGCGTGTCTACTCCCACAATGTAGAAATGTCTTGAATTTTTTTACAACCTTGTACACCCAAATTATGCCCCCACACAAGATCTTAGGTCTTTTCTCGATCCATATTTTTATTATTAGATTTTCCTACGTGATAAACACGATAGAAGGAGGTTAATTAAAGCTTGAAAACTTATGAATTTTGCACCAACCTACACACTGAATTGCCTCCTAGGACACATGAGACCATGTGGGAAATTTTGGCACCACTCGGCTCTGTTAGTGGGTAACCCTAGTTCAACCTTGTAATTACTCGGGGTCGTCGTGTAGAAATTCAATTTAATTGAAAAAATATCAAACCTTGTCCTAAAAATCTCAAACATTGTGCTTCCTTCACACGCGTGGCATGTGCACATCTAAGAAAAAGTTTGAGGCCGAGACCACACCGGAACGAAGATGACCCAGCATAGCTTATGGATGTAATTGTCAGTCATGCTTCCGATGAAAGGGGTCATGTACCTTTGTGAAGCATGTCTACTCCCACAATGTAGAAATGTCTTGAATTTTTTTACAACCTTGTACACCCAAATTATGCCCCCACACAAGATCTTAGGTCTTTCCTGATCCATATTTTTATTATTAGATTTTCCTATGTGATAAACACGATAGAAGGAGGTTAATTAAAGCTTGAAAACTTATGAATTTTGCACCAACCTACACACCGAATTGCCTCCTAGGACACATGAGACCATGTGGGAAATTTTGGCACCACTGCTCTGTTAGTGGGTAACCCCAGTTCAACCTGTAATTACTCGGGGTCGTCGCGTAGAAATTCAATTTAATTGAAAAAAATACCAAACCTTGTCCGAAAAATCTCAAACATCGTGCTTCCTTCACACGTGGCATGTGCACGTCTAAGAAAAAGTTTAAGGTCGAGACCACACGAACGAAGATGACCCAAAGATAGCTTATGGATGTAATTGTCGGTCATGCTTCCGATGAAAGGGGTCATGTACCTTTGTGAAGCATGTCTACTCCCACAATGTAGAAATGTCTTGAATTTTTTTTACAACCTTGTACACCCAAATTATGCCCCCACACAAGATCTTAGGTCTTTTCGATCCATATTTTTATCATTAGATTTTCCTACGTGATAAACGTGATAGAAGGCTGATCACTACGGTTTCATATTTGCAAAACCGTAGTGTTGTCTCTTTTACTGCCGGGGCTCTTTTAAAACCCGACAGTGATATATTTCAAACCGATAGTTATCTTTCACTGCCGTGAGATTACTTGGACCTTTCTTTTTTCACTGAGTTGAGCGTTTCAATGATGTTTACCAACTTTTCGGTTAGTACATAGAGCATTTATATATTTATGTTCGTCCATGAAAGATAAGAAGGGTATCGAAAAATAAGAATCTACCGTATTATGATATATAAATACAAACATCCATTGGAAAGGAACACACGATTATATATATAGAGGAGCAAACCGATTACAATATCCGATTACATATATGATAACAAAGACCTTGAAAAAAATTACATATATGATAACAAAGACCTTTCCACGAATAGATCAATGTTATCATCAAAGTGTACAAACACATTTAAAATAAAAAAAAACCGAAGGTAATGTGATTCTTGTCGATGAAATTCCGATGGGATTTTTGAAAGCCCATCGGTGCCCGTTGAGGTCCCATCGGTTCTGTGAGGTTTCTTGTGCTCGATCTTACAAAGGAGGGCATAACTCGGATTTACATTGAATCCACGGCAAGGATGCCTTTTACGGATAATTATCTCGTAATGGCCAAGCCGTGGTTGCGTCCAATGACAAGATGCATAGGCATTCGCAAGAGAAGATCATGTTAATTTATGAAAATCGCTTTGATCACCAAAGGAGATTTTCATTGAAGCAGATTTTCATAAATCGATATGATCTTATCCGGAGAATGCCATGTCTCTATATGGACATGTAAATCCAGTGCCCAAATTTCTCAAGCACATACGAAACCGGATGGCTCGCGTGAATCTCACAAATGTTCTAACCTTCGACTGCTCAATCTTCAGTAAGACTCTTGTAGCACCTATTGTATGTGAACCATTTTGGTGGCCTAAGATGCATAAGAACGATATCTCAGACGTGGAGGGCTTTCTCCCATAGAGAGGCCATAGATATGTATGTGGAGAGTAGCAAAGAAGATCGAGGAAGAAGAACAGTAAATCGAATCAAGAGTATCAAGAAAGAGGACGAAGAGAACTGAATTGCAAACCTAAGGGCCGCACTAGCCGTTTTATAGGCCGATGCCGCGGTACGGATCGATCACTTTGCCGGTTTCAACCCTAAACCCCGGCAAAGTGATATGGAAGTTCACCTGCGGATAATTGGCACCGGCATAAACCAAGCACCGCGGCCGCGGGTACGGAGAACGAGGCAACAAGTGCTCCTTCCCGCAATGGTGCGGTCGGTCCGCCGTATGCATCGCTCGCCCGTTGACAATGCAAAATACCGCTTCGGTTCTTAGTTTTAACCCGCAAAGGATATATATGATCACCGCCGGTCTTTGAAGTGCACCCCAGCGGTGTTATTACCGACATTGATATAACCCGTCGATGCGGCGGCCGGGGTGCTCGACCTTTTCTCATGGGAAGCGAGACACCGGCCGGTTTAATTAAGCGGAACCTGTAGTGAAGACTAGAGCAACACGATTCTCAAGGCTTTGTAGCCGTGGACGTATCACAGGCCATGACCTACTCGGCAGCCTATATACGCACTACTAAAATGAAAATTTATAATACAAGAAAGTGTACGTGGCGGGCGAATGGGGTTAGTTGAAATCTCAATGCATTAACGCTGAGATAAAATTAATGATTTCAATAAATTGATTTTTACGGTGTATATCTATTTGTTTCACCGATTTGTTAATCACTTTTTAGGTTCATGTGTGGGCTCGACAGTGATCAATGAACGCGGAGACTCTGTTGTCGTCCCCGCGCCATTGAAACGCAGCCGAGAAATTGAAGCGCCAAACCCGTGGCGGCGGGAAACGTTCGGCCCGGCGGAGAGATCGTCGACCGACCGGCGATCGTGGGAATTCCAGCGGTTGTTTTGACCGTGTTATCGTCGGGAAGTGGAGCAACCGGCTAACTCTCTATTTAATTTAGCACACCCTCGATCATGGCGTTCATCCATTCCGGTTCTCGATCATCAGCCACGTTCTCTTTTGCATTCTTGGCGCCATGGCTGCCTCGGGCTCGGGATCCAAAGCGCACTGAGGGAGATGGAGGCGGCGGAGGACAAGGGCAAGGGAAGCCGTGGTGGAGGCGCCGGAGGCCGGCGTCCCCCGCCTCCGACTCGACCGACTACGTCCCGCCCCTCTCCTAGCGGGACCGCCGCATGGACCTTGGCCACCGGTGGGCGGCGGCCGATGACCTGCCGGTCACCGCCGCATGGGAGGTGATGAGAGGATTTCACCCTCGATCGTCTCCGTCCTTCGCCTTTTGATGTCAAGGAGCCGGGCGGACGGCCATGGTCTTTTTCCAAGGGTGGATCCACCCACGGATGAGAAGATGAACCACTACACCCCCCAGGTGGAGCGGTTGGCCGGGATCGCCCCAAGGCCTTGGCCAAGAAGGACGACACCCGGCCATGAGAGGAGGAGGAGGATTTGGACTAGGCCGGCGGCCTTCCTCTTTTTGTTTTTTATCATTTTTATTATATGTTCTGTTTTTTTTTGTTTTTATATTAATAAATAAAAATTATATATATTATTGTTGTGTGTTGCTCCCTCTGTCCCTGAATCTGTTTCGTTTGCAGTTCAAAGAGCGATTAAAATTAAAATTTGATTTGAATCTTAACTTGTTCTTTGGAAAAATAATTAACTGTCGGTTGTGCTTTGGAAAATACAGTCGGCGTTGAGTGCCGAGGAGACGGCCATTGGGCGGATGCGGTCGTGCCGGTTTACGTTTTTCCGAGGAACCGTCTTTTGGAAACGCCACATTTATACCCCGTCCCCGGCGCCCCCCCTCCCGTTATCCAACACTAACTTCTCTTTCGTGCCCCTCTCACAGGAAAGCCGGACTCGCCGCCCACGATCGTCGACATGGCCGCCACCCGGGAGGAGATGAAGTTCGCTGTGGACCTCCTCCGCGCCGCCCTCACCAAGCTGAACGGCCTGGCCGACGACGTTGGCCTGCCAAAGGTGAATCTGCCCCTCGAGGAGAGGGCCAACTTCTACGCCCTCGGTCGACTCTCGGCCGATACCCTCGCCGAGGGATTCCTAAAACCGAGGAGGAGGCCGGAAGGCGGCGCTAGGAAGCCGCCAAGCGCTGCCAAGAAGGCCGGAGAAGGCGCCTAGGTTCTCTTCTTTATTTGTTTATGTTAATTTTCTATTGTCCGATCTATGTGGATGTGTAAGATACAATGATCGGTGTGGTTAATTTGCTAATGGTTCAGTTGTTGGTTAATCTGTTGCATGGCAATCTCTTTATCTTTGGTTAATTTGGGTTCTACTGTTTCCTTGAATCGGTTTATTATTTATTATGATGCGTGTCAATCTTAATTTTCTATCATTTGTGTTCAACTGCTCCTCGTGAAACCGCACCGAGTCCTATTTATACATACATATAACCCCCTCTCTCCGGTCCGCTCTCCGACGTTAGGCGAAAGCAGCCCCCAACCGACGCCTTCGCCGCCATGGGGAGAGGAGGGGTGAGGACGGGAGTTGGAGATGGAGGGGTCCCGAACGGGAGTTGGAGAGGGACGGGAGAGGGACGGAGTTGGAGAGGCAGGGGGTGAGGGAGCAAAGGAGATCCGAGTTGTAGAAAACCCTAAGTCCCCACTTATATACTTGGAGGCCTTATCGGGCTAGGATGAGCCATTTGGGCTCGACTATGGGCTTTTATTAACCGTGGGCGGGCATTGTTAAATGTCCGCCACGCAAAATCGATAACCGCGGGCGCGGTTTTTCATCGGCACGGGGATGTCGGGTTACCTATTTTCCGTGGCGGTTTCTCAAATGCCCGCCACGGAAAATAAAATCCGACCACCATGCAAAAATCAATCCTGTAGTAGTGAACACTCCGCTCTCCAAACACACTCCCTCTCTACCCGTTTTCCACGAAGGCCGGCCGGGTCGGTGTCGCCGCCGACGACCGACATGGATTCCGGACGCGGAGAAGTTCATCCCCGCATCGCCCTCGCCGCCGCAACAAGCTCAACAGCCAGGCCGACCAAGTTGGCCTGCCAACGGTGAATCACCACTTGAGGAGAAGTCCATCGACATGGCTGCCGACCGGGCGGAGAAGATCATCCCGCATGACGCCTCGGGCCGCCCGCAACAAGCTCAACAGCCCGGCCGGCCAAGTTGGCCGCCAACGGTGAATCAACACTTGAGGAGAAGTCCACCATCGCCCTCCGTGATCGAGTACTTGGCCGATAACCTCGCCGAGGGATACCGCGCCAAACCGAGGGAGATGGCGCCAAGAAGGCCGGGAAGAAGGCCGGCGGGCGCCAAGAAGGCCAAGAAGAAGGCCAAGAAGGCGCTTAATTAGGCCAGCCGCTTTCTTTTATGTTAATTTATTGTATCGCTTGTTTCTATGACGCTTTAATTTGGTTTGTGTCGCTTGTTAATGGATCGGTCGTTTGTTAATCTGATGCGTGTTAATCTTCAGTTTCTGATTTTTGTTTTATTGTTCCTTTGCTTCCCCTCCCAAATCGCTATCGGTTCCAATCAACCCGTTGTGTCAATCGTCAATCGCAATCGGTTCTAATTCAAACCCGCCGCTGATCTGCGGTCCATCAAGACCACCGGGGAATGATTCAAACCGTAAAGATATAAATCTTCACTGCCGGTATTGGTCGAAGTCCATGGAGATTCTGGTTTGTCCCGCGCCGACTGTTCATCACTGCCGGGCGCGGTTCATCGCTGCCGGTGGACTAAATTTCGGCAGTGATACCGGCGTAGTGATTTGAGCTTAATCTGTAGTAGTGAGTGCAGAGACCAGTTTGAACCTTGGTCCTGGCGCCTCTCAGACCTATGAATATAAGCTCCATCAACTTGTTATCTCGAAATGTACACAACAGACCAAGAAGCACTGGACACTGCACAATATAGTTTTTACTTCTCTATGTCGTAATCCGCTGTGTATCTCTGCTATTCCTATATATAATCCTCCATACTACCATACTCACAACATTTAATAAATGGGCATCTCCAGTCTTTACTAGCGTTTATCACTACTAACCAATGTGCGGTCACTGAGTAGACTGAAAGCGGTAATGTGCTCTGGCGTTGTGCACTGGCCACATCCATTCGTCCTGGTCTAGGACGTCGCACTAGAGAACTATATGTCAGGCTCATGTGCGCCATCAAGTACACCGTGGCACAGATGAGGACGCTGCGGACTGAAATTTCACATGTTCAACCTGAATTATAATGACATATTACGAATATCACGAATAGCAATGATATTTCTCCAAACTAGCAGAATTGTAATGATACCATTATATTCCAATTAACCCATTTTTGTGTGTCGTGTGTCAAATTAAAGATTGTATTTTTTTTTCTAATGTATAGTCGGCAGCTCTCAGCCTCATTGTTCTAGAAAAATGGACTGTATGTGGCGATCATGGATTGTCATCCACAATGGCTTAGGCAATTTCCCAATAGCATGGCAATGCATATAAAATTGAAGGTGCTATGCAAAAGGCTGCTCCACGGTACATCCTATTGTGTAATGAGTAGCTCGGCTGCTGTGCATTGTGCAGCGATATCTTAAGGTCGGCAGCGATAGGAATTGTATGCAACGAATCGGCTTGCGTGGCCTTGTTTCTTGTTTCTCTGTTGCATGAAATGAATCTTGTGCGTCACACATGTTCCTGATGCCTTCCATACCTACCAGGAAGTGGAAGTGTCAAAGTGATGAACTTCCTCCAAGACCTCTACCCTTGATTAATCTAATTTGAATGTATAACGGGAGTCTTCCTCTGGCACAACTAAAACTATCTGGTAATATCATTGAACATTGTGCTTGGGCTTGAAAACTTCAATATATATAGGAAATACTTGCTACGTAACGTAATGTGAAAACACAAAAATTATGGAACAATCCAACTAACAAATGTACCACCCTTTTAATGTTGTTGAATGGCACTTAACCCCATGTTCCCTTGTGTCATCTCTGAGAGCTCATCAAAGGAATGTAATACCTCTATAATTAGATGGTTGCTTGTGTCATGTCCTGGCCTCATATCCATGGCAAGTTACGCCCTTGGTCTTAGACCGGCATACGAAATTCCAGTCTAATGGCCCTGCATGAAAGCATGGGTTGTTAGGTTAGTGTGGCGGGATGTATCCAAGTAGCCTCACAAAACTATCCAAAGCGGTAAGTTTTACTTTATTATCTACTTTAAGCGTCACAATATCATGTTAGCGGTTATGTGGACTTTTAATATACCATGTTAGAGAAAACCACCATACAAAAAATTAGGAGGGTTTATTTAGGCGCTTTTCAATAGTTTAATAAGCTGCCAGTTATTGTGTTACTATACACTGTTGGTATCGTACGTTCTGTCTCCAGACTAAAAAGCACATACCAATTTTGCACTGCAGCCAAGCTCGTTCTTGCACTAGTGAGTCCCACGCCTAGCACTCATGATGTATAAGCAGCTAGCACTGGATCAAGCAATGGCCGATAGCCATTGATGGGCGACAACAACATGGCAGGCTGTCTAGTCCCCCGATGCCAGGCCTGCCAGACAGCTGAACAACGATGGTGTGTGAGATTTGGATGGAGGTACTATCAAATGGGTGCCTACCTGAGCTTGTGGTACTGTTGCACACCATTCCTTCTGGCGCCTCTCAATCCAATATTCCTATCGAAGTAGACTCCATCAGCTTGGATGTGACACACAACATGCCTTTTTCACTTCTTTTTCGCTATGTATCCCCATCCCCTACCGTTTATATAATCCAATTGCTATGGAAAGGATAGGTCTTAGCTAAAGGTTACTTAGCATTCTTGATGGAAATGAATACCGCCGTGCTCAAATCATCTAAGTATGTGGGCCATCTCTACCTGACAGCAGAGGCTATGCTGATGGCTGGCCTTGCATGATTCTATATGGCCGATGACCTGCTTGTTTTGATTGTTGCTGACCTGCAATTCAGAGTTTTCTGCAGTCATTAAATTGTACCTAGCAGTATCAATAATTGCTGGACATGTGCCGTATTTACATTTTCCAGCGACTTAAAGCGTTTAGACAGTAAGATACAAGATTTCGGAATTAAGATCGTATCATGCAAGAGTAGATATTAAATGATGATTAAGTAATAATAACCAGTGTTCTGTGTCCCAGGAACAAGCTCCAAGAACAAGCTCGGGAGTTCATTTTGTACTCTTCATACCACATCATTTTCACTGGTTTTGATCTCGGAGTTCACATTATTTTCTCTTGTGTCTATATGCATCCTGCTTCATTCCAACCTGCGTGATTCCGGCGGCGGTGTGTGACACCCCGCCCTCCAAAGCCGCATCGCACAACCCTTCCGAGGGGCGCACACGCGTACACATAGTACCCTGCTTACACTTTCGTCCTCGCTTCGTGTAAAAGGGTTAACCCGAAGGTGATATGGCTAGAAGGCAAAGGCTTATAAGTTGGCTCCACCATTGCTTAACCAGCAAAGTGGTACTAAACATGTGCACTCTGCACTCATAGGCCCCCTATTGGGCCACATCCAAATTGGGCCGGGTGTTACATACACCCCCCTCAAAGGACTCGACGTCCTCGTCGAGCGCCAACTTAACCAGGACCTCCCCTCTTGACCACGCCCCATTGGCATCCAAAGTGTCGGCACATGTACCCCATGCCCGAACAACTGCGACTACACCAGCCCATGAAAACCGCAAGGTCGGCTTTGATACCATTTGTGACACCCTCGCCCTCCAAAGCCGCATCGCACAGCCCCTTCCGAGGGCGCACACGCGCACACATAGCACCCTGCTACACTTTTTTCCCTCGCTTCGTGTAAAAGGGTTAACCCGGCGTGATATGGCTAGAAGACAAAGGCTTATAAGTTGGCTCCACCCTTGCTTAACCAAAGAAAGTGGTACTAAACATGTGCACTCTGCACTCATAGGCCCCTACTGGGCCACATCCAAATTGGGCCGGGTGTTACACGGTGACACGATCGGCGACGGCCGCGGGTGGTGGCGCGGCGACGTTGACGTCGGGAACGGCGAGGTAGGAGGTGGTGGTGCGGACAAACGATGACATCGTCGTATGTATTGACGAGACGGGCGCTAATAACGAGGTAAAGGCGACGACGATGACGAACAGCAGGCTCGGGGTGGCGGCGCATGCTGGCGCGCCAAGCGTGCGTGCTACTGGTGTGTGTGGTGATGGCGGCAGCGCACGTGCGCATTAGGTTAGGGAGAGCGAGAGCAAGAGAGCAGGAGAGCTGTCGGGTGTTACCCCTTTAATTTTTCTGATTAGATTCAACTAATTACATGCCCCCGAGGGAGACTTGCACGTAAAGTAATCTAATTTATTTCCTATTCTTTATTCTATTTAATTCCCTAAATATCCTTTGCTTGATGGCTAAGTTGATGATGAGGTGGGCGGCGGCGGCGGCTAGCCCTAGGGCTGTGGGGTGAGTGGCCTTGAGGCCCATTTGATCCCGGCATGTGACATCCGTCGCCCCCCTTTCCCCGACTGCGCGGGCTGTCATCATTAATGGGTCGATCGGGGCAGCATGGCCTGAAGATTGTTGCATCCACTTGTATAAAGGGAATGAGCTGGACGAAGAGGAGGACGCTGACCTTTTCTGATGCTGGTTTGATGGATGGAATTCCATTGCTCTCCGGAGAGGTTTGCATTGGTGGCTAGTATGTCAGGGGGTGAAAGCTAACCGCAAGAGTGTGTAGATGGATCCCACCTGGTTGGAGAACATCCCATAGCACCTTTGATAATGCCTTGACATAGTAGCGGTGGTTGTCGGGAAGAAGATTGTCACCGATGGCAAGAAGCTCTTTGGGGACTTCTCCATCAGCAAGGTGCTTGTCGTAGTAGCCTGGCATGGTTGGTGAGGTCATCGGGAGGTGAACGCCAATCACCTTGTGCGTCGCCCAAACTGGTGATCTTGCCTAGAGCTTGTTGGTTCCGGCAATGCCATGTAGCTCATGGTCGATCGGTGTAGTGAGTTGGGGTAGAAAGAAAGCCTCTGGGGTAGCGACAGCTCTGAAGAGGTAGGGGATCGATGTGGGTGGCATGTACCTCATGTCATCGTCGGTGGAGCTCGCAAGTTGAAGCTTGCTGAAGATCCCGTGGGCATCGAACTGTGTGGCGAGGTGGATGAACGTGAGCTTTAATTATCTCAGTTTCTAATATGTATTTATTTGAAATATTAATTGTAGGGAAATTATCTCCTGTTGTAGGCCAGTTTTGTGACATCATAAATCTGTACTTTGGTTATTATTTTCACTTGTTTAAATTATATCATCGAATATTTGTTTGGGTACGAAATAAAGGCAGCTGTATAATTGCATTGCATGAATGAGCAGTGGATGATTGCATTGAATGAATCATAACACATTGGATAGGCTGCATGTTATCCATAGCCAAATATATAGCTAAGAGAAAGTTGAACGCAAGAGAACTATGCATGGGTGCAATAGTCTATGGCTATGTTGTCTGCTCTTTCAAAAGATTCGGGTCGTCACTTGGTATGCAACCATTGCTAATTAGGCTTGTGAGGCATCAGGATCACACATGTGACAAGGCTGCACAGATCGACTATGGATCGCTGGTAGGCAAGGACAGCATGGTGGAGATGACCGAGCTAAGTGCCCAGCTTCGCTGGATGTACGCTGGAGTAGAGTGGCAATGAAGGAAGAGGTTAATACGTCAGCACAACTGAATCTCTTGCGTTGCACAACAGAGTCATAGTCCATCGTGGATCGTGGACGTAGCAGAAGGAGCTTCTTTCTTGAAAGGCTATTCTGGTCGCAGAATTACCTTGCTTCCTTGTAGTTCCAAAAATGCATTTGGCCTTGAAAACAACCTAATATAAGTTACATGCTATAAAGCACGCATTTTTGCAATAAACATCGTGTGACCTGTGACTGCCCAGCGTGGTCTCCCAGTATGGAAAAAATATTTGTTATTTTTCATCCCAAATTTATTTTTCTAGAAAACGACCACCAAGTTATAGAACCGGCACTGTTGAGCCGCATCATCACTGCCACTTTCCTACTACTGGATTAAAAATACGGAAGTGATAGGGTTTTTGAAATGACAGTTCCGGGGTAAGCACCCATCCCAAGGCCCAGTGAGCACTCGCTCTTCACTGACGGGGCCACAATAAAATATTTATATAGTCAACCCTTTACACGATAGCGGGTTATGTAGATTTTTATAAACCACGTTAGCGAAACCACCTTCAAAGCCACTTATGGGGGAGGGGGATTGTTTAGGCGTTTTTCAATAGTTTAACCGAGTAATGCATTGAATGAATGAGCGGTGGATAATTGCGCATTGAATGAATCATGACACATTGAGTAGGAGTTGGCTACCTTTAGCCAAATATATAGCGTATGCAAATGGGGAAGCAGAAGGTCAGAAGAGCCATGCACCTGAGCTGGGAGAAAGGCGGACAAAGTGAACTTTGGCTGCAATATGTAGCTATTGTTGTCTACTTGTTGGAAAGAATGGAGTCATCAGCTGGTACGTGGGCGTTTGCTTGTTAGTCTTGTGTGGCATCAGGATCACACATCTGACCAAACTTTAGAGATGGAGTAGTATGGAAAACCACAACTCCTCCACAGCTAGTATGACCGAGAGATCAAAATTTGTCAGGTGCACTAGTGTGGCATGAATCAGCACCGACTGCAACATACCAATGGTGAGTCAAATCTATGCGCACAACAGCTCTGTCGGTCGTAGTTACATTGTAGCCTTTTCCGATCGACACCAAACCTGTGGTGAGCACATCGAGAGCTGGAAGCAAGGCTGGCCCATATCGGTCCAGTGCGCGCATAATAAAATAACAAAGCATGTACAGGACTGAGATTTGCAAAGTTGGATAATCCAAGTTCCTGCCACCAGATCAAAATCGTTGGCCAATGGGCTGAGTAGATTTGGGCATTGGAAAGTTGTAAGCTAAAACACATTGGCCATGGTCCAATAGTGATGCTTACTAACGCCAGCACGCTAGCTGGACAACACCAGGGTGTCCGGGGTGTCCACGAAGGACACAGGCTATCATAACTGCTGCACCGTGTCACCACTGGCATTGTGCTCCGGCCACATCCATCGGGCCTGGTCTAGAACATCGCACTAGAGGACTATGTCATGATCAAGTGCGCCATGAAGTCCACTGTCTCCACATATCAGGACCGTCGCGCAGTCATCCTCCTCCTATGTTGTGGACTTTGTTGGTGCATCCGTCAACCTTAAGTACCCGTGGTTCATTCAGAGCCTTCTTCAACCCAATCGGGGAAAAGGAGCGAGTCCGGGGGCATCACCGCCATAGATCCTGCTGCCAACCATTGCACCGCATACCTTGCCCACACCTAAGCCCAGCACAGACTTGGTGAGAGGCTGGTGCGGCAAGGTCCGTGCCTGACGATGGTGTTAGAGCAGCTACACTTGCTCCCGTTCCGCATCCTCCGGGATCTGTAGCAAAACTGGTGTCCAATGACACTTAACCGATGTCCCTTCACTTCATCTCTAAGAAGCAATCAAGCAAATGTAATACTTGTTATATTTAAGGGTTGTTTGATCCATATCCTGGATGGCCAGGCACGTCCTCAGTCTGAGACAGGCATACAAAATTGGATGCTGCATTGTGCACCTTTAGCATGTTATTTGTTTCATGGATGGAAAATGATGGGATGGGTTGATGATGATGAATTGATCACAATTTGACACTTAAGATGATGGTGGTCAACTTTATTTAAAATTGCATTAGTGCATGCAAAAAAATAAGACTTAAGCATAACAGGACTGAAATTTGCAAAGTTGGATATCCAAGCACCTGCCACCAGTTCCAACTTGTTGGCCAATAATCCAAGTAGATTGTCACAGAACCAAAATTATAAGTGTCTATGTGCGAAAAATCAAGCACGAATGTGATCAAACCCTGACTTGACTCCATATAGCTTAGTAAGTGAATTGAAATCTCGTAGGATTTCAAACCAACATCACAATGTACCCAGATCGTACTGATTCAATGTAACATCACTAGTTGTATAACATGATACAAGAGATTATAACAAGTTTACAAACCAGTTATTACAAATTAGTTGATTAAGTAGCGGAAGTAAAAAAAAAAAACAAGCTATTAAACTTTAGTTTTACATTACCAGTACTCAGTCATACTACACAAAAGCATGAGATAATATACTACAGAGACTGTGCCCTGTGGTCTAGTCTTCATTCTCGGCAGGGTCAAGGCAATAGTAAATCCATTGAACTTCATAAAGCTATTGAACTTAGATGAGCCTAACCTTCTCAGCTACTATGCATGATAGGTACTATCAATTTGGCAGCCTTGAGGGTTGTATGCCACGGTAGGGTAGCTTGACACTCCTGGCTCCCTTTCTGGTGTTGCATGAATTCATTTGTCTACATCATACATGTTCACTATGCCTCCCAGGCCTACCGTGAAGTGAAAGTGTCAAAGAGATGAACTTCATTTAAGACCTCTACCCACTATAAATCAATTTCGAATGTATACCAGGAGTCTTCCTTTGTCACAACTAAAACTATCTAGTAATGTCACCGACCATTGTGCTTGGGCTTGGAAAACTTTGATATATATAGGAATCACTTACTACATAATGTAATGTGAAACCCACACAAATTTTGGAACAATCCAACTACCAAACGTACTACCCTTTTTAATGTTGTTGAATGACACATGACCCCATGCCCCCTTGCATCATCTGTGAGAGGCCATCAAAGAAATATAATACCTCTATATTTATAAAGGGTTGCTTGTTTCATGTCCTGGCCTCAGATTCATGGCAATGCATGCCCTTGGTCTTAGAGCAGCATATGAAATTTGATGCCAAAGATGGATGGCTGCATTGTGCAACTCTCTAATCTTGGTGTTGTGTTGTAGTGAGTTGCGCCTCACACAACCAACTAGTCAACGCAGTTAGTATTTGACAGAATAATGTGTGCAAGCATTTCTAATACAGCAATTTAGTTTCATCAACCTGGAGAGCTTAAAATTGCATGTCATAGATGTCAAAGGTGTTTCCTTACAAGGATTAAGATCAGTTATGCAAAAGTTATTGAAATCCTATGTTCAGGTACGAGGTAGGAATTACTACGCTAATCGAACCAAATTTTCTATGTCAAAGGTCGTAATCTTTTTTTTCTAATGTAGTCTGTAGCTCTCAGCCTCATTGTTGTAGGAAAAAGTACTATTGTTGATCATCATGGATTGTCATCCACCATGGCTTAGACAATTTCCCAATAGAACGGCAATGCAGATAAAATTGAAGGTGCTATACAAACCATGCATTGTTTAGTGATATCTTCAAGTCGGCAGCCAATTGGCTTGCATGACCTTGTCTCTATTTCTGGTGTTGCATGAAATAAATCTTGTGCATCCCGCCTTTTGCATATGCCTTCCAGTGGTACCAGGAAGCGGAAGTGTCAAAGCGGTGAACTTCCTCCAAGACCTCTAGCTTGATTAATCTATTTCAAATGTATACCGAATAGCTTCCTCTGGCACAACTAAAACTACCTGGTAATATCACTCATTGTGCTTGGGCTTGAGAAACTTCAATATATATAGGAAACATTTACTACGTATCGTAATGTGAAAACACACAAATTTTGGAATAATCCAACTACCAAATGTACCACCCATTTAATGTGGTTGAATGACACTTAACCCCATGTTCCCTTGCGTCATCTCTGAGAGGCCATCAAGGAAATGTAATACCTCTATGTTTTAAGGGTTGCTTGTTTCATGTCCTGGCCTCATGTCCATGGCAAGCCACGTCCTTGCTCTGAGAAAGGCATATAAAATTTGATGCCTAAGATGGATGGCTACATTGTGCACCTTAAGCATTTGTTTGGTCTCAACGATGGAGAATCATGGGATGGGTCGACCTTAGAATTGACAGTGTTTGGATGGGTCAATCCCTAGAGTTTACATATTCAGTAGAGAACGAGAACTGATCCCACCGTCAACCAGTGACGTTTCTGTTCTGCCCTGAACGATATGGATGTCAACCAGTGGCTCATTGCCTGTCTGCCGAAAATAGTAGATGGGTTGAGCATATTGCATTCGTCTCCTTCCTATGAATCTTTCTGCTATCCAGTCCTCGCACTAATGTATAAACAGGTCAAGGTGACTGATGAGTAACGAAAGTACTGCATTAGTTTGGTGACCTGACCATAGCCCCACGGGCAGTGGAGATGTTTTATATGGCAGGATGTACTGTTTTCTTGCAATATGCATGAACTCAGCCGTAGTCCTCATAGATTCAGAACTAAATAGCTAATAATTCCACGGGGAGACACAATAATCTAGAGGCACACTACACTACCAGCTAGTGTAGAACGAGGGGCAAAGGCAGATGGGCAGCATGGTTCATGCACGTCTCTCACGGACTAGAGGCATAGTACCATTGAAGAAGAATTGTATCGAGGAATAATCGTGACCAAATTAGCAAAGAAGAATTGTATCCAGAGCATAGCAAAGAAGATCATGACAAAATTAGCAATGTATGAGCAAGACTGAGATAGCCGCTCAATGAACCAGTTATGTATAAGAATTAACAGGTGATCCCTGTATCTCTGTTTCATCAACTCTATCTAAAGCTGCTAGTCTATCCAATACGATTCTCCTGTGTCTGTAGGGTGGCAGGGCGGCTGCAAGTTCAGCACTCGTTGTCAAAGCATCCATGGACAAAATTCAGTCTCCAGGCTCAAAAGCACACATCGCAATTCTGCACCACAGGCACGCTCGTTCTTGCACTAGTATGTCCCACGCCTAGCACTCGTGATGTAGGCAGCTAGCACTGGATCCAGTAACTGGTGCCAGATGGATCAACAACGATGCTGTGTGAGATTTGGATGGAAGTGCTATCAAATGGGTGCCTGCCTGAGCATGTGGTACTGTTGCGCACCATTCCTCCTGGCGCCTCTCAATCCTATATTGCTATCCAAGTGTAGACTCCATCAGCTAGCTTGGATGTGACACAACATGCATTTTTACTTCTTTTTCGCTATATGTATCCCGCATTTCCTCTTTGACACGGTTGTGGTCGTGGCCTGGGGTTCTGGAGCAGAGGCGGTATTGTTCACCTCTGTGGCGTCTGCCTCTGCTCTTCGTTCATCCACTCCATCTTCTCCGACTAGACGTCGTGGATGACGACACTGTCTTTTTGGAGGAGATTCAACAGGGACCTATGCACACGGACACGGGAGATTCGCGGTTATTGGTTGTGACATGATAAAAAAAAATTCAAATACTAATTACTAAGGCTTTGTCTCAACCTCATCTTCTGGGTCGAAGGCCTTGTCCAGCTCGTCCGCGGTTGGCCTATGCCTGGGTTCTCATGGGAAAGGATCCTCAGGACTTACGTATCCGTCGTCACCATCATCATCGTCGTCAGAG
The DNA here is from genome assembly GCA_015847255.1 of Hyparrhenia diplandra. Lineage (NCBI taxonomy): Eukaryota > Viridiplantae > Streptophyta > Magnoliopsida > Poales > Poaceae > Hyparrhenia > Hyparrhenia diplandra. The sequence continues at coordinate 2,079,089 of JADLZK010005668.1, read as the reverse complement.
TCGTCATCATCGTTGTCAGAGTCGTCTGCTTCTTTTTCCATTTCTCCCTCCTTCAATGGATCAATGGTACGCATCGCTGCTATATCCTTGTCTACTTCATTGTTGAACTCCTTCTGACTCATGTGAGCTGGTTCTTCCTGTTCTAAGGTTTCCTTGTCCTTAGAGCTTTTGGCTGCAGTGTCTCTTGGCGGGGACATTTTATGATTTAGTCTAATTTAATAGAAAGAAAAGATTTGGCATTAGAGGAAGCTATAGAGAGAGAGAGAGAGAGAGAGCTTCAGCTTAGCTGCTGTAGTATATAGAAAACAGTGAGCATATAACTCTCAATGAAAAAACATTTGGTACAAATTTGGCTCAGATTTGTCCCCTAGTCAGCTCATCCATTCTAAACTGGTTGCTTATTGAAGCCATCCTAGTTTAGAAGGTCATAGAGGGGGTCTCAAAATCATCATAGCCGCCGCCTCAGCCCAATAAAAAAAATCATCATTGCACATCATTGCATATGCCACTGCCTCAGCCCAATAAAAACTTTCATCATTGCACATGCAAATAAACTGCTACAGCCAACAGCAAGTGTCCAAATAGTTAAGGCATGTCCAAATAGTCCAAATAGTTAAGGCATGTCCAAATAGTCCAAATAGTTAAGGCATGTCCAAGTAGCCAACAGCAAATAACCCAACAATTTAATTGCTACAACCATTAGTTAAGGGGTGGGACATAGATAGCCAACATGTATATAGATAGCAGCAGCATATATATATTGCAAGTAAACATGTATATAGACAGCCAGGAAAGAAAGCAAGGTGTCCAGCTCCATGCCAATTTGTGGTTCAGTTATTTGCAAAAAAAAGGTTGCATGGCAATCAGATTTGCATGTATATAGATAGCAGCAGCAGGGTATGCAGTAGATAGGTTTGCAAAAAACACTGACAAATAGATAGCCAACAGCAGCAGGGTATGCAGTAGTAGAACATTTTAAACTAGGCAAGTAGATGGCAGCAGTACTCAAAATACTAGAGAAATTCACTTGTTAATATTTTTTCCAGAAAAACTAAACAAGACCACACTGTTAATGATGTACAGCTAGCTTTGATAAGTATGGACAGGAAGCATAGAAAGCAGGATATGGTACTCCTCCCAAAGTTAGAGTTCATAGAAAGCAGTATATGGTACTCCTCCCAAACAGGTTTTATCATTTCAGTCCAAGTATGGCATATTGCGCATGACAAGTCCAAGTATGGCATATTGAGCATGACAAATGCATATTGAGCATGACAAATGCATATTGAGAATGACAAGTCCAAGTATGGCATGACAAATGCATATAACTAGATATGGCAGCAGCATATGGCAGTGAGAAAGTAGATGTGGTGAGAAATGCACCAAAAACTAGGAAATTCACCACAGTACTAAAAAAATTGTGGCAGTGAGAAATTCAAATGGCAGTGAGAAAGTCACCACAGTAAGAAAGTATGGCAGTGAGAAATATGGCAGCAGCATAATAAGATTGCAGCATATTCATCTCAGAAAAAATGGTGGCATTTATATAGATAGCAGCAGCAGCATATTCATCTCAGAAATAGATAGGCATCATAGGCAGTGGCTGCTGAAACTAGCATCTCAGTAATAGATGACATGTGCTCATCTCAAATAAATTGGCATCATAGGCAGCAATCATAAACTCATCTCAGTAATATGGCATAAACTCATCTCATAAACTCATCTCAGTAATAAATTGGCATCATAGGCAGCAATCCAAGGTCAATTTCATAGGCAATTTCATAGGCAGCAGAACAGGGGAGTAGGGGGGAGGCACCACAGCTCACCGGCGCAGGAGAGTAGGGGAGGCAGCACAGCTCACCGGCGCAGCACCACAGCTCACCGGCGCAGAGTAGGGGGAGGCACCAACACGAGCACCAGCTCACCACAGCTCACCGGCAAGCACACCCGCGGACGCCTTTATGACCGCCGCTGAGCCCCTTAAAGTTCTATCGATGGATGGTTTGAGAATGAGGGCTGAAATTACACGGTTGGAGGTACATGATGACCTGCTGCTGTCCTGCCCATCCATTCTATCTGTTGGTGGTGTCGTTCTGTCTCCCAACTCACAAAGTGCTTCGGTGGTGCAGCCACCGGCCAGGTCGTTCTGCTTGCAGCGTCGTTTCCTATCAGGCTATCACTAGTGGGGGCCCACGCCTAGCACTAGCGGTGTCGGCGGCTATCTCTGGATCCAGCAATGGCCGATAGCGGTTTATGGTCAACAACAGCATAGCACAATGGCAATGTAGTAGGCAGTTTGCGGCAAGTCGTCCAGCCACTAGGCGTATGCGGCTTGGATGGAGGTGGTATGAAATGGGTGCCTGCCTGAACGAGTGGTACTGTTGATCCATTCCTCCCGGCGCTTCTCATCCCTATATTCCTATCGATGTAGACTCCATCAGCTTGGATATGACACAACAAGCCTTTCTTTTTTGTTCTGTATGTATCCCCTGCAGTTTATATAATCCTATCGCTATGGAAAGGAAAGGTCCAAGCTAAAGGTGACTCGGCATTCTTGATGGAAATGAATACCGCCGTGCACAAATCAGCTAAGTATGTGGGCCATCTCTACCTGAGGGCTGAGGCTATGCTGATAGCTGGTCTCATGAATCCATATGGCCAATGACCTGCTTATTTAATTTTTCCTGACATGCAATTAAGTGTTTTCTCCATTCATAAAGATCATGCCTAGTAGTATCAATTGCTGGACTTATGCTGTATTTAGAAGCCTCTAGGCAATAAGATACTACGAGATTTCAGAATTAAGATCGCAAGGATAGATATACATATAGTATATCCTTCAAAAAGGATAGATATAATATGATTATGTACGAATAACTAGTTTCTGTGTCTGCATAACAATCTCGAGAGTTCATTTTTTCCTCTTGGAGACCACATCCTTTTCAATTGATTTGATCATGGAGTATACATCGTTTTCACTTGTGTCTGTATGCATGCTGCTTTATTACACCCTGTGTGATTTCTTTAAAGAACAGATCCTTAAAAGCCGTGCTCGAGTGGTTTTAAAATTCTAGAAAATCTACTGAAATAAAAAAAAAATCATGAAATTTCATAATATATCATGATTATTACATAAATACTAGTACTAGAAGCCCTTCTAGATTGTATGATATATTATGATTATTACATATAAATACTAGTTATATAAAATTATGTCGAGATAAGATGCTGATGGATCAACTGAGAAGAATATAGGCATCAATGCCCCGAACTACATAGCTGTAGAACATTTACTGAGTATATACAAACAGGGACGGGTCGTGCTCCAGCCACTCAGAGTCTTGTCCAGATGTTTTTTTTTGAGGCAAGAGGGTTGCCCATGGATGCTTTGAGAAAGAGGGTTGAACTTGATTACAAAAAGGGCTGAACTAGAATACCACCTGCTGTACTCGGGCTGTCCTGGTGCATGACTTGAGCCAAAAGAAGGTGTTCCAGACCGAAAAAAAGGGCCAGTTCATGGCCATTCTATGTGTTGCTCACTAGTGTCATTCTCTCTCTGACCCGCAAACTCCAGTCCAGGAATGAAAGGTCGTCTGTCTACTTTAGTATTTTTTTTGGAAAAATTGACTACTTCAGTTTTCCAAGGTACAGCTATGACAATGGCCTAAAGCGAGAGCAGAAACTCCATTTGGATCCATGCAATATTCTTGAGCCTCGCTAAGTGCAGAAACCAGTTTGAAGCCTAGTCCTGGCGCCTCTTAGACCTACCAATGTAAGCTCCATAAACATGTTCTCTCAAAATGTACACAATAGATCTAGAAGTATTGGACACCACAACATGGTTTCTACTTCTCTATGTCATGTTATTAGTGTTCCTCTATGTATCTCCAATTGCTACATGTAATCGTTTTCTGGTATGGAAAACCATACTGCCATAATAACAAGATTTAATAAGTGGGCATCTTCAGTCATCAGAAGGTTCTATCACTACTGACCAATGTCCTGGCACCCGAGAGAAGACTAAAACACTACTGCAAAAAAAAAAAAAAAAATTACATGGCGTTCAGCAAATCTTAACCGTGGCGTTTTTGATGAAAACCCACCATGGTTAATGCCTCAAATTACCCACGGTGGTCATTTTTTATTAAACGTGGGGGTTAAAAAACGGCGGTCATTTTTATTAACTGTATTGGTTAAAAAACACCCAGGGTTAATCATTAACCGAGGCAGGCATTTTAATTCAAACCACCATAGTAACTTAGGCCCAACCAGCGAGCTGAATAAGGCATAAGAAGAACATAGCACGGCGTATGATGTTGAAGGTCTACAATAACGGTATGAAATTTTTTTGTGGACTCTCCCTTTATAATAACCGCTCGATCTATATGCCGTGCTATGTTCTTCTTATGCGTGATCATACTCTCCCTCTATAATAACCGTATTTGCAAACTTATATGGAGACGAGATGCTAACTGAGAAACCGAGAAAAGTATATATGCTCTCTGAACTTGTTGGCTGCAAAACATTTCGTGATGCTACACTAGCAGTGGTGTTGCAGAATCGCTGACCAACATTGAGGAAAGCTCGATGTCAGATAATCAAGATCTTTTTTTGGAACGAAAATCATACATTCATCTCGTCCATGTGCTGTCTTTCCTTGTGATGGATTACACAGTCCGCATTATGGTTCAATAACATGTGTCTTCTAAGCAGACTGATGACTGACAGCATTTGGTGATCATGGTCAGTACCCAGCCGGCTTCTGCCAATCTGATCCGCGGGCTGAGCATAGCGCATAATCTGGCTGCCTGTTCACGAAGCCCAGCGCCTTTTTCCAGTTTCCACCGCTGCGTAAACGCCATCTGCAGCAGAACAAGAAGTTCAGATTCCAGGCCACTTAGGGGCAGAAAAACTGTTATCGACGAACCTGCCGTGGTAGATGAGATGCACACTGACTGCAACCATACGAAGGTGCTACTCTGGCGCAAGTGCTTCTGGCTACAGATGGCTTCACTGAGCTATCTGAATGGAATAAGTGAGAGCAGAATCTCTATTTGGGTCCACGCAACATTTTTGTGCCTTGCTAAGTGTAGGGTAGTGTTCCAAGCTTGGTCCTGATGCCTCTCACACCTATCACTGTAAGGTCCATTAACTTGTTCTTTTGAAAAGTTGATCTAGAGGGTTTTACTACTGTACTATGTCATGTTATTAGTATTGCACTATGGACCTCTGATTTCTATATGTAATCCTCTACCACTCTGGAAAAGAATACTGCCGTAGTCGCAGCATATATATAATGTTGCACCACTATAAGTTTATGATATTGCCGAGGCAGCAGTATATATGCCTTGAATGAATGAGCGGTGATTAATTGCAGTGAATGAATCATGACAATCGACACAATGGATAGGGTGCATTGGGCCCTTTGTCCAAATATATAGCGCAACAAGCAAATGGGGAGGTGCACCTGTGTTGAGAGAAATGTTGTCTGCTCTTTCAAAAAACTGGAGTCGTCACTATGTAGTAGCCAGTGCTTATTAGGCTTATGAGGCATCAGGATCACACATGTGACCAAAACGAGGTTGGGTGGTAGGCAGGACTGCAGGAACGGAAGGTTGAGGCCAGGAACAAGTGTGTTCAGTTACCGAGTAGATTTGATTGGAAGCAGCAGGCGAATGGTGGAATATGTGTGCGGGTGAAGCGCATCAGCCCAGTTCATCTCTTGCATTGCACAGCAGCTCGATCCTTGCCAGATGTTTGAACCTCAATGATGTGATGAGCTTGGAATGTGAACGCCAGTGGCAGTGCGTTGACCGCGTTGTGAACTCAATTAGATGGAACACACACAAGAAAATTGGGATATTGGTGCTTCCAGACAATGCAGTTTTTCGGTCTTCTGTTGATGCTTTTATTTTTACAATGCATGCCTACAATCTCTGACTTGATAACCGAGCATCCCCGCCCCATGCCGCACAACGTGGGCGATGTCGTTGCTCAGCGACATGCGCAATGATCGCCATGGTGCTAACTAACCCTAACAACTCAGGCTTTGTCATAATCTAGCACACCAACGATCATGCACATCAATATACCCTAGCGTAGCTGATGCGTGACTCAACAAAAGAAACAATGATTGCATGATGACATGCAAAAGTTTAGCCAACACCAGACCCCTATCGGCTATCATCGTATTGCATCTATTGAATACATAGCAGAGGGGTGTTTGTAAATCTGAGTCCAACTTCATGGTCATAGGCTAGTCTCCGGCGGCAGAATTTTACAGTTATCTTACTCTAGAGAGTTGGATACAGGAGGAGAGGAGTAGCAGATCGAGTTATGTTGAGGGCCTCATGTCATAGCGCATTTTATAAGGAACCATCTTACATGCTTCTATGTTAGTTAATGACACATGTCATAGCACATTTTTATCTACTAAAAAAAAAATTCATAGCACATTTTTATATGCCTTGCTGTATTTTGGCTTCACCAGTTGCTCGCATTTGTGAACCAAAGAAAACCACATTGTACCACTACCTATTACAAGTTTCTGCTGTTTCTCTGCCGAGGAGAGAACCACTTGCTTGCATCTTTCGTGTCCATGTCCTGCTGCATGCCAAAGTTATTGTTATTTCTGTCTGGTTCATGTGTTGCATAACCCATTGACGGAGCAGTGCCAACATGATACGTGACAGTGAACAAATTGGGGAATCGCGGCACCTGACAATTTTTTTTTTTTTTTTTTTTTTGAGACCACGCCGTTGTGCGTTTTTCAATAAGCAGGAGAAAGTTCAAACAAAGGTACAAGAGGCGACGGTAAGCGGACACTTACCGGGGCCGGGACACGAACAAACAAAAGCAAGAAATATGAGGGGTGGGGGACCCTCCACCTAACAACCCCAAAAGCTGAGCCTGATACAATAAATAACTCAACACCTAGGTAATGAACCATGGTCGGAGCCGTAGACGAAACAGCGGCAAAGCATCCGCTCAAACTCCAGACGGCAAAGCATCCGTCCTACCAAGCCTTTAGACGAAGGGAGCATTCGTCCCAGGCAGCCTCGGCAGCAAAGCATCTGCCGGCAACGACGACCTCGGTGGCAAAGCATCCGCCGGAAACCCTGCGGCGGCAAACAACCATCGAGAGACCGGGTGCTCCTCCGAGTCACTGGGGACCATGGTCGAGGAGCACCAACACCAGTCTCACATCAACGGTGAGCCTCCTCGCAAAGGAAACAACAACTACAACTACAACTACGACGACCATATGCTGGACATACCAAGTGAAGAGCAGGATGAGGCGTAATCAGGCGCAACACGACGAACACGGGCCAACGGCAGATCCCCTCGCAACCCACGGTGCACCAGCAGGCACAGGGGCGGCGAATGGCAAGGCAAGCGGCAGGCCACGTAGATTCTTCAACAACGTCTTCATGAAGGGGGTGACGCCGAGGGCGCCATCGCTGCTGGCCTTAGCGAACTAAGGCGAGGCCTTCGCCCAGAATCCGGCGGCGGTGATAAGATCAGGAGACTCGAAGATGACGCCTTCAAGAAGGGTGCGGCGCCAAACGGCGTCGCTGCGTCATCCGCCCGACGACGCCGGGCTAAGCTTCGCCCGAGCTCCATAAATCGAAGTCACGCAATGGGGGCGAGGCGCCGCCATCCACACCACCACGGTGTCGATGACGACCCGCCAGCAGCCGTCCACACCACCACGGGCGCGAGACAGCGTAGTCATCTGGCCACACCACCTGCTGCTGCACGCCCACCCGCCGGCCACCACGAGCAGACGCACAGGGCGACGACCGCCGCAATCTCCTCGGGTGGAAGGGAAGGCACCGGCTAGTGCAGGGCGGGGACGCACGCCACGGCCGCTACAAGCCACGGCGCAGCCCCTAAACATCACAGAACGCACGGGCCCACCGCCGGGGAGGCACCGGACGACCCAGCCACCAGCGCCGCCACGGCCGGATCCAGCGCGGGAGTGTCCGCCGGGCGGGGGAGGGAGCAGGGGCGGAGCGGCTCGAGGACGAGTAGATCCGGGGCCCAGCGCCGGGCAGCCGACGCCGCCGGGCGACAGCTGGCCGGCCACGGTAAGGACGCCGGGCGGACAAGGAGAAGTCGCCGCCGAGGTGGTCCCTCCAGAGTCGCCGGGAGGGGGGCGGGTGGCCCGTGGACGAAGCAGATCCAGGGTCCCATGGCTCGGATCCGCCACCCAGCACCAGGCCATGAGCACGACGAGTGAGTTCGCCGGGGGTAGAGGTGGAGGGGGAGGGGGAGCTGGGGGTGGGAGGGCAGAGGAGGGCGGCGGCGCCCTTTCGAGGGCGGCGGCACTGGCCGCCCGCGGCGGCGACGGGAAGGGCGGCGGCGGCGGAGGAGCACGGGGGGGGGTTCTCGGAGGGGGTGACGGGCGGCGCCCGAAGTCGCCGCCGCTGGAGCGGGCGCTCGGGAGGAAGAAGCAGTTTCAATGAGTCTAATCACCTGACAATTTTTATCGAGCAGCAATTGTGTTGTGCAGAATGCTTAAGTTGACTGCACATGGACGGTCGTGGAAGGGAGAGGTTGTGCGAGCGTTCCTCGTGTGTCTGCCAGCAGTGTCCTGGGTAGCGAAGGCCCACTACTGGGGTACTCGCTTGCAAGTCTGACACAGCTGGAATTCTTGTGGGTGGTGAAGGCTCACTGTCTGCATGGGCAACGTACACTAGCGCTCCGGATCGGACATCTGAGCGCTAGCAAATCTGGTCGACCAGTTTAGGAAACAAATCATGTGGGTTAATAACATGCATTAAAAGGATCCACGGTTTTAGTGAACTAGATCATAGTGTGTCCCTAGCACTCGGAGTGCAAGAAACAAATCATGTGGGTTAACTAGCAATATCTCACGCCTAGCACTCGTGGTGCAGGAAGCTAGCACTGGAACTAGTAAAGGCCGATAGCATGGCAGGTTGTCTAGTCCACCTGTCCCAGACCGGCCAAATAGCTAAACAACGATGGTGTGTGAGATTTGGATGGAGGTGCTATCAAATGGGTGCCTCCCTGAGCGTGTGCTTCTGTTGCACACCATTCCTCCTGGCGCCTCTCAATCCTATATTCCTATCGATGTAACACCATCTGCTTGGAGGTGACACAACATGCCATTTGCACTACTTTTTCGCTATGTAACCCCATCCCCTACCATTTATATAACCCTATCGCTATGGAAAGTACAGGTCCTAGCTAAAGGTGACTCAGCATTCTTGATGGAAATGAATACCGCCGTGGACAGCAGAGGCTATATATGCTGATGGCTGGGCTTGCATGATTCTGTATGCCCAATGACCTGCTTTTTGTGTCTCTGACATGCAATTCAGAGTTTTTTGCAGTCATAAAATCGTGCCTAGCAGTATCAATTGCTGGACATGTGCTGTATTTACATTTTCCAGCGACTTAAAGCCTTTAGACTGTAAGATATATGGGGATTTCGGAATTAAGATCATATTATGCAAGGATAGATGTAAAATGATTCTCTAATAATAACCAGTGTTATGTGTCTTAAGAACAAGCTCCAGAGTTCATTATGTCCTCTTTGAGACAACATAATAACTAGTGTAGTGACAGCTGACAAAACTCCACTGGGAGCCAGGATTTGCGCATGCTGGTGGGAATCGTCTTATGCCCTCCTCTGTAAGTGGAATGCTGCAGGAATCATTGTTGGCCTCGAAAACACTGTTGCCTGTGACAAAGCCTGCTCCCGCCTCGGGCACCAAACTCGCCCTCGTCGTGCACCTCAAGCACCTCATCCTCTAGCCACGGAGCCCGCTCCTACAGCTCCCACCTGATTTGGCTACTGCTACGTCCACCAAGTCCTAAAATGCCAGATTATCTTCACATCGGGGGATGGAGAGGGAGAGGAAGAGAGAGAGAGAGAGAGAAAGAGAGAGAGATGATGTTCTTAACTAATCTTCCTTAAAACATTGTAGTCACAATGTGAAGGTAATCTGGCATTGTGATACAGGTAGACAATGTTCTTAACATGCTGTTGTGATGCAGGTAGACAATGTTCTTAACATGCCAGATTATCTTCACATTTTTTATCCTAACTAACAGAAGCGTTGTGATGCAGGCAGACAATGCCACCCTCCGTCAATCGAAGTTGACCATTTGCAAAAACGGTTTGAGTTGTATTATCCATAAATCAAAGTGCTTATCTTGAAAAAATCTTTTTTATTAGAGCTTCACTTCATTGGTATCGATCCACATTTGACATTAGATATTCAAATATATAGCATTGGTCTTGTGCAAGTCACCAAAAGGAATGCAAGCGGACAAGATACATACATCATAAAAAGAATGCATCAACTCCTTTGCACCTTCTGCACTGATAGTATCAGTCATTTGACAGGTTCTTTTCATGAGTTGCTCCTTCTGCACTGATACATCATAAAAAGAATGCATCCAAAACGGAAACCCCATCTTCTTTTCTTTGTTGGTCTGTTTTTTTTTTCATGAGTTCAAATGCTTTGGGTGAAATGTAATTAACTTGTGTGTCTTTACATGAAACGGAACCACTTCTCTCCTATTTATTTTTGCAGTGGACAGAGCATGCAAGGTGCAGACTACGGTGCTACTATGCAATGTTGTGTCTCAGTCAGCCTCGAGGATTTTAATTCTGTGCTTGCAGATGTGATTTGTTAAAATAGAAGCACCTCCAGAGTGTTGAGACTTAGTCTGTCGCTATTGGTCCTTAAAAATCATCAAAAATCAAAACAATGGAACCACGTTTAGGACATGACAAAAAAATGAAGGTTTCAGGCTCTCAAGCTAATTCAAGTGATCAAGACTGCAATAGATGAACCCATCTTAAAATCAAGCCTTAAATTATCAATCAACCAACTTTAGATTAAGATTACATGCATCGAACCATTGGGTATTTTACTTAACAAATATCTGAATTTCACGATTGCTATTTTAATGGATCTGCAAAGTCACAGGTTGTTTCTATATCCCTATGTTATTATAATTCTGTATTGGTCATCTGGATATTGTTTTTCTTGCCTAAAATTATCCATATCAGGCTCTGATTTTCTCTTCTACGAGTGACCACTCAGCACATCTACAACCATGCTTATAAAATATAATGACCCAATGCTTTTGCTATGCCTTTGTCATATACTAGTTCTATAACTTCCTACGCAATGTAATTTCTCTGTATGACTTACTGTCATTTTGTTTCCCGCACGGCGCACGAATGCGCGCCCTCCTGCCACTAGTAGCTAATAAAACTCTGCGGAGACTGAGTGATCTAGAGGAGCGAAGGCAGATGGGTACCATCGCTCATCCACATGTTTCTCATGGACTAGAGGCATAGTACCATTGAAGAAGAATTGTATCAAGGAATAATCGTGTGGTATGTATCCAGAGCAAAGCAAAGAAGATCCTGACCAAACTAGCAATGTATCAACAAGACTGAGAAAGAAGCTCAATAAACCAGTAACGTATAAGAATTAACATGTGATCCCTGTATCTCTGCTTCATCGACTCTATCTAATGCTGCCAGTCTATCTAATACTGTTCTCCTGTGTCTGTATGGGTGCTAATTCTACGTACCTTGGGTGATTTCCTTATAGAACACGTCCTGAAAATCAGTCCAGAACATCCCTCTTGCTCTAACTCTGTCTCTGACCTGGCACAGGCTTCCTTTCATTACTGCTACTTCCTGTGCATAAACCTGGCACTGGCTTCCATTCATTACTGCTACTTCCGTTGCTGCTCTCTCCGCTAAGCACATGTGCTGTCTCTGAAAAAAAAATAAACATCGCATATGCTCTCTGCAATTGAAGTACACTAACAGCGGCTCTGGTCTGTGTGATATATTATTATTTTATTACATAAATTTACTATTTTTTTTATTATGTGCACTTGTAATAATTACAGAATTATGTGGAGAGATGAGATGCTCAATTGCTGATGGATAAACCAAGAAAAGTATAAACTTCCGAATATTCAGTGATTATACACTAGCAGTTAGGTGGCCTCTTGCATGGATGGGTGGTGGTCGAGCCTCTCCAACCACAGCTGAGGCACTCAAAGTTTTATCCATGGATGCTTTGAGAATGAAGGCTGAACTAGCTAGGTTGGAGGTATAAGACGACTTGCAGCTGTCCTGCCATCCTGGTGTGTCTGTTTCCAGTGCACAGCAAAGAAGATCCTGACCAAATTAGCAAAGAATAAACAAGACTGAGATAGCACATCATTAAACAAGTAATGTATAAGAATTAAGAGGTGATCGCTGTTTTTTTGCTTCATCGACTATATCTAAAGCTGCCAGTCTATCCAAATCGATTCTCCTGTGTCTGTTTGCGTGCTACTTCACACCACCCTGGGTGATTTCCTTATGGAACACGTCCTGAAAATCAGTCTAGAACATCCCTCGTGCTCTCTCTCTGTCTGTGACCTTTGTGAACCGCTCCTGTGGCATAAACCTGGCTCTGGCTACCTTTCATATTGCTGCTTCCTTTGCTGCTATCTCCACTGAGAACATGTGCTGTCTCTGAAAAATTTATGCGAAATTTGAAGTACATGAACAACCCCGCCTGATTTGGTTGCAGGTGGTATGAAATGGGTGCCTGCGCGAACGAGTAGTACTGTTGCCCCCATTCCTCCCGGTGCCTCTCAATCCTATATTCCTATCGAAGTAGACTACACCAGTTTGGATGTGACACAACATGTCTTTTTCACACTTCTTTCACAATGTATCCCCTACCGTTTATATAATCCTATTGCTATGGAAAGGATCGGTGCAAGCTAAAGGTGACTCAGCATTCTTGTTGGAAATGAATACCGCTGTGCTGAAATCATCTAAGTATGTGGGCCATCTCTATCTGAGGGCTGAGGCTATGCTGGCGGCTGGCCTTGCATGAATCCATATGGCCGATGACCTGCTTATTTAATTGTTTCTGACATGCAATTCGAAGTTGTCTCCATTCATTAAGATCGTGCCTAGTAGTATCAATTCGTGGACATGTGTTGTATTTAGAAGCCTTTCACATTTTCTTGCAACTTAAAGCTGTTAGGCAATTAGATACAATGAGATTTCAGAATTAAGATCGTATTATGCAAGGATAGATATAAAATGATTAGGGAAAATTGGTTGTGTAGCATCGAAAGATCGCGATGTCTGTGTCCCCGTAAACTACCACAGAAAGGTTAGACTCTGAACTGAATATAGCATTCTGTTAAAAATTAAAATGAACTAACAGAGCTGTTAATTGGGACAAAAATACCCCCAGGCAGAAACTCAAACAGACAATTACTGCGTAACCGTAATGTGAAAACACACAAATTTTGGAACAATCCAACTACCAAATTTACCACCCTTTTAATTTTGTTGAATGCCACATAACCCCATGTTCCCTTGCGTCATCTATGAGAGTCCATCAAAGAAATGTAATACCTTCTATATTTAAAGGGTTGCTTGTTTCATGTCCTGACCTGACCTCATATCCATGGCAAGGCACGTCCTTTGTCTTAGATCGGCATAAAAAAAATTGGATGCCTAAGATGGATGGCTACATTGTGCACCTTTAGCATGTGTTTGGTCTCAAGGATGGAAAAAGATGGGACTCTGATTAGCATTCTTGTTGGAAATGAATACCGCCGTGCTCAAATCATCTAAGTATGTGGGCCATCTCTACCTGAGGGCTGAGGCTATGCTGACGGCGGGCCTTGCATGAATCCATATGGCCGATGACCTGCTCATTTAATTGTTTCTGACAGGCAATTCGGAGTTTTCTCCATTCATTAAGATCATGCCTAGTTGTATCAATTCCTGGACCTGTGCTGTATTTAGAAGCCTTTCACATTTTCTTGCAACTTAAAGCCTTTAGGCAATCAGATACAACGAGATTTCAGAATTAAGATCGTATCATGCAAGGATAGATATAAAATGATTAGTACGAATAACCAGTTTTCTGTGTCTCAAGAACAAGCTCAATAGTTCATTTTTTCCCCTTTGAGACCACATCGTTTTCAATTGATTTGATCATGGAGTTTACATTATTTTCACTTGTGTCTGTATGAGTGCTTCTTTACTACACCCTGCGTGATTTCTTTATAGAACAGATTCTTAAAATCAGCCTAGAACATTCCTGGTGCCATCCCTCTCACCAGTGTGAACCACTCCTGTGGCAGAAGCCTGGATCATGCCTTCGTTTCCTCCTGCTGTTCTCTCCACTGACCACATCTTGTGCTGTATCTGAAAAGTTGAAGTAGACTAGCAGCCCTTCTGGATTGTTTGAATATGTTATGATTTTATAACATAAATACTAGTTTTATAAAATTATGTCGAGATAAGATGCTGATTGATCAACTGAGAAAAATATAGGCATCGATGCCCCATACTACTTAGCAGAGTTTTATCCATGGATGATTTGAGAAACACTACTGGGCACAGGGCTGAACTTCATTGTTTGGAGGTAGAAGACGACCTGCTGTACTCCGGCCGTCCTGGTGCATGACTTGAGTCAAGGGAACTGTTCCAGACCGAAAAAGGCCAAGTTCTTGGCCATTCTGTCTTCCGACCCGCAAACCACAGTCCAAGAAAGAAAGGTCCACTGGCTACTTCGGTTGTATTTTGACAAAATGGCTACTTCAGTTTTCCAAGGTACAGCTATGACAATGGCCTAAGCCAGAGCAGATAATCCATTTGGTTCCATGCAATATTCTTGAGCCTTGCCAAGTGCAGAGACCAGTTTGAAGCTTGGTCACGGCGCCTCTCAGACCCATCAGTGTAAGCTCCATCAACTTGTTCTCTCAAAACGTACACAATATAGATCTAGAAGCATTGGATTGCACAATATGGTTTCTTCTTCTCTATGTCATGTTATTAGTGTTCGACTATGTATCTCCGATTCCTATATATAATCCTCTTCTGGTCTGGAAAACCATACTGCCAAACTAACAACATTTAATAAGTGGGCATCTCATGCTCTATCACTACTGACCAATGTCCTGCCACCCGAGAGTAGTCTGAAACACTGCTGCAAAATAAAAACAAAATTATATGAAATTTAGCAAATCTTAACCACGGCGGTTTTTGATGAAAACACGACACGGTTAATGAATCGATTAGCGATGGTGGTTATTTTTACTAAACGTGCCGGTTAAGAAACTACCACTAGGGTTAATCATTAACCAAGGGAGGCATTTTAATTCGAACCGCCATGGTGAATTAGGCCCAACCCGCCAGCGGAATAGGCACAGTTCCAAGCTCATGTATATATACACAATTATATAAACGGTTATGAGAACGAGCGTTAGCTCGGTCGGTACGCGTTTGAGGTTGGCGAACGGCCGGACGCGGGTTCGTTCGCTGGGATCACCTGCGTCTCTCACCGAGAACAGTAGGTTCCCATCCCAACCTTTGCTCGGACAGTCCGAGCGTTTGCCTCTTTGCGTGGTTCGTTCAATGGGATTACGGCGCACCTCGTCATCTACGAAGTCAGCTGATTCCGGTGACATCAAGAAGGACGCAATCGTTCAAGCTGAGTGTAGTTGTAGATCTGATTGTACACTGGTGGGGTGTGCGTGTGTATGAATAGATACTACAGCTGTACCCAGATAATAGACAACTCTAAAAAAAATTATATAGACTGTTATTATATAGAGAGAGAGTATGATCAAACATGAGGAGGACCCACATAGCACAATATATAGATCGAGCGGTTATTATAGCATTTGTTGTCAAGGTGGTCTAAATTCAAGTCATGCCAGATACAGTACAATAGGATCTAGACTGGGTTTTGCAAAGAAAAATAGGATCAGATTCCCTGTTGTATGTGTGGTCTTTCTACACATCGCCACTTGTTGTTTCATGTAGACGGAGACACATTGCAAGGGACACCAATGACAATATGTCAGCTCCGGTCCAGTATAGACAAACATCTCCACATTAGCAAATCTTGAATGTGACATACATCTTCACAAGTTGTTAGCTCGAGAAGTGTAAACTTATAGCTTGGGAAAATAAAAATTATGTTGTGTGGTAATAAGATAAACACTATACAATAAATGGCAAAGAAATACTTGATAGTCATGTGAGAATGCAGAGGGCCCAGTGGAACAGGCATAGGTATTGTAGAGAGATTCTAGTTAATCTCAACATGTTGAAAATATGTCCGACTCCTTTGCATCTTCACATTGACAGAACCAGAATTTGGAGTGATTTATTTTTGTTTTATTATGAAATAATGATACAATATGCAATTGCACTTTGCTAGCATGCAAATGATAATAAAGAAGGCTGTATGTGGAAAGGCAGAAGCAGATAGAATAGAACATGTGTGCCGACCTGTGCAGTATTTACAGAATGAGCTTGTGAAGACACGAATTAAACAAACAAAAACAGATGCAGCTAGTATGGAAGGAACCCAATTAGTGCCATTGTCTCGGTACTGTCAGCACGCCGCTGGGTGTGTGCCCTACTTATATCAGAAGGTAGGGTACGCTTTTTGAATACATGCATTAAATAAACATTACTATGCGTCTTGGACCATATATATAGACCTGCTGGGATAAGCTTAATAGCATATAAATCATCAAAGAATAGACAAAAATCCGCATGGTGATTAAGTGCTTTTTAGCTTCAAAGAGGGTAACCCACGACAAATGTTCCCTTCTGAGTAGGCATGCGAGGCATCAGTATCACTTGCAACAGTACAGAGATTCCACGATGTGATACCGATGTGGTCACCAGAGCACTCTCTGCTCTTAATTAGGTTGCAATACTGGGGATTGTTGTTGAGAAGCGGAACTAGGTGCATATTTTGCCCAACAGAGACAACTGGACGGTGCTTTAATTTCATCTACAGTTTGTCATATTGTCTATCTCCCCATATGTAGTTTGTGCTAATTGTTCTAACTGATTTCCATGTCTGACCAGAATGTTTCACTGATCTCGGAATGTGCTTCACCCAACTGCTATCTAGTACTATTTTTGTATTGTTGACATAAAGATGCATGTGGGGTGAAACTATATAATTTTACATTAGGTGTTCATCGGATACCCACGATGAGATGGTTCAATATCATGGCATTTTGTTCATTTCTTTTTCTTATCTTTATTTAAAATGCAATGTGCCTGACCTCATGGTTCTTCTAAACTGAATCATTGTTTGTGGTTGAGTCACTGCAGTCTATAAAATCTAATTTTAAGAGGGAAGTGTTTCTTTTCCCCTACATGGGGACATGAACATATTGTAGTGTTGACGATCACAAGAACATACCGGAGCATCAGTTACATACAGAGATAAAGCCACATCACATCCTGCAATTATCATGCCTGACACGGCTATGCACATGCTCGGTGTGGTCTTGTTGCAATTATCCATTTATTCACCAGCATTAATAATGATGGTGTACCAAATTCGTAGGCTCAGAAGACTTGCTCTTAGTCCTGTATACACATTATACTGAAAATGAATTAGTGGACATGTGTCACCATCTCATCTATTTGGAGGCAGACGGTAGACAAACATATTCCCTAGGCAGAGAAAACATACTTACATGGACCAAGCTGTACGATTAAGTCATTAATGAATGATATATTTTGATGATGTAATGGTTTAATGGTCATTGGATCCAAATTGGTATTATGAAGTGAGCTTTCCAGAACAAGTCAATACAAACTGAATGGGCTGACATATAATTAGCTGGATAGTATTTACACACGAGACATGCACTATAATTGGGCTTAATTTGTGTGTGTATATATTGGCGTTGTTATGTATCGGATAGTGTCGCTAGAAAATTCACTGAACCGATGCAATTAATACCTAGTCGTGATCTGGTTACAGTAGAAATGAGCAGTAAATTGGTATCCTTTTTTCCCTTCAAATAATTTCTAGTCTGCCAAGAAGTGAGGAAGAACAAATGACCAAGAACACTACTTTAGATTCAATTTCAGTAGTGATGCATTTCGATAAAACGTGTTACTCATGAGATCCACACCATTGTCTGTGCAGAACAAGCCAGTGAATACTGAACAGTGATGTGCCTTAGCTGAACATATCAATGTTGGTGGGTCATCAGTGACGCATTTATAGTGACAAGTAATGTACGAACGCGCCTCTGTTAGTTTTATAAGTGACGTGCTTTTATTTTTTTTTTGAGACCACGCCGAAGGCGCGTTTTTCATTAAGAAGAGAGAGTTTTTGAATACAGAAGACGAGGGGACAGCAACACGCGGTTACCGGCCCTTCTTACCAACAACTCGCACGCGTTGTGATTACAAATAAACAATTACAACTAGAAGGCGGACACGCTGAACCTACACCTCGCCTTCCAGCCCCTCTAGGTTCAGATCCATGGCTGATAGATCGAAACGCCCATTCAAAAGGAGTTGGAGACGCCTTCTTTTTGTTCGACCAGGCCGACGCATCCCGAAAGGTGGCCTTGAGTTGGTCCTGGCCATCAACTCATCCTCGACATCAATGCCTAGCTTCTTCAAGAGCACAACCTGAGCCTGCCTAGTGGCGCCCGCCGCCCGCGGGCGGGCAAAGAATGCGTCGCGCTACGCCGCAGTGAGTCGGTGGGTACCGGCATCCCGGAGCGGCGCAACCGAGGCCTCTCGAGGAGAGGTGTCTCCAACGGTAGGCAAATCAACGCCTATCTCCCCTGTACTGTAGCATCAAAGGCCGCAGCACCGGGCGGGCGTGAGGATACCTGAAAGTCGCCATCGGTTGGAGAAGTCTCCTTAACCACCAACGCCCCAACCGCACCGGCAGCAAGCGCCTGAGACCGCCGCACAGCGAGGTCAACAAGCACGGAGAAGGCTGAGCTGCCTCCTCCCGAGCCACGAAAGGTTCCCGCGCCGCATCCGATCCATCATGCCCAACATCCAGGCACACAGAGGGCGAGGGCGAGGGCGAGATGGCCTCCAATGAGACGCCGACGGCGGATGCAGCGGCAAGGAGCTCAATCAGCATCGGGTCGGCGGGGGCGGCCAACGCGAGAGAGCCCATGCTCGGCAAGACATTGCCTCCGCCAACGGGTCCACGACAGCCCACACAGAGTACTGGCGACGCCATGGCGACCTCCGGCCGACGGAAGCAGAGACTGCACGGGCTCGCCCAAGCGCCGGACGCCTCCGACGCCGCCGGGCGCTCGCCTCAGCGTAGGCACGGGGGTGGTGGCCGGGCGCGCTCCGCCCGAGGCCAGGGTCCGTCGGGCGATGGACTAACGCCCTCACGGCGGTGGCCGAGGGAGGCCACTTACGACGCCGCTTGCGCCACGCGCAAGGTGCCGAAACTCCTTGCAGCGAGGCATCGCGGAGGTAGCAAGGCAGGTTGCAACCCGATGGGCGGTGGAGAGGCGCTTGAGGCACTTCAATGCCGCCGGGAAGCGCCCTCGAGGGGCCTCTCGAGAAGCCGGCGAGGGCGTTGGGGCGTGCGCCGCCGCCACCGCTCGCCAACCAACCCCGGAGGCACGACGTGGCGCCCGGCCGCCGGCGTCCGGGCGGTGCGCCGATGAGCGGATCTCCGCACGCTGGCGCCCTAGGCGCTGCCGGGCGGAATGCGCCCTCCACGGGACGGACAGCAGCCCGAGCACAAGCTCCGCTCACGCGCGCCGCCGGTGGCGAGACCTAGCGACGACGCCGGCTGCATTGCCGGGCGACGACAGAGGGGTGACAAGCCCCGCGGCGGGCGGGCGTCCCGACACCGCCCCCGCGGTCCCCCGAGAGGACTGCGTCCGACGTAGGAAGACGGGTAGACTGGCGACCCCTCCACTGCCTGGAGTCCCCGTCCGCCCCGCCCAGGGCCTTGAGCGCCCCCGGGCGAGCCACCTCCGGGGTGAAAGGGGCGGCGAGAGGGGAGAGGGAGGACACCGGCTGGGCGCCGAGGGTTGGACGAGGCGCATCGCCGGCGGCCGGAGCCTCGGCATGCCCCCCCGCAAGCGAGCGCCGAGTCGCCGCCCACCTCCGGACATCCTCGAAGAGGATCAACTCCCCGCCTTGCAAAAGCCGCACCTGGCCGAGCGGCGACCCTCAGCCGCGGGCGGCGGCAATGGGTGCCCGACGGCGCCCCGACGGCGGAGCCCGCGCTCGCGCCCCGCCGGAGGAGGCTGGGACGAAGATCGAAGGGAGCCCCCGCCCTCCTTGGTTGACGGCGGGTGCCGTGCCAGCAGCGGGGCCGCCACGGACGCCGGCCGCCACCGACACGCCGAGCCGGCAAGGTGGCGCCCCCCCGTCTGTGCAGCCAGCCGGCGGCGCCCGAGTGGAAGGTGGAGGTGGCGACGCCGATCTCACCGGGGCCGTGGAGAGCGCAGGGCAGAGACCCATCCACGGGTAGAGCTCGAGACGGGGATTGAGGATCTGTGGGGGGGAGGGGAGGAGAGGCTGGAGGTGGAGTGGATCTGGAGGGGGAAGGAGGTGGTGCTGGGAGGACGAAGGCGTCGGGTGGTTCCGGTTCGGGAGTCAAGAGACCCATAGCTCTTATTCGCCTCCAGTTGTTGTTAGTGACGTGCTTTTATGCATCGCTGGTATGTTCACATCAGAGACGCAACATCAGACGGGTTTTTTCTACGTCACTAATGATTTTCTAAACACATCACTATGTGCCTGGCATAGTGCAGCTAAGCTCAACGTGTGCTTATATCCCATTGCCACCACCACTGCATATATCACTTCTTCCAAGACCGTCAACCACAAGCAGCAATTCTGGATTGTAAGATACGTTATAAGAATTTATTTGATTAATTTACTATATTTTTTTTATTCCATGGACATACCGTAATTGCAGACTTATATGGAGACGAGATGCTATCTGATCAACCGAGAAAAGTACATATGCTCTCTGAACTTGTTGGCTGTAGAACATTTTTTGATCCTTCACTAGCAGCGGTGCTGCAGAATCGCTGACCAACATTGAGTAAAGCTTGATGTGAGATGATCAAGGTCGTTTTTAGGAACGAAAATCATACACTGATCACACCCAAGTGCTGTCATTCCTTGTGATGGATTACACAGTCCGCATTATGATTCAATAACATGTGCCTTTTAAGCAGACAGATGACTGGCAGCATTTGGTGTTCATGGTCAGTACCCAGCCAGCTGCTCCCAATTAATCAGCTCCGTGGGCTGAGCAGAGATAGCGTACTGGCTGCCTGTTCACAGAAGCCCAGCGCTTTTTCCAGTTTCCACCACTGCCGAACCACAGTCTGCAGCAGAGCTAGAAGCCCAGGTTCCAGGCCGCTCAGGTGGAGAAAAACTGTCATCGACCAAGGTGCCACGGCTGGATGAGATGCACACACTGCAACCATACGAAGTTGCTACTCTGGCGCAAGTGCTTCTGGCTACAGATGGCTTCACGAAGCTATCTGAATGGAATAAGCGAGAGCATAATCTCTATTTGGGTCCATGCAACATTCTTGTGCCTTGCTAAGTGTAGGGTAGTGTTCCAAGCTTGGTCCTGATGCCTCTCATACCTATCACTGTAAGATCCATTAAGTTGTTCTCTCGAAAAGTTGATCTAGATGGTTTTACTACTCTACTATGCCCGGTTCTTGCAAAGGCAGTAGTACATATTTGTATTGAATGAATGAGTGGTTACTAATTGAATTGATGAATCATGACAACTGACACAATGGATAGGGTGCACGTGGTTTCCTTTGGCCAAATATATAGCACAACATACAAATGGGGAAGTTCAGGGTCAGAAAAGCCGTGCAACTGAGTTGAGAGAAAGTTTGTCTGCTCTTTCCAAAGAATGGACACAAGGTAGAAGAGCCGTGCACCTGAGTTGAGAGAAAGGTTGGCCAAATATATTGGGTTTATGAGGCATCAGGATCACACAGGTGACCAAAGCGAGGTTTGGTGGTACGAAGGACTGGAGTTGTGGAAAGTTGAGGCAAGAAACTGGTGTGATCAGTTACCAGAGTACATTTGCATGGAAGCAGCAGGCGAATGGTGGAACGTGGGTGCAGGTGAAGTGGATCGGCTCAACTTCGTCTCTTGCATTGCATATAGCAGATCCTTGCCAGATGTTGGAACCCGAATGATGTGACGAGCTTGGAACGTGAACGCTGGTGGCCGTGCGGTGACCATGGTGAGAACTCAATTAGATGGAACACACAGAACAAGCACACGAGAAAATTGGGATATTGGTGCTTCTAGGAAATGGAGCTTTTCGGTCTTCCGTTGATGCCTTTATGTATAGAATAGATGCCCACAATCTCTGACTTGATAGCCAACTATCCCCTCCTGACACCGCATGTCATGGGCGATGTCCTTGCTCAGAGACGCGCGCAATGTTCGGCCATGGTGCTAACTAACCCTAACAACTCAGGCTTTGTCATGATCTAGCACACCAACGATCCTGCACATCAATATCCCCTAGTGTAGCTGATGCATGACTCAACACAAGAAACAATCATTGTATTGCATCTATCTATAACCCCTATATAGAAGGAGACCACTAGAGGACTTCTCTGCACACATGCAGAGGTGACACATCAGCACATCCTTCAGTTACTAGTCGCTCCTGCCCCTCCGCGCGGTGGAAAATTGCCCTTTCTCTCCGGCTCCCTCGCTGCCTCTTCGTTCCCGATTCCTTCGCCCACCGCTGGCGTCTTCCCTTCTCGCGGCCGCCCGTCTCCTCCCTCGATGGTCACTCATAAATCCGCGAGTCCAGGCTCCTCCCCTTTACTGCCAACGCCGCAGACTCATCGCCACTTCGCCGACGGCCATCAGAGCCGGGAGGAAAAAGTGTGCGCCGCCAGCCATGGCCCTCTGCGCCGCCCCCACCATCGCCATCTGCGCCGCCCGGCTCGCGGGCGCCGATAACAACGACGTCCCACGATGCCCGCCGCAACCTCGATGCCCACTGCCCTTGTGCCAACGCCGTGGTCATGCAGACCGCCTGGCGGCAGCGAAGCCGGCCGGCAGGCCGCGTCGGCGTCCCTCTATCCGACTCGTGCAACGGTGACGAGACCCGTGACAGTGGAAGCCGGCAAAAGGCGTGCGTCCGCCCCTAGATCCGGCTTCCTCACCAGCGATGGCAGCTTCCTCTTGCCGGGTGCGACCCCTTCCCCACCTAAGACGATCGGTGGAGAGGCGAAAGTGCGGCGCACCACGGGAAGTCGCTGCAGATCCAGCAGCAACAGATGCTGTACAGCCGAAGGGGACCAAGATGGCAGCGCCGCCGTCGTCCATCGAGTGTGCCATATACCGACACATGAGAGCGCCCGATCTGCTCGGTTAGCTGCTACGGCCTCCGCTCACCTGATCCCCTCCTGCTGTCGGCCAGTCATATTTTTATTTTGATTTTCCTTGAAAAGCCAACCTCATCCTTAATTTCATTGGTATTTTTTTTTCTGCTTGTTTTCTCAGATCCAGTGATCTGTTGCGCACCAGGTTTAATTGCTCCAATTGATGCAGATGAATCTTCACGCAATATTTGCAACTAGCAGTGGCAACAAAAAATTCTTGGTAATTCTATCTTGCTTCACTCATTGGTTTAATTTCACATTGGGCGTCTTTTTTTTTTCCTCACTGATGTTTCTCTGGATGCATCGGTAGAAATTATTCGTTGTGTGAGAAGCCTGAGATGAGATTGATTATTGGAGAATCACCCTGGATCGCTTCTCATTGGAGGAGGAAAAATATCGATGTCTGACGGTAGCTGAGATGAGATTGATTATTAATATCAGAACTTTAAGCAAACTGAGCATCAAAAGGGAAAATGTACTTTGTTTTCATGAATGTAATAGTGTACACAATTTTAAGCAAAACTGATTTCGTATGGTCATATACATCAATTACATGATAAGTAGAGCATCAATGTCATTGTTAATTTCTGAAAGTTCCCCACCACTAACTATTTTTTCCAGGAAGTGGAGGCATAGTTTCGTACAAAAGGTTGATTATCTTCTATATATGCTTTACCAGGGCTTCACCGGTATGGTAAAACCGCATGATTAGGAAAAGGGTATTAACCTGAACTAGAAATTACTGTTGCTACAGTTCGTTTTTTGTATATTCTAAATCCATTAATCAAGGCAGGAATGATAAATACCCACCACTGTTAATTGCCGCATCCAAAATTCTGAGTAACAGAGGCGTTGTGGTGCAGGCCTTGGTCAATCGAAGTTGACCATCTGTGAAAATGCTCTGAGTTGTAGTATCCATAAATCAAAGTGCTTCTCTCCAAAAAAAATCTTTTTAGTAGTGCTTCACTTCATTGGTTCCCTATTGAAATGAAAAACACAAAGCCACATTTGACATTAGATATTCAAATATATGGCATTGGTCTTGTGCAAGTCACCAATAGGAATGCAAGCGGACTGGATATGTACATCATGAAAAACAGAAAATGCATCAATTGCTTTGCACCTTCTTCACTAATTGTATCAGTCATGTGTCTGTTTCTTTTGCTGCTTGTTATGAAAAGTGGCATCATGAAGCTGTATTATGTTTTCATAAGAATGTGAACTCATGAGTTCTGACCTTAGCATCTAGACAAAACAAGTGTTGCCTTGGTTTCCAATGTATTTATGTGTTGTGCTTATATGGACAAGATCCAAATTAGTCATTGGGACTTTATGTTGGACTACGGCCTGCCACGCCTCATATGACGGGGCACATACTATAAATAAAACACTATATGTACTAGTCTGCATATTATTTGTGTTGGACCATATATATATAGCTCATGAGGAATAAAACATCATGTCCAGACATTGTTCCGAGTGGTAGGCCTGTGACTAATGTGTTCACATAGCAAAAGTGTACGTCTTGTGAGTCGTAGGCCTGTGAAGCATCAGGAACACTTGAGAACGAACCAAGAACACAAAGAGTGAGGCTGAGGGTGTACCTAGTCCTTGTGAAATCTTTGATACAATATTTGAGTCAGTAGTCTGCAGCTAAGAGTACACCATTTGGCATAGTCTTTTCAACCAGGAAGCTGTCATGTGTTTGTTCGGGTGCTAACAACGGGAATACAATTTATTATATTCTTGTTATATCTCTCCTTGTGTGTAGAGTTAGTCATCAGTTCATGTTTTGTCACCACAGTAACAAACACACTTGCAGTGCAAGAATATAGGAAAGGCTTATGTGTCAACCGAGTGTTGCCGTCGTAAATTACTACATTCAGTGGAACAAACAGTATGTTGGCTAGTGGGTAGGTGAACTGTTTGTTTTCCCGTGCACTCTATCGAACACCCATGTGGGATGAAATTGCTTCTATCAGGGCAAACGACATCACAAACGCAAGTATGGCACATAGGCACATTCTGCAGGATAAACAACATGATGTGTATGTACAAAAAAAAACATTGTGTGTTGGGAAAGGAGCACCTAAAACATAAGTTATAGACAGAAATCACTCATCATGACCAATTCCAAAACAAAAGTTATCCCACCAACATATCAGAAATTTGATTACAAATCAGCAGAATGTGCTGAGATGTACTTAGGTTTATTTATTTTCGATTTCATTTGATAAAATTGTGAATAATGCGGATGAATAGTTGTTCTTTCTTCATGGATTATATGCTATGGAAGACATTTCTAGTCATGATAATAATATACTCTTGATGATACAGCATAGTAGTGAGCAGCAGATTCTGATTTTCTAGTTTCTATTGATCAAAGTGAGTCCATAATTAAGGGGCTTCTCCATCATGGGCTCTCAACGCCATACACAGTGTACACCTCCTTGCCGACGCTGTGCTCTCTGCATTTCCATGTCATGTAAGTATGAGATGGCTGCCACACATTCAAAGGGTTGTGCTGCGTCGACGGCGGCATGTAAGTATGAGATGGCTGCCACTGTATCCCTGCACATCGGCGGCACCGTGGTCTTCCTTTTCGAAACCAGTGCCATTCTGCTAGTCGTTGCGGCAGTGGCAACAGGCAAGAGGTGGCTCCCAACTAAGGCACGCAAGGGCGAGCAGCAGACCAGTGTGGAGTGTCCAGATGGAGACGTCCGCGAATCGAACGGGACAAGGCGGAGGTCCAGAGTGGGGAAGACAGTGTGGAGTGTGGCGATTCCATCTGGGGGCACCAGCGCAGCAAGCTTGGTTGTCTGGTAGACGCCAATGCTGTGCCATCCAGTGATCATGTTTTAGGGCTTGGTATCCGTGCGACCTGCATTAATTGTAGCGCTGTGGTGTATGACCTTTTTTTGCACCAAAAATATGTGCATAGTAGGAACTCATTTGCACCTTCACACCAGAGAGAATCTGACAATCGAACGTTTGTTTTCAACTTGTTATACAAATATTCATGATGAGACTTCACGTTGCTTCTCCCTGTAAATATGAACCTGAGCTCTATAACTATTTTTGCGTTACTCTTCAAAGTATTTACAGGTGCTTGTATGATGAGATTGGCTTTCATTGCACCTTTACTCTGACTTCAGACTGGTGGGGCTCAAGGTATAAATGAAACATCAAGTGGAGGCATGAGTCCCTGTGGTTGTTACGCTTGCTCTCTTTCACATCGAAGAATATATGTAGTCACACCACAAGTGTCTTCTGATAAGTAAGCCTGTGAGGCATCAGGAACACTTGCCGACGAAAAACAACATGACAAAGAGTCAGACCAAGGGTATTGCCAGTGCCGGCAGACATGAAGAGTGGAAGGATGTAATCATACTGGAGTGCTGATAATTTGGAGCAGAATCGAGCTGTCATGTGAGAAATGCGATGCGACCCTACCGAACTATGTGCTTGCATTATGTTATATCGTGTCCTGATCATGGACACATTTTTCATGGGGCTTGCCTTTCATACCTCTTAATCATCACAAAACTAGCACGAGAAGTGCAAATATTAGTTATGCCTTGTCAATTTCTGTTGCAGAGTCAATACTTTGTTGCGGACATACAATGTCTCCTGGATACAATGTCAATATTATGAAATTTGAGCTGCCAATTTGTACTGCATTGAGGAAATAGATCGACCACTGCTGCATGTAAACATGTTACATGTCTGTGTGACAACAAAATCACGCGTCCTCTGTTTGCTTATTCTAGCTTGTTCTCTTCCTGTAGTGCAGTGTCTACTAAATTAAAATATGGTACACGTATGTTTATGAACGTTGGCCATTAAACACAGTACAATTAGTATCCACCACGTTCAGGTGAATGAAAAGCTACATGCTGTCACATACATTTGGTATCAAGGAAATTTGTGAGAATCAAATTATGTCATGTCCAAAGTTGCAAAATAGAAATGTTTATCATATCAAATTAGTACAATGTATAAACTAATTTCATAATTGAATTATTCATACTAATTTGGTAACCTCTATGTTGACATTTCACCAACAAAATTGGTACAACCTAACACTTCTTGGCATAGAACAAACCTAAAAGTCGATATATATGCATGGGACAGAGGATGTCATTGCTTAAATGTTCTTCATGATCGGTTGTTGGGCCAAATAGGGTATTAGGACATCCTCCATTTACCATGATTAACCTGTGTGGGCTGTGCATTAACTGCGATTAAAGCATGCGCACAGTTTGTCTCTGCCTAGGCAAACCAGCTTCGTCCGTGTCAGATAATGATATGTGCAATAGAGATTGTTTCCCTACAAATATGAACATGAGTTTTATCTACATATTCTGCTTGATGGACGCTGAACATTAAGATTGATTGCACCTTTACTGTCTGCTATCAACCCACCTGATGTCTGGACCTGTGGGGCACAATATGAATAAACACAACAAGGGCATTGAACCATATATAGAGCTCCTGGGGTATGAAGCATCATGTGCCAACAGAAATCCCTGACATTTCACATCAAGTAGGGTCACACCAGAAACGTTTGTTGTGATGAGTAGGCCTGTGAGGCTTCAGGAACGCCTGTGTATGGAGGAGCATGGGAAAATGTACAACGCTGAACATTGTGGTTTACAGGAAGCTAATATCTAGTTGTTCGAGCGCGAACCAAGGCATAGAAATTGCTTCCGTTCCTGTTGTAACTCTGCTTGTGTTGTGCCTACAATTTGTTAGACGCATGTTGGCACGGGTCCAACAGGTGTGATGGATGGGCCTGTGTGCCGGTGGAAGTGCGTCCTCACAACTGTGTCTCCTGCTGTGTATACTAATCTATCAGAGGGTGTTTGTAAATCCACTTGATGGTCAGAGGATGTTGCGGTTACCTTACTTTGTAAAGGGAAAATGCTTTGGCCAGAAAAATGCTTACTATCAAGCGGTCCAATACCATTAAATTGTATCAAATGCAGAACATTTTGGTGGACATGTAGAAAAGAAGTAAATTTCATTATTATTATCTCTCATCAATCTACAATATACTGCCATTGAAAAATTTGACATCTTAAATTTAATAAAAATAATTATATTTGCATTACCAAGTAAGCATCTGTGTGCCCTCTTCATTAATTGAATTAGCTCGCTGACTACGCCCTAGTTTGTCAATCAAGGCGTAACAGCCAGGGCCTGAACGGCATACAATTAGCTTAGGGCTAAGTATAGAAATACTAGTTTGGTTACCTGCTCAAAATAATTGCAAGATTAATTGGAAGTTCATATGCCACAGTATGAAACAATGAGTATCTGATACTGATATGGTGAAATATCTCCTACTCGTTTCTCGGCCTCATATAACAGATGCAAAAGCGACCAGAGACAACGAAATAGGAAATGAAGGGTTGATGTGGTTATCTTCTTTATCTCATAAAGCAAGAAAATATAACAGATGTTGGAAAAGCAATATCACATGCAACCTAGTTTACCGGCCAAGGGGTAAATGGACTGCATACACAAATTGAGCATGGTGGATTCACGAATAATAGGGGCTGAGGGGCTAGAAAGCTTATTTTGATAAAAGGAGATTTCCAAGAAAATTACATCAAGATTTTCAAGAAAAAAATACATAATTAAATCATTTCGACTCTATTTTGAAAAATGCAAAATTCCGGGTGTTACAGCCCTGGCTGCTGCTACCTGCCCGGTGGCCTGTCCGCCCCCCGGCACGCTGCCGCCCCGTCCGATGGAGCGCGCCGCAGCCACGCAGGCCTGGGAGCACCGCCGCCCGAGCTCGGGGAGGGTCTGTCTGCGCCTCGGCGCCGTGGACGCTGTCCGATGGAGCGCTGAGCTCGGGGAGGTGGAGGCCTGGAGGCTGGAGCAGCGTCGGCCCTGTGCCGTCACCAAGTCACGACTCGCAAGGGCGACATGCGAGCAAGGACCGGGCGGCGCCGTCACGCGAGGAGTTTGGGACAGGGGGTCACGGTGCGGGATAGGCAGCGCTGGGTTTTTTTTTTCGAGAGAGAAGTGCAGCGCTGGGATAGGGTTCCCTTTTCAGTTAATGGGCTGGGCCTTGATTGACTACACCGATGAAGGCAGGAGGCTGCAGCCAGGCAGGGCTCATCGGCAAAATTTTGAGGCGGGGCTCGAGTGGGGCTTCGCTTGTTACATAGCGGTAGGTGGGGATTGAGCCCAACCTGCCCGACCGCCAGCTCCGTCGCTGGGTGATACGATGTCTTGAAAAAAAGGCAAACTCTTCTCAAATAAAGCACACGACCGCAAAAAGGCAGAACACCAGAAATAATAATATTGTGACCATCAATCAAGGACGCCCCCTGTGTGTGGGAAAAATAGCCTTGTCTGCCTGTGTCAATCATAGCGAAGCCACCACAACGAAATCCTTCATATGTTGCTTCTATAAAATAGCCTATGTTTGGAGCTAGTGTATAACCGTCCTAACATGAGCAAGAATTAGATACTATAACTGGTTGAATTAGCCATCCTAGCTCTGGAACACAAGTTATAAGAAAGCAAGTTGAGATGCTTCAAGGTCAAATAACTTCTTACATATATATCTTCAAGTGTTCGTTTACAAACCAAGAAGGAACTAGTACCAGTATAGTACATTGGGATACTCCATGGTGGATAGTTGCATTGAATGAGCAAAACATCACTACTGGAGGCTGAGGCTCTACCGAGCGCTAAAAGCGCTCAGTGAAGGCCAAATAGCCCTCGGTGGAGCCACCACCGAGCGGCACCCTCGGTACAAACCCCTCGGTGAAATTCTAAACGGGGAAAACGGTTCACCGAGCGCTCCAACACGGCCCCTCGGTGCAATCCGTGCCAAACTGCACCGAGGGCTCGGCCCCCCTCGCAAAACCTGGCGTAACGTCGACGGCGTTTGCCACCGTCGACGTCAACTACACCGAGGGCCACCTCAAACACACCCTCGGTGGATTTTAAATTTTAAAAATTTTAAAACGTTATCTACCGAGCGCCATGTCAGAAGGGTGCTCGGTAGAATCTAAATTCTATAAAACCTGGACACCAGATCTACCGAGGGCCAGGTCATCGGCGCCCTCGGTGTAGTATGGTCGTTTCACCGAGGGGCGCGGACACGCTCGGTGCAACGACCATATTACACCGAAGCTTGTTTCACCGGCGCTTCCATCGGTGTACCTGGAACATGGGGTTATCGGCCCCCATCTCCCGATTCACCGAGCACCCCCCTCGGTATAGGGTCTGTACCGAGTGTCCCACTCGGTGCAGTGACCATGTTTTTGTTTTTTTGTTCCTGTTTTTCCTGTCCACCTTTACAAAAGAGACATACAGATCACATATCACATATATTTGACATCCATGCACTGATACAACTCATTCATCACATATATATCACATCTAGCTCAAATATTCATCACAAGTCATCTAGTTTAGTTCCACAAGTCATCTAGTTTGGTCACCACAAGTTCCACACCAAACTTAACCAAAAGTACCACAAGTTGCAAACCAAGTTTCACAAGTTCCAACCAAGTACCACAAGTGCACGACTAGGGGCTGTTTGACAAGTTCCAACCAAGTTCCAAACCAAGTATCACAAGCTCATGGAAGAGGGGAGGGGGGGTTGTTGCACGCCCGCCCGAAGGAGTCGGCCGAAGGGAGACCCTTGATCATCATTGCCGAGGCGG
This sequence comes from Hyparrhenia diplandra, assembly GCA_015847255.1. Taxonomy (NCBI): domain Eukaryota; kingdom Viridiplantae; phylum Streptophyta; class Magnoliopsida; order Poales; family Poaceae; genus Hyparrhenia; species Hyparrhenia diplandra. The sequence continues at coordinate 2,048,157 of JADLZK010005668.1, read as the reverse complement.
CGGCGCGTGGTCGAACCCATCGATGCCGGCTGCACAAAGTACAATATGCGACATGTGTTAGACGTGAACCCAGGACATCCACTAATATATGGACTTATTTACAGCACAAGCATACTCACAGGAGTAGGCTGAGGTGGAGCAAACGCCGCTAGCAGGGTATCGGGCAGCGGAGCCCCCGAGGTCTGGAGGTAGTGCATGAGCTCTGCTAGCTGCCGCTTGGGTTTCCCTGTTGGGTCCGTAACGCTGCCTCCTCCGCCCTTTGCCCGTCGCTCGACTCATCTAGCCGGACCTACGATATGACAATCCATGAGAGGTGATGCAAACATATATATTGTGAGTAAAGAAATCTGTTTGATAGAGGAATAACCTGGAGTTCCTGGAGACACGACTGTGCAACACTAGGACGCGGGAGTACAGGTAGGCTACTGATCGTGCTCTCGGATCGGATGCGTGAGAGACTTAGCTGGGAGCTGTCGATGCAGCCGTCGGCAATCCACAACCGTCCGTGCTTCTTACCTCCTCCCACCGTCATCACGATCTCAGCATCGATGTCCTGACTAAACGGATCAAAGTCAGGCCCATAGCGCTGCTTTCCCGCGTCCGTGTAGGCCTTGACCTTTTGGTGCACGTTGGGGTTCGTGTACGCCTCGGGCGGGTCGTTCAGGCTGAAGGTTACGTCGGACGATGCCTTCCCCTTGTGGGACATGCAGAATGCCGCGAAGTCGTTGCAATCCATCCCTGGGTGTGCCTTCAGCTGCGAGAAGATAATTAGAAACTAGGCAAAGTTGAGCGTTACATACGATAAAAGAATCCACGTACCCATCTTTCCTTGTATATGGAGAGGTTGCGGCTGCCTTGATGGTGTGCAGGACCTCCCATCGCCAAACGAGCCTCCCTTAATGTGGCGTGCTTCTGCTGAAACTCCGGTGTGAACCACCTGTCCACGATCATGTTCCAGCACGGGAGATCATTCTGGCACCAAGTAGGGATCATCTACATGACATAAACCAAGGTTAGGTGAAACAAAAATATAAGCTGAAAACGCATCGACTTGTAGCATTTTTCATTCACCTCAATGTACTGGTCTCGGGTGAGCTCCATCTGTCTGGCGTCCGCTATCTTGACCTTTGTCCCAAGCTTGGACCCGTAGTAGTTGATCACGCACTGGTGCTTGACCTCGTGATGCATGTCGGTGATGCGCTTTTTCATGGACTTGGTCAACACCGCCTCCGCCTGCTCTTCATATCCCCGGCTGGGTGCGAAGTAAGTCACGCATACAAATGTGAATCATCCTTAGTCAGAGAGCGGATTAGTCTAATGAATGCGATGTATAGACAAAAAGTTTGTGCGACGAAGGCTTACCCAAAAGTCGGCCTTCACGTGCTCCGCCACATTGCCGTAGGGAACGTCCTCGGCTTTCTCGTAGTGGTCATACGTGTATGCCGGCTCATCCCTGCCTTTGTATCTGACGATGCCAGGGAAGTGCTTCCTGACGAGGAGACCAAGGACGCCGTTAGGGGAGCGTGAGGACGTACCCGACCAAATTATCCAGTTCCTGCACAACAGAGTAGGACAAAAGATCAGTTTCCCTAAACAGTTCAAATTAATAGAGGATTGGAGATAAAAAGAAGGGGTACTTACGATTGCCCGTCGGGGCAAATCGCTGGACGGTGGTGCTCATGGGGAACCTGAGGGAGGCTCGCGGGACCTCGGAGGTAGACACTGGAAGTAGGGGACCCTCCAAAGTCATCGTACTCCTCCCGGTCCTCCTCCTCGTCCTCTTCGGTGGTCTGCGGCACCGCCTCCTCCTCAGCCTCCCCATGCTGTGGGAGCTCCGGCTACTCCACCCGCTCCTCTGAAGTGTACCATGTGTGCCAGTGAAGTATGTGCGCACAGCTTTGGATCAAGTGCAGCAACTCTGACGGTTGTAATTATGTTGTAGGATTTGCCGATCGACGCCTAACCTGTGGAGGACACTGAGTACGTGAGTCAGCTGGCCAATATGGGTCAAGTCTCAAATATAACCCTGTATGAGTTCTGTCTTCAAGTTAATCCAAGAATATGTTGTAGCAGATATAGCGTAATGTTAGTACCTATAGAGTATCCTTGTGTCCTTATAATTTTGGAGCGTTGTAGTAGTGTAACAGTGGGTAGCAAGAAAGGAATTATACTATTTGCAGAGGTGGGATCACCGCGAACCATCTTTGCGTAAGGGATAAAACCAATGATTATGATAATGATGGGGCTTTGTGAAAAATTACATTAGCGTGTTGATAAAAAGAAGACGAAAGCATGACAACACTGAAATTTCGAAATTTGGATATCCATGCACTGGCCACCAGTTCATAATAATTTGTGAATTGGCCGAGTGAATTTTGGCTAACAAAGTGCTAAGCTAAATAATGTTGTTTGCACACAGAACCCAATGTGTGTTTGGCCAGCAGCAAGGAACAGTAGCAGCTTGTCAAACTGGGTCATTTATGTGCTGACCAGTGCCCAGTGAGCATCCCTGACATCTGGAATCCAGGGTACAGCCGGCGTGACAAACAAACAGAATAGGCGGTTTGGCAAGCTCAGTGAGTTGAGTGGCTCTCTTTGCATAGTGGTGTGAAAGTGAAGTGTCAAAGATCTTATGTTTTGGTTTGTAATGTAGTGGGCAGCTCTCCGCCTCGTTGTTTTAGAAGAAAACTGTTAGTTACTCGAGGATTGTCATCCAAACTCTCTTAGGCTATCCCCCAATTACAGGTCATGCTGATCAAACTGAAGTTGTTATGAACAAGTCTGCTCCATAGTACATCCTACAGTGTAATGAGTAGCTTGGCTACCAGGCATGATATCATCGAGTTACCAGCCTTAGAATATATAAGCAACAAAAAGACAGACTGCCAGTCCTTGGCTCCGTTTCTGGTGTTGGATGAAATGAATCATGTGTATCCCACATGTTCCCTATGCCTTCCAGGCCTACCAGCAAGTGAAGTGTCAAAGTGACGAGCTTCCTCCAAGACCTCTACCTTTGATTAATCTATTTCGAATGTATACTGGGACTCTTCCTCTGGCGCAACTAAAACTATTAGGTAATATCACTGACCATTGTCTTTGGGCATGACAAACTTCAATATATATAGGAGAAACTTCAATGTATAACATAATCTGAAAACACACAAATATTTGAACAACCCAACTACAAAATGCACCACCCATTTAATGTTGTTAAAAGACACTTAATCACCCCATCTTCCCTCACATCATGTCTATTAGCTGGTTGCCAGAGTGACTGTTGTCACCATTCTTTTGTAATCGTGCACGACGTGCACAGGCTGTAGCATGTAGTGGGTTGCCAAGGGCGACCTCTTGAGATGTATACTACATATACACATTTAGATCAACACACAAGGGTGTTGGCTCCTTTTATCTATCTCTACAGTTAGTTTCATGTCCTAGCCTCAAATCCTATAAGAACCGTTCCCTCACAAGGCACGTCCTTGGTCTAAGACAGGCATACAAAATTGGATGCCTAAGATCCATAGCTGCATTCTGCACCTTTTGCATGTGCTTGGTTTCAAAGGATGGACAGGGCTGGGATGGGTCAATCCTCTAAGATGTGAGGCGGTACTAACCCCTTGAATTGAGGGGAATAGGACATCCCCAATCATCCTGGCCGCAAGCCATCGGCAGCTATTCCATCACAAGTGCGAGATGAATGTAGTGTCCGTGACATGGCATAGTCCACGTGGGCACGGCGGTGAAGAAGCCAGGCGAATCTAGCATGGTGTTTGCAGGGGAACGAGTGCCGGCGATGGGATGGCGCTGATGCTCTAGCAAGGTATGGCAGAAGTGAGGCTCCTTGAAGAAGGTTGAGGTGTGATGGGAGGCGGCGTGGCGCGATGCTGTGGTGCGAGCAGCATGGTGTTCTCTAATAGAAAAGCAAAAAAAAAAAAAAAGGTAGGGGCTTCCCCTGCCGGTTTTGGTAAAAAATCACAATTGAGCATTAAAAATGTTTCTTATTACTAGCGAACTTCGCAAGATTACTCTATTTTTTTGGGGGAAACCATTTTTTAATTATATTACTTCAGTTGATCATGGGAATAATACTTTTTTTGCGGAACATCATGGGAATAGTACTGCATACATGGGAACAAAAAGTCAGGTATATGATGTGTGCACTTGCATTTAAAATTTGATGCCAGACCAAACATGGTCATATAGCACGCCGCCATGTTCCATCATTCATAACATAAGCACAAATCAGATAATGTGTATGGTTGAATTACGCATCCTAGCTCGAACACTTTAAATGCTTCAAGGTTATAGCCACTTGAGATGAATAACTTCTTTCTTATACATCTTCAAGTGTTCATTTGCATGCAAAAGGATATGAAGGAAGTACATTGGGATACTCAGCGGTGGATAGTTGCATTAGACGATCCAAACATGGTGTATTAATAGATAGAATATGGTTTCCTTTGGCCCATATATATTATTGCAGCAGCCTGCAGGAGTTGTGATCTGAGCTAAGAGAAAGGTGAACAAGAGAATTATATGGGTGTAACATGTACTTTGTGGCTATTGTTGGTTCCTCTTTCCAAAGAATGGAGTCATCACTTGATTAGAGTTGTCTGTTTACGTTTGTGAGGCATCAGGATCATACATATGAGCAAAGGGTAATGAGTGAGTACTGTTGCAAAGTATGATTAGCATGCTAGGATGATACCACAAATATTCAGGAGCACTTATTCAATCCTGGTGTACTGTCATCCATCCCCATAGAAGTCTATTTCATTTGTTTTACCTTTTGGGTTGACCTGTAGTGGATTCACAATTCATCATGATCAGCAGCATCTGGGGGCCTCAGAACCACAATGTTACTCTACTTCCAGTTTTCCTACCAGATTGCTGCCTCCTGCATGGATCTGTTCAATAAATGGTGCCTTGATTATTGGAACACGGAAAAAAACAAGGTTGGGGTTGGTGAAAAGTGCACCAGTGAAATGCCTGGGCACAACATGAACAGCAGCTACGTGATACAATCCATCAACCCAAGCAAGAAGTACATGTAAAGTTCGGGAGGCACATTTATTACTACGGTTATTGTAAAATCTGGTGGCAGAATATTGCAGTTAGCTTACTTTTAATGCCAAAGTTACAATACTCTTTGAAAGCGACGCTAAAATCCTTTTGGTCATTAAAGTTACCCACTTAAGTTATAGCTTAATAACAATGTATTATTGCAAATTCAAAAAGGGTTAGGTGGACACTTTAGGGAATCACTTCCATTATCTCACCTAAACTACAGTGTAGTACGCATAAACATTTATTAGGTATGGTACTACCAATGTCGGAAAAACTAAAAATTTAGTGTGGTAAGACTAGAACATAAATTGTTTTGTGACAAATAGGCTGGCAGGAACGATAACCACCTCGGTTAATGCCAACATGACCATGTGATTGGTGTTGAGCCTCTACTGGACGCTCCTTATGCTTACAAATCAGTGTTACTTTGCTTCCTATCAGTGCTTCCAGTACTAATCCACCAGATTATGTCATGGTTGAAAGAAAAACAAGTTGCACGTGGTCGTGTTTTGGCAGGTGTTATGTGCTGATTGATGGCAAAGCGCAATTGGTGGCGAATTTTAGCACGTGTGGGCATGAGCGCGAGTGTGGATGATTTGTGTTGGCACATACAGTACAAGCGTAGTTTGAATTTGCAAGTGTGTTGATAGTCAAAGGCTGTTCTGGAGGCAATTTGCAGTTGTCTTAGTTGACTTACTTTAAATGGCAAGGTTTCAGCAATGTTTCAGATGTTGAATCCAATGCATTTGGCTCAGGTTTCATATGATACGTAAGTCAGTAGCATGGAAAAGTATGACTTCTCGAGTAGCTAGTACCATAGGATTGTAATAAAATGAACATTTCACACCATTGCAGGAATATAATTAAATGAACTGCCAAGTCTTTTCCATTAGCTTAAGGTTTTGGGTTGAGCTCACCCATATATGCAGCAAGGATCCGCTGCTGGCAGGCTACACATTCTGGCGGTACTTTACTTTTTTTTTTTTTTTTTTTTTTTTTTTGAAACAGTCCGAACACTCGGCCTGGATATCATTAAGTGAAAGAAGCAAATAGAGTTTACAACCACCCGCGCAAGGAAACCGAAACAGGGGTGAAAGTCACCACGCACACACAACAAAGTAAACGGCGACCCATCTATAATGAAACCGAAAAAGAGACATCGCCCGAGTCGATTTCCACAACGACGCCTTCAGGGAAGGTTGCGGCGTCCCAAGCGCCGCCGTCGCCGTCCAAGAAGGACTGGGTTTTCACCCGTGGAGAATGCTACAGCCACGGCGCCCCCCAACAGAGGAAACGGCGCCCGCAGCGTCGCCGTCGCCGGGCTTTCGCCCCAAAACCACAGCATCGACGTTGGCCCATGCGGATCCCAGCTTGTAACCACCGTCGTCGCTGCCGGCCAACCTGCAGGAACCTCGCCCAAGGGCACCAACGCGCCCGCCACGCAGCGCCGCGACCTGCGAAAGCCACCCCGCCAACCGGATGACTGTGCGGCGCCGACCATACTCCATGGCACGCGTGGTCCGCCCGGCTTGGGCGCCGCACCCAAGCCAAGGCCCCCCCAGATCCGGAAGAAACCGGGCCTCAAAGCCCGTACAGCCTCCCACCATGGCCGGCGCCGCCGGGCCGCCCCCAGCATGGGTCCGCCATATCCGGCCGCCATGGCCGTGGTTGTACGCCAAGGCTCCCGGGGTAGTCTGCGCCGGCCCTGCGGAGCCACCGAGCGGGGGGAAAGGTGGGGCGGCGGAGAAAAGAGAGCCCCCGTCGTCGTTGTTGCCACCCTGCACCTCGCCGGACCACTGGCCAGCGCCGCCGCGGCAGCCCGCGGCCTCCCGCCCGGGCTCCACCACGCTCCAACGAGGCGACGCCGCGCCGGTCCGCGTCGAGCGCGCCACCACTCCACCGGGAGAGGGGGCCCCGCCGCCGCCATCCTGGCGGCAGCGGCCGTGCCGGCTTCCTCTCGGCGGCGGCGGCGGGGGAGGTGAGGGGGGTGGGCGGCGCGGCGGGCTAGGGTTTCCGCCCGTGCCGCCCGCGTGGGAGCGGCGCGGGGACGGGTTCTTTTAAAAAAGTCTGGCGGTACTTTACTTGGTATTGCTGCCTCCTGTACTTATCTCCTGTGGTGGGCAGAAACAAGGTTGGGCAACCAAGAGGTCTTGCTTTGACAGATGTGAGCTGATTGAGGACGAAGAGCACACAGTGGAGCATTTCTAATTATCTGGGCACTGGCAGATCGTGTGTTGGCACAGAAACTCACAAACAAACAAGATTGTTTGGATACATTCAGTACGAATCTATGTTAATGACTTTGCCAATTTAAAAATAAATCTCTATCTGGTGTAATAACTTTGCCAAATAATCTGAGTTGCCAAACAAAACTTCCACACATCTTAAAACACCAAGTTAATACTAATTAGAAATTATTAGTATTTATTGATCTATAGGTCCTGTATGAGCCTGTCACTAATACAATCAGCCCAGTCCGGCAGATTATTTTGCTCAATCTAGGCTTGTTGCCTGACGGAAACTGCTGAATGTGCCATATCTTCCATCGACCAAGTGCATTGGCGCCGAGATGGTCAAAACAGAGTTGGGGAGCAGAGCAGACAGCAGGCCCTCTGGATATGTATCTATTTGGATATTAATTTAAGTGAAATTGTTATCTGTAGTTTGGCGACATCCTGAATCTATATTTTGGCCAAAATCTTTAAATGTTTTTTATAACTTAAACATTATATCCTCAAGTGTCAGTTCAATTTATAATGGAAATAAAGGAAGTCATGTTGGGTTCTCAGAGGTTGTTAGTTGCATTGAATGAAGCTCAACATATTATCTAGCGACCTTTGGCCGATATATATAGCAGATGCAAATGGTGAAGTAGAAGAATAGCTAAGACCTGAGCTGAGAAAAAGGTGAAGAGAGGGAACTATGGGTGCGACAAGTATGTGCCTATTGTTGGTTGCTTTTTCAAAGAATTGAGACATCTGTCAGGCTTGTGAGGCATCAGGATCACACTTCCCACAGAATGGTATTTATGGACTAGGATGTAAATCCAATTTCGTGGTTGGGTAGGAGTGCAGCAGCCAGATATTGAGTTGACCCAGTGACGAAGTGACGAACCGTTTACTTTTGAGGAAACTCGAAGGGCCGAGGCGCCTACAGACTGGGTGACAAACCTAGCTCGATGTACCAGATCACATTGTAGATCCACGGCGTAACTGCATCTCTTGCATATTGCACAATAGATCCGTGGTCCTCAGTCAATGGTGGGTCAGGACTCAGCACGCCTGACCCCTATATCATCCCAGTCCATGGATCAGTCCCATAGGTGTAGCAGAGGGGTGTTTGCAAATCTACGATCCACTTGTTGGTCAAAGGCAATTCGAGTGGCAGAATTTTACAGCTCCCTTACAGTGTGTAATGGTAAAAATGCATTTGGCCTGAAAAATTACCTACACCAAGTTATGAGCCAATATTAAAAAGATTAGGTGGTTGTGTAATAAAGAAGTTTTATTATCAAGTCCAGTATACAATGCAGTGTCACTGATCCAAGCAACACTCCGAGCATCTAGTGCAATGCGCCCGGGATGGGGCAATAAGAATTGAAATCGGTCCACTTTCACGGCAGTGCGCACACAAAATATTAATTTAGGTGGTCAGTGTTCGACTGAATGCCACCTTCATAGGACACCAGTAGGACCCACTGTAGTATCTAACGCTAGCCTTGTGGTGGCCATGGCTGGGGGAAGTGTCATTTGACCATATCAAAGAGACATGGCGTCGGAGCCACCCAAGACGTGCCTCACTATGCTTTACTGAAGACTGGATGCCCTGGACGACACCATCACGCGGAGCAGACCATGTCAAGGTCACAGACTGATGAGTCGCATGTCCAAAAAGCAGGTGCATCAAGCAACGGGCCCTTCTTCATCCATGTGTGTTCCATGGATTTGGTTTCCAATCACATGTTTCATTAAGAGAAGCGAGCACTACTAGATAACCGAACTTCCGTGGCGGGCAAAATCCATTTTCGGTCGCGGTTTTTCTGCCCGCCACGGACGTAAGGACATGGAAAATGGAGCAACTTCCGTGGTGGTTTTTTGCCCGCCACGGTTAATGAAAAATATGAGCCCGCTCGGGCCCCATCCAGGGCCCGTTGCGAGCCCATCCGCAGCTGCCGGGCGTGCTGCCCGCGCTGCCACCCGATCCGGCCACCATGGCCACGCATCCAGCCACCGGCGGCCAGGTCGAGAGGAAGAGGAGCCGCCGCTGGTGGATCCGCCGCCGCGGAGTGGATCCGACGCCCACGGTCAATCCGCCACCACGGTCGATCCGACCTAGGCGCCGCAATCCGGTCGAGGCGCCGCCGATCCGCCACCGCGCGCCGATGGATCCGCCGCCGCGAAGGTGGATCCGCCGCCGCGGCGCTCGGCCGATCTTCCCGGCGCGCCGATCCGCTCGATCCGGCGCGGCGCTCCATCATCGGAGAGAAGGAAGGGAGAGGGTGGGCGGGTGTCGCCCGGGCCAACGGGAGAGGAAGGGGAAGGGAGAGGGAGGGTCGGTGACACCGGCGCCGGGAGAGGAAGGGAGAGGGTGGGTCGGTCGATGGGTGGGAGATCGAGACCGGGAGAGGAAGGGAGAGGGCCGGCCGGGAGTTGGTGTGTGTGAGAGAGAGAGTTGGTGAGAGAGAGAGAGTTGGTGAGAGAGGGACGGTGAAGTCAAAGGAAACCCTAGGAGAGCTCGTATATATATTTGGGGTCACCGAAATGGGCCTTTGGGCTCATGGGTTGGGCCTGATTTTCCATGGTAGGCTAAATATAAAAACCACCATGGTTAAACTATTTACCATGGCGGTTTTTAAAACGGCCACGGTAAATCAAGCCATTTACCGTGGCGGTTTTCTAAATGCCCCATAACGGAAAATCTTTTCCAAGTGCCTCGTAAAAATCAATTCTGTAGTAGTGGAGATTTTGATGCACAAGTTGAGCTAATGCTATTTGGCGAGGTGCCTCTGCATTAGTCAACTACACAGGAGAATAAGCGGCATTGGTGCATACTAAGTTACATCAACTATGAAGACTGAAATCGCCCGAAAGTCAGCTCCAATCCAAACGTTCACAATGCTAGACAAGGGAATTAAAGGCGAGAATGAACACTACTAAAAAGGTAGCATGTTTATGATGCATGGCAATGAGGCTCATGGCGCGGAGTGGTTCACTTGGTAGCTATACATTGGCATGTGTTGGAGCAGTGATAAGCACATTCATGCATGGCTACCATGGGCAGACATGTCCCTCCAGGAGATGAGTTGATATGCTAGCAGGCGCCATCAATTCCATCTCTATCATGGGGCGCATGGTCTTGCACCGTGTGGCACGGATGTGTGGTTCCAGGTGCTTTCTGCTAGGTCACCGGCTGCTGCTGTTTGTTCTCGCTCTCTCTCTCTGATGAGTAAAACCATCAACAGCGCACAAAGGGGTTCTGCGCGAGATAGCTTTGGCTCGGGGCTGGACAAAATTGTGTTGAACAGGCTGGCCATTAGGAACCAAAAAAAAGCAATCAAGAGAAAATTTCTCCTAGTCAGATGAGCTGCTTTAAAGATCTGTGTAATCTTTAGAATGAGGAGTATTAGATCAGTTCCCATGTGTTTTCATTGTTTGCAATGCGTCAATGTAGATTTTTGACATGTATCTATTTGAATTCTTAATTTAAGTGAAACTGTTGTATTGTAGTTTTTGCAACATCATGAATTTATATAATAGGTAATGTCTTTAAATGTTTGTTATAACTTAAGCTGTTATATCTTCAAGTGGCCTTTCCATTTTATGGAGGAAATAAAGAAAGTAGCACTGTTATACATTTTGGGATATTCAGCAGTGGCTAGTTGCATTGAACGAAGCACATCATGTTAAGTAGGATGTGGTGCCTTTTCCTTTGGCCAATATATGTAGCAGATACAAATGTGTAAGTAGAAGAAGAGCTATATGGGTGCGACTAGTATGATATTATTGTTGTTTGCTCTTTTCAAACAAAGGAGCTGTCACTTGGTTTGACAGCGTAGCCAATGTCAGGGTGGTGAGGCATCAGGATCACACATGGGACCAAATAGATGTGGGTGACTAGCTGAAAACGAAGTTTGTTGGTGGTGGGCAGGACTGCACCAGCAAAATCTTCTGGAGACCAAGCCAAGTGACTGAGCTTTGCGGGATGTACGCTCAATGATCATTTGCCGGAGCGAGCGTAGTGGCACAAACTGTGTTTGGCGTCTTGAGCTTGCTAACTTCGTGCCCCAAGGCAAGCTCTCTGACTGGACACTGAACTGTACTATGTTTGTTTCCTAATTGCACTAAATTGGTTTAAATAAGCTTTGTCATCCTCCGAATTTTATTACTGAGAGCAGTTAAAATGATCCTGTCTGAGTCGCCATCTTATACGGATCTAAATGAGTGCTACATTTTTAATTTATTTTTTCTTCGTTTAATTTGCAGTCCAGAAGCGAATAATTGCATGCACTCACCCTTACATATTAGGTAGGTTCCATGTTTTTCTGGGCTACCAAGGACATATATAAAACAGGCAGGAGCTGCCAGATGGAGTCACTTCGCTTTATCTATCTATCCTGTTGTATGTTGTTAGTTTTAGTAACCAATTCACTTCAGCTAGCTATATAAAAAATATTCATGAAACAGGTACCTTTACGGTGTGAACATTATATTATGCTAAGCATGGATGTTAGCCATGGCTCTTGTTTTCATGATTCAACGGCTACCTTGATTGATTTCAATCATGGCATATGTCATTTGTTATATATAGTTTTGAATAGCCGGCTAATGGATTTAGCGGCAGGGCTGCTATTATGGGCTATAGCCGGCTAAATGCCATAGTGTCTGCCCTTCCTAGCAGCTATAGCGGGCTATAGCTCCAGCTATAGCCGGCTATTTAAAACTATTTATATGTCTACTCTGATCTGTACACAAGCGCAGACATCAGATTTGTTTCCTTTGCTCCCTGCTTTTGCCCTTGATGAACGCTATCACACATCCTGTGTCGATATGTTCTATGTGGCTGCGCATTTAGAGAGACAGAACGAAGATCTATGTGGTTACCACACATCATGTTCAAAGTTAGTTATGAAGGAACAAGGAAAACCTAGAAATGGTATTCATGACATGATCGGAGCAGAAGACATTGGGCTGGTCATGACGGTCTGGAAGCAAGATAGATTCAAGAGGCATCCAAAATATCAAGCTACCCATATCATAATCCTCTGCCTTAATTGGCAACTGTAATCTAAATGGTGCAATTCAACTGTTTATTCATGGGGTCCATATGATGGTCATACAGCTTCTGATTATTCATGTGCCAAATGATCTGTTATATCAATGTGCACACTGTAGCTATGGCCAGAGTTACAGATCTGTACTTCTCATGTCCAGCAAATTAATAGTCTCTATATGGATCCTTTGCATAAAGTAATTGCGTCTGCAATACTTAAGTAGTGTATTCGAACTATTCAAAACCACCATATAAAAATTTGGTCGCGAAGCTGATGCTCCCTAGCAATGGCGGTAGAAAATTTTAACCTGTTTTAAGCAGAAGCGTCTATATGTCATTCGACCAATGCTATACCGTAAATTATAAAATAAATAGTTCGAATCCTCAAGTGCTACTTCTTAGTGCCCCATGTGCTACATTGGCCATGTGCAATATTATTGGGTGATACCGCCGCTTTTATTTGACAAGAAAATTTGGTGTCTCGTAATTGAAATCTGCAGTATTTGAGAGACACCCAATATATTTTGATGGCAGTAAAAAAAGCTCGGTTCTATAAAATGATTGACATTTGTATTCAGGGGATGTAAATTGATTAACGGAGGGAGACCAGCAGGTGCATTAGAATGCCTGACTCGTTTAATCGAAAAGCCGTGTTAGGCAGAGGCAAATCGCTGCGGTTTAACTGCAGCAGACGCCTTTTGGCCGCCATAGTTAATAAAAAAATGACCAACACAGTTAATGAATCTTGTATTTGTGCAGTGTCATTTGATTGGTATCCTATTCAATACATAGCTGCATTGTACATTAGAGATTCACATAGCATTGCTCTTGTGCAACGGACTGGATACATCATGAAAAAACAGAAAATGCATAAACTCCGTTGCAACTTCTCTAACAGTATCAGTCATGTGACTGGTTCTTTGCTGCTTGTTATGAAAAGTGGAATCACGAAACTGCACAATGTTTTCGTAAGAATGTGAACTCATGAGTTCTGACCATAGCATCTAGATGAAACAAGTGTTGCCTTGCTTTCCAATGTATTTTACGTGTTGTGCATATATGGACGAGAACCGAATAACGCATTGGGACTTTATATCAGACACTATGGCCTGCCAGGCGTCAGATGATGGAGCACACACTCTAAATAAAACACTAAATGTACTAGTATGCATGTTATATGTGTTGAACCACATATAGAGAGCTCTTGAGGAACGAAACATCAAGTCCAGACATTATTCTGGTTAATAGGCTGGCTCTTTAAGTTCTAATGTGTCCACATAACAAAAGTGTCTTGCGAGAGTCATATGCCTGTGAGGCATCAGGAACACTTGAGAATGAACCAAGATTAGACAGAGTGAGGCTGAGGGTGTAGCTAAGGCTGCACGAAAAACTCGTAACTCGGTAGCCCACTAGACTTGCTCAGTAGTGGCTCAGCTCAAGCTCGACTTTTTTCATAATGAGTCGGCTAGAGCTCCTGCTGCTCAACCGGATGTGGCTACTGCTGACGCCTACAAAGTCCTAAAATACTAGATTACCTTCACATGAGGGGATGGAGACGGAGAAAGTAAGGGAGAGGGAGAGGAAGGGAGAGTGGAAGCGATGATGTTCTAAACCAATCTGCCTTAAAACATTTGAGTTGAAATTTCTTGTATTTGAGTTCATTTGGTATCAAAAATATCCCATGGAAGATTACATATAGTTACGGAAAAAGATATAATCCTATACATACTCACAACTGAGGGTGTGATCCGGTAGAAGCCGGGTGTTAGTGTTGAGTGGGTTGCAAGTTTTAGTTTTGAGTAAGACTAATTTAGTTTTGGTTTTTGTTCTATCTAAAGCCATTAATGGAGGCGGGCACGTTAAAATACACACCACTGCTAATTGCCGCCTGTGAAAATCCTGACTAACAACGGCGTTGTGATGCAGGCAGATGCAATGGCAGCCTTCCTCAATCTAAGTTGACCATATGTGAAAATTCTTTTGAGTTGTAGCATCCATAAATCAAAGTGCTTGTGTCGAAACAACTTTTTTTTTTCAGTAGTGCTTCACTTCATTGTTATCCTATTCAAATATATAGCACTGGTCTTGTGCAAGGCACCAAAAGGAATGCAAGCGGACTGGACATGTACATCACGAAAAAACAGAAAATGCATAAACTCGTTTACACCTTCTGCACTAATAGTATTGGTCACGTTACTTGTTCCTTGCTGCTTGTTATGAGAAGTGGCATCATGAAACTGCACAATGTTTTCCTAAGAATGTGAACTCATGAGTTCAGTCCTTAGCATCTAGACAAAACAAATGTTCCCTTGCTTTCCATTTTATTTACATGTTGTGCTTAATTGGACGAGCACCGAATTAGTCATTGCGACTTTATGTTGGACTACGGCCCACAACATGTCAGATGATAGAGCACACACTTTAATTAAAACAATAAATGTTGTAGTATGCATGTTATCTGTGTTGGACCATATATATATAGCTCTTGAGGAACCAAACATCAAGTCCAGACATTATTCTGAGTGGTTAATAGGCAGACTCTTTCAGTTCCAATGTGTTCACACAACAAAAGTGTCTTGTGAGTGGTAGGCCTATGAGGCATCAGGAACACTTGAGAACGAAGCAAGACCACACTGAGTGAAGCTATGGGTGTAGCTAAGGTTGGACAAAAACCTCCTAAGTCGCCGTGCTCCTGATGGTGTAGAGATCCTTGCCGATGCTGTTCAAAGGGTTGTGCTGCATCAACGGCGGCATCCACGATGAAGCTGTCTCCATGTTAGTCCTCCTAAGGATCCTACATAGTCAGCAGCCAGCAGTGGGTCTCCTCACGCGTGAAATTAAATGGTGCTGGTGTTGTAAAAAAAAATGGCACCGGCGACCCACCTCAAGGAATTGAAATGAACCTCGCCATCATGTGAAATGGAATGGCATATCGAACAATGGTTATCCAGAGATGATTGTGCCCCTTGCAATGGTGCAAATAATTATAGCTCCTGCACCGTTGCTACCTTATTTTGAACGAAATTGAGCAGGGAGTGTATTGTAATTTTATTTCTGTCGAAATGCATGCTGCTCCAAGATCCAGATGTAGTGACAACACATTATCGTCAAGATTACCTTAAAGAGTTCGAACTACCCAGCCATTGAGTTTGATAAAAGCCAATTAAAACATGCAAGATCAAGTGGCGCATACATTTACCAATGTCTAATTCTATCTAATGTGCTTTTTCCCTCTGATTTATGCATACTCCGGGTCCCTTCCAAGCCTAGCTACAAACAAAAAAAAAGTTTCTTATACGAACAAGACTGGGAACATATCGCTCACTGGTTTGATATCCTTTACTCATGTGTTGTGGTTCCATCTTCAGTTTTTCCTCGAATATATATTAATTCCAATGGTGTATTCGAAACAAGACTTGTCTCGAGCATGGACGCCGCGGCAGTGGATTCAAAGTATCTACATATTGTGCTTGTATGGATGGGTACAGATTAAGAATAATTGCACCTTTACTCTATGACTTCAACCCACCTGATGTCTGACCAGTGCGGTACAACATTAATGAACATATCATGTGCATTGGACCATATATAGAGAGAGCTCATAGGGAATGAAGTATCAAGTGCAACCAGAAATCCTATCATTACAATGCATATGCCTTCTCTTTCACAATAAGTTGGGTCACACCACAGAAGTTTCTTGTGAATAGTAGGCCTGTGAGGCTTCAGGAACACCTACATACGCCTAAAGAAGACAGTGTGTACATCGCTGAACCTTGTGGCTTACTGGAAGCAAAGATCTGTATGTTCGAGCGCAAACCAAGGCATAGAAACTCCCTCCGTTGCTGTTGTACCTCTGCTCGTGCCTAAAATTTGCTAGGCACAGTCGGTCATGAAGCTGCATAGTCTTCAGCTGGCAGTTGGTCTCCGCACATCTAATGAAATGGTGCCGGCATGCAGACCACTTCTCAAGGAACGGAACCACACCTTCTAATGCAAGATGGAATGGCATTGAACAAGAGATCCAGTAGGGGATCATTTGTGTGCTCCACGGTGCAGATGCGTGTAGGTGCGCTGCATGGTGCACACTCAGTAACAAAGCAGATCCAGGAGGGATGAGTTCGTCATATACACATTGAAAATAAATGTTTCATTTATTTGTGAAGTTGGCAACTTAGAAAGCATATGGGCACGGTTTGGACATTTGAGCTGCCAAGTTGGACTGCATGGAGGAAGTGGTGCACTGCTGCATGTAAACACGTTACAAGTATGTGCGACAACAAAAGCACCTGTAGTGCAGTGTCTTCAAGTGAACGTTGGCAACTAACACAAAATAATAAGTTAATGAACGTTGGCAACTAACACAACACAATAAGTAGCCACCACCTACAAGTGAATGAAAAGCTACATGCTAATTAAATTATATCACATACATTTGCTATCATGTCAATTTGTCGAAATTAAATTATGTTATGTCCAAAGTTGCAAAATAAATGTTTATAATGTCAAATTAGTACAATGTAAAAAGTAAATTCATAATTGAATTATCGATACTAATTTGGTAACCTCTATGTTGACATTTCACCAAAAATAATTGTAGTACCCCCTAATTCACTGCCGGAAAATGAACCGGTAGAACCAAAGTGGTAGTGATTTGGGTTCGAGGCACTATTGGGTCAAAACACCATCGGTGAATTGAGTACGACCGCCGGTTCACTATCCAACCGGGCAAGCGTAATCGTGATCAACACCGCCTGGTGTTTCTTCGATCGACAAAGATTTCGATCCAAGGAATGTCGGTTCTTAAGTCAAATGGCAGCATTGATATTCAGAGCAAGGTCGGGCTACAAAGAATCGATAGAATTACGGGAAATAACACTATCGCGTTAGATTATGCCGGCAAAGTGTACCAAAGAGACAACAATGTCACTTCATTGTGGACCCAACAAAGATCATTCTGTTAAAAATGTTGGTTGACTTTTAACCCAATAACATTATTGCAGTTGACACCGTCGGTTGGTTAATGTAGCCGACAGTGCTAACAGTGACCACGTATATAAATAACAGCATGACATCTTTCCAAGACCAAGCAACAATTCTCGCAGTCTTCATATCTATATGTGGTGGCTTCTCTTCAATCTCGAGGGCATCTATGTTGACATTTCACCAACAAAATTCGTATAACCTAACACTTCTTGGCATAGACCAAACCTAAAAGTCGATATATATACTTGGGACAGAGGATGTCATTGTTTAAATGTGCTTCATGGTCGGTTATTGGGCCATATTCGGTGGCTGGCAATAGTGGATGAGGTGTCACCTCCTCCTTGAGATAAATCTGGGGTGAGCAGCTGCATCGTGTAGTGAGCAGCTGGATTCATTGTTGGGTAACCAGATCCATTTGAGGATGGATTTGTAGACTCGTCTCGGAGCACAGACGGCGCAGCAGTAGTTTCGGAGCTTGGTTTCCTAATGCGATGCTGCTCGCATCATGGCAGGTGCATTGGCTTGGAGCATGACAATGGGCTCTATTGGGGTTGCTTGCCTAGGCTTTTTTAGTTTTTAAAATCAATTAACGTAGGTGGGCATTAGGACATCCTCCGTTAACCATGATTAATCTGTGCGGGCTATGCATTAACTGCGATTAAAGCATGCAGACACTATCCGTGTCGCATAATGATATGTGCAATAGAGGTTGTTTCCGTACAAATACGAACATGAGTTTTATAACTAGTGTAGCCTTGCTTGACAAAGTATATATCTACATTTTGTGCTCGTATGGACGGGTATAGATTATTGTCTGCTATCAACCCACCTGATGTCTGACCCATGGGGCACAATATGAATAAATACATCAAGCGCATTGAACCATATATAGAGCTCCTGGGGAAATGAAGCATCAAGTGCAAACAGAAATCCCTATCAATGCTATATGCTTGCTCTTTCACATCAAGTAGGGTCACGCCACAAAAATGTCTTGTTATCAGTAGGCCTGTGAGGCTTCAGGAACACCTGTGTATGCAAAAGCAAGACAAAAAGTACAACAGTGAACATTGTGGTTTACTGGAAGCAGAGATCTGTTTGTTGGGGCGCGAACTAATACATAAAAATTACTTCAGTTATTGTTGTACCACTGCTTGTGCCTACAATTTGTTAGTCAATTCATATTTCGCACGCACTGCAGATACACTTCCAATTCTCAGCAAGGAGAAGCAAAAACACAAATTAAAGGGTTGTGTTGGATAGGCGGGTGGTATCTTTAGTGGCATCCATCATGCGGCTGTCACCATGCATCAGGAACCACACACAACCCCTAACGCCAAATGGAATGGCATTGAACAAACAAAGGGTTTCAGCAGGGGATTGTTTCTGCGCTCCACGGTGCACATGCATTTTGGTGCACTGCATGGTTTACAACGACTAACAAAACAAAAGTAGACCCGGACTGATGAGTTCATCATATACACACTGAAAATAAATTTTCATTTATTTGTGAAAGGAAGAAAACAAGGAAAATGCCATACATGAAATTTTACTCTTCATGTTTCCACTCAGGCATGCAAATGCCATATACGAGCTCTATACAAACCCGACCAGGTACCCGAGATATTTTATTTTGAAGAAAACATATGAGACGAGTATGAAACAGAGCAGAGAATATATGGTAATTATTATAGATCGGAAGAAATACCATCTATCCCAATATATGGCCACCAAGAAAAATTTTACACACGTTTCCTCTTGGATTTTACTGTCACGGGCATCTCTGTGATAAAGGAAAAAAATACATTGACACCTTTGCATCTTCATATTTACATGTTTGCATCTTCGTATTTTTGAGCAATTGATTTATGGTGAAAGTGCACTTCTTTCTCTCAAATGTGAAGATGAGTTATAAGCAAGCCTAGAGTATATCGACAGAACGTGGAGAGGTACTGAGTCAGAGTCATTGCCGATTTATCGACATTCATGTTTGCCTGCTCAACTGCCAACCTAATGACATATTCCTGAAGGTGGGGCCACACTGTAAATAAATTCATTAATTGTCCCAGTATGTAGACATCAATTAAAATTTTCTTTCTACCAGACGATATATACAGCTGACCAGCAAGGATATATTGAAGCAGCAAAGTATATAGTTGATACATGAAACTTTGTTGTTACATTGCTTAATGCTTGCTCTTTTGTGTTAAGCTGGGTCACACAACAAACATAAGTTAATGTGGTATGTGAGGCATCGGGATCACATTCAGAAGAAATTGACTAAAAACGATGACACCACCTGATGGATCGGCTTGTGTAGAGCAATTTGATTGGATATGAAAGCTGATTTGTCTCCTGGCTAGTGCAGTTCAGGCTTTTGGGATTCAACTTTCTCTCAACTCGACTAAGAGACCAACCACAAGGAAGTATGTAGTAGAGCATATAGTAGGGCAACTATAAGGATTAGACAATAAATCTTCTACAACTGTGTATTAGCTTGGAAAACTGAACCATGTTTGTGCAAGGCAAGTTTATTTTTCCCTATCTTTTCCCATTAGTTGTGATCTGTTGTGCTTAATATATAACAATGCATTCAAATACTGTATGCCATATAATTGCCAAAAAGATGAGAAACAAATTTTGTTCTAGATGATGTGTTATGCAATTAAGCTGATACCCAGAACAAGTCGATTTTTCATGGTTCCACAATATTTTTGTAATACAAGTACCAATTATTCATGCAATTAACATGAAAAAAAACTGGTTTTGGAAACAAAACATATGTACTAACATGCATATAACAAATTAACAATTTATGCTAATTGAAATTGGTATGTTGAAAACTAAAATTTGTTATTTACTATTTATAAAACTAAAACTTAAATAAATATATACATTTCACCTATTACCTCGTAGGGAAGTAATGGAAAATCTTAAACATCTGGTCTAGTTAAGTGAACAACTCATGATTGTTTGAGCACTATGAAAAAAACATCCTTTTCTTTTAAACCAATTTCCACCTCTATGAATGAATGTAAGCTATATCTCCGTTTCTAATAAGCATTTGTTTGATATATTAATTCGTGTGAAATCATTTCTTGTTGTATGCCAGTTTGCTGACACCACAGACCTATATTTTACCTAATATTTTCTCTTTTTTTTTTTTTTCTCGAACACGCAGGAGATGAGTTGCAGATCATTATATTAAGAAGAATAAATGGTGGGTTTAGAAACACAATATATCCACACACACTCTCTCTTTTTAAATGTTATATCTCTCTCACACACAAATCTCAACTTGACCCAAGACCACTAGAGAGGAACTGATGTATCGACCGGCTCTAAGGCAAGGAGATTGATATTCCCCGAGCTCCGGCCAACCTCCAAACCACTACTTAGGCTCGGTTGAACCCCACGAAAACACACAGCCATCACGGTGATTCCAAATGGACCTAACTTTTGAAATGTTTGTTATAACTTAAACGCTAGATGATGTTATATCTTCATATATTCATTTTCAGAGACAATCGTGCCAGTAGTATAATTGCATTGAATGAATGATGATGGATTTTGTAGGGTGTGTGGTTTGCTTTAGCCAAATATATAGCATATGCAAATGGGGAAGTAGTTTTTTTTTTTTTTTTTTTTTAGGGACAAATGGGGAAGTAGTTGAGAAGAAGGACCGTGCACCTTGGCTGAGAGAAATGTGAACAAAGGGAACTATGGATGTAAAAAGTATGTAGCTTTTGGCCAGTGCTAATTTGGTTTGCGGGGCATCAGGACGACACATGTGACCAAATGGTAGAGATCTTGTTGTATGTAAATGCAGGGTTTGGAGTCAGGAAGCACAGCAGGAGCAAAACGTTGAGGCTGCACAGGAGTAAAATTCTGCCAAAGGAGTAAGGTGACATAGCTGCTGGGATATGATCAGTTGCCGTGTATATTCGCAGGGAAGGAACAAGTTAATTTTTGATTGTGTGTGGGGGTGGAAGTGATCGAGTCAATACAACAGTATCTCTTGCAGCACAGTAGCACGTGCATGACTAACAGGGATTAGCTATCATATCCTAAGGTGCTGTGGTTCCGGGCCATGCAAGCCCTTAGCCTCCAATTGCCGACAGCAGCTCCATGCAACAACCAACAGGTGGTGGTGAAGGCTGCGTATGGGGTCGTGCTAGCGTCGTGTCATTTATGGAAGGAACGGAACAGTCAATGTTTCCGAAACGCAGCGGCCACAACTGTCAAGACTCTGCAGGTTATCGAGTTGGGGGGCGAACGTTGGATCGAGCTAGAGCAATGGGCCTGAATGCCTTAGTACACGCCTAGAACCTGCATTGAGTTTATTGCTGGCCATCATAAAGAAATGTCAACCTTTCCAAACAAAGGCAGAACAATATTGTGGTATAGATGTGTTTGAACACATAGTTTTTTACCAATTCACTGCTAGTGCACTTGCCATAATGGAAAAGGTTCGTGCTGGAAAAGGATTATCACGTTCTGTATCTTCCGTGCAGTGTTTCAAGTGACTGAGGAGTGCCATAGACCATGATACATATTTCAATGGAGTTATCCTGGTAGATAAGTAGGGGATGATTTTGGGCATACATATTGAACATACACAAGTTACATAGTGCAGGGGGAGATGAGCTCCGAGGTTCAGTGGTCGGAAAGAAAGAGGTAAGATATGTGCATACAGGATTGAGGAAGCAACTGTTGTTGTAGTTCTTACAACTGAGTTGTTAGGTTAACATGCATCAGAAATTAATTGTTTTGTTTTCTCTAGGAACAAGATTGGCACAGTACATTGAAATAGTTGGATTGGCAGGGAAAGAGGCTGCTAACAAAACATTGAAATTTGCTGTCCCCTGCCTAAATGAACAGTATGTGACAGCTTTGAAGTCTTCCAATGCAGTGAGCAATTCATAGTTAATATTTGAGAATTTTTAAGAATTAGTCAAGTGAGTTGCATAGCGTGCTGCCATGTTCCTTCCCTCGTAACATAAGCAAGATGCATGTGCATTGAACGATCAAAACATGGTCTGCCATCCACCACTGAGTGACTGTATCCTTTGCAAACATTCCATGTTTGGTCTAGGGTAAATGTACATAGGTAGGATATGTTTCCTTTGGCCAATATATATTATTGCAGCAGCCTGCCAATGGGGAAATAGAAGAGGAGTTGTGATCTGAGCTGAGAGAAAGGTGAACAAGAGAATTATATGGGTGTAACATGTACTTTGTGGTTATTGTTGGCTCATCTTTTCCAAAGAATGGAGTCATCACTTGATTGGAGTTGTCTGATCATACATGTCATTTTGGGTTTGTGAGGCATCAGCAATAAACCTCCACCATTAGCATGCTAGGCGCTGAGGTTTGTATTAGGCACAGCCTTGGATTCCGGTAGTGAGCACGCTAGGATGATACCATGAATATTGTCTGTGTTATGTTTGCGAGCAAAGGCCAATAGGATTAGAGTTGTCTGTGTTAGGTTTGTGAGGCATCAGCAGTCTGATTCCTCCACCATTAGCATGCTAGGATGATACCATGAATATTAAGGAGCATCTATACAATTCTGATATTGTCTCATTGGTCTCCATGGAAGTGTTAGAACCGGGCCCGGCCCATTTGCCGGTGCCGCTAGGTTCCATGGAGCTGGCCCGGCCCATCTGCCGGTGCCACTCCGCACAAGCCCACCGAGCCACAACATACACAGGCCTTGGGCCTACACAACCCAAAAGACTAGTCTGATGGGTGAGGACCGCCCACCTTATATGTTGTGCTCCCCACCATCGACATCGATGTGGGACTAACCCCAACAATCTCCCCGTAGTCACACATCGGACCCGACTCTTGTCGGCTCACACCTTTGTGTGGCCAAGACGCCCTCATTAACGACGGCTTCCCGCTCATAGCGGGAAAGCCACACCGACGGCCTCCCATTTGTAATGGGCTTCGTCAGTGTGTGATCATACCGAGATTTGTTCCGGGTACCTGGTTCTAACATTCCGGGTACTGCCTGGATACCAATTGTTAGAATTGAATAGAATAAATCGATATGATCACACATCGACGCCTCCCATTTGTAATGGGCTTCGTTAGTGTGTGATCATACCGAGATTTGTTCCGGTTTGGCTTTGATACCAATTGTTAGAACCGGCCCGCCCATTTGCCGGTGCCGCTAGGTTCCATGGAGCCGCCCCGGCCCATCTGCCAGTGCCACTCCCCACAAGCCCACCGAGCCACAACATACACAGGCCTTGGGCCTACACAACCAAAAAGACTAGTCTGATGGGTGAGGACCGCCCCACCTTATATGTTGTGCTCCCCCACCATCGATTACCGATGTGGGACTAACCCAACAGGAAGAATATAGGAATTAAGAAGTCTCTGTCATTTGTTTAAGATTTTGGGTTGACCTGTACTGGGTACACACCACATCAGCAGCAGCTGGGGTTCACAGAACTACAGTGTTACTCTAGCTCCTACTTTCGTATGATACTGCTGCCTCCTGCATGGTCTTTTTCAATATATGGTGCCATGATTATTGAAACCTGGGAAAATAAAAACAAGGTTGAGTGGTCAAAAGTGCGCCAGTGAAATGCATGGGCTACGTGATACAATCCGTTATCCCAAGCAAGCACTGCATGTAAATTTCCAGTCGCAGAGTTGTGGTGCTTATAAATTGTGGCGGCAGATTTTTGCGGTTAGCTTACTTTTATTTCATATCCTAATAAATTGTGGTGGCCGATTTTTGCGGTTAGCATAATTTTAATGACAAAGTTATAATAGTCATTGAAAGCGATGCTAAAATCCTATTGGCCATAAAAGTTACCGACTTAAGCTATAGGCTGATAAGAATGTATATTGTAGCAAATTCAAAAAGGATTAGGTGGAAACTTAGGGAATCACTTTTATTATCTCACCAAAACTACATTCTAGTACCCCATGGACATTAATTAAGCATGGTACTACGACTGTCCGAAGACATGTACTCACCAAGTGACATGTCCCTATACAAAGTAAAGATCAATCTCCATATGTTCTTATGTATGGAGTGGTGCATACATCATAGAAATTGTTACAACAGACATAGCAACCAGTTTTTTAAGGAGTTGGTGCAAGCATCATACTTTAGAAATTGTGCTTTCCTCAATATCAGTGGTAGAGTGTGGGATGATGGCCTGTCACATAGACGACCAAAAAGAACATTATTCCACAGAAATCTCAGGGTCGCGGCAGCCAGCCTACTCAGCATCGGAATAATCCACAAGATCTGAGCAGTGAGAGTATAGGATGAAGACCTACAATCAAGTAAGCACAATCAATTTTCCTATGCCTAGATTAATCTATCCTGAATGTATACTGGGCGTCTTCCTCTGGAACAGCAAAAACTACATCAGCTAATATTACCGCCCACTTTGTCTGTGTTGAGACAACTTCAAATAAGTACTTATTGCCACCATGATGCACAAATGCTAGAACACCCCAACTACCAAATGTACCACCCTAATGTTGTTCGGTGACCCTCAGCTCTAACCCTATGTTCTTGACAGATATAAATCATCACGAATGACTATGTTTTTCATCATAGCCACATCTAACTCAAACCTCCCATCAATCTAATATGTACCTATAAAGAAAGTTAGAGCGGAAGACGTAGGGAAACATGCATGTGTATTCAGTGAGATTGTCAAAGTCCACAAAAACTATATCGTTCCCCTGCAAAACAAGCAAATGAGCACTGAATTGAAATGATCTCACATGTCACCAAAATCCACCAACTGTCCTCTGCCACCCGCCAACAAAAGCATCAAGCACTGACTAGCAAGCACCAATGATAAATGATGCGGTTGACCAAATCATTGTTAGCCATAGTTGACGTTCTTCCCACAAAGCCTGAACAAACTACAAAACATCCTTGTACCCACTCAAAACAGTACTGAGAGAAGACACATTAGAGAAAATGACACCTCCAAGGAGGAAATGACATCCGGATGTTGTGGACTGATCAAATGGTACACGATTTTCACCCAGAGGGACCTACACTCTGGCAGGATGGGCAAGAACAGGAGCCAAAGCGATGCTTCAAGCAAAAGGAGTAACACCATAGGCAACACCATTCTCGACAGACGAAACAAAGTCACTACCAGCCAGTGGCAGACCCGTGGACGGCTAACCATAGATGGAAGCATCAAGTCACAAGAACGAATCACTGTATTATGACTCGCTTGGACTTTATTTCAGTCCTAAATCTGCTACTACTATCAGTCACAACATCAGGTGTCAATTCTCATAATTTGAAAATGCTTGGTATGATGGTATGTATTTTGGATATGAGCAAATGAAGTACCTAAACACCACAAAATATAACATCGACTAATATAAATGATCAAAATAACTTAAAGGAAACAAGGATTAAAGCATACATATTTTTAATGCAAAAAAAACATGAAAGATAACTTCTGCTTCTGAGCAGAATACATTGGATGCAACAAGTTTTCTTTAAGACCAATATACAAAATACAATGAAAACATATATGATCTAGCCATGCACCATGGGATGAGTTTCCCTACTGCGCTGATGGGAGGCCCGAGCAAGTAGGCAGATTGTAGGAGTAGCAAGAACCATGTGTCTGCGTGGAGGATGATGCTGGAATCATCACCGGCAGTGATGGCTTTGGGAGGACTCCCTGCCCGACTCCAAGCTGTCGGAGCCGTGCTTCGATTTTTGTCATCTTCATCTCCACCATCTCCCTAAGTCTAAGGAGCTCATCTTTGTTGGTGCCAATGAGGCCCGGGCGTCCTCCAGACATGCTGTCATGGAGAAGGTCCAAGGTCTCACGCTCTCGATTCCCAAGGTCCAACTTGATTACCTTCTCATGGAGGCTCAAGGAGCGACTGTTGAGGTACCCCTCTTGGTTCTTTTGTCTTCTTGAGGCTACTGACATCAAGCGTGCTGTTGCATTTCATGATGAGTGCCTTCGCCTCTTCATCTGAGGGCCACACCTTTGGCTGAGCTTCACCCTGGCCATACACCACTAAACACAACTTGATGCCACAGAGTGTGGCGAGATCACTAGCCTTTTTCTCTAGGCTCTCACAACGTTTCTTATATATTGCACGCCGAGTAGCGTTGTCGGAGATCCACTCAAGATTCACCTTCTTGCGTCCCATAGCACCCTAGCGATATCCTAGCTTGGCAACTACTAGTAGGTTTATGTAAACAAAAGGAAATGGTTGGTTTGGTGTTGAAAATGAATCAGGAGAGCTGCAGTTTATATAGGTTTGAAGGAGGACTCTAGAACTTGTAGAGGCGAGTTCTATGGAAAGCATTAACTCACTGCCAAAATAAAGTGTGTGTGTGTGTGTATATATATATATATATATAGGGTGCACTTTCTATACACCCAGGAGTAACTACACCCACCTGAGATTATACTGCGCTCACCAATTCACCAATTAACGGGCCGATGGTGCTGTGGGTGCCGCAAGGACCGGAGGCAACGGGTTTGCATGCAATCCAATTGCCACGCTTTGTCTACCGGAAAATAAGGCGCTGGTCACGGACTTGCAGGCCGTAGTTATGTTTTTTTAAAATATGTATGTGCGGGTAATCCAGTTGTGCTAATTGTTTAATCTGAACAACATGCTGACCCCAGGTTTGGTTATGCAGTATGTGCTCTCCGTGAATAAGTATTGACACATACTTATATATAATATCTGGGAGTAAATCTATTATCCATATATACGCATGCAGCAGTTTTTAGGAGAGAAAAAAATAATTTGCTAGTATGTGGACATAATTTTTGACACGAGTATCAGTACATACGCTAGTATGCTTGCATACTTTTAACAGGATAGTATTAGTACGTACTTCACCAATTAGAGTATTCAAGAGAAAAAAAAAATCCCGACAAGCTAGTGTATGAGCATACTCCAGTATTCAAATATACCAAGTACATGTGCATACATTCATAGTATATACTTACATACGCCTACATACGTGCCATTTAGATATATAGTACTAGTGCATACTCGATATATAGAGAGTATATGTGCATACATTCACCTATGGAGTGGAGATGTACGTCGGATATATAGTACTAGTGCATACTCAATATAAAATTACATACTTTGTTCGTGGGGTGTATGTGTACATACTTTTTAAGATATAAAGAGTATGAGTACATACATTTTTGATAAAGGAGTATGACCACATACTTTTTGCCAAGGGAGTATATATATACTGCATGCAAGCATACTCGGTACAGTTTCTCAAAAGCGTATATCTACGTATGTACGAGTACATACTCTGTCTGCCAAGAAATAGGGCGGCGATTTTGCCGATCTGAATCTGCTGATGCGGCGTTGATGCTAGTCGACGCGAGCCGATCCGCTGCTGAGGCTGCCATCCTGCGAGCTGGGCCACGTCGCCGACGAGGAGCGCCGTGCGCCTTTGGGCGAGCTGCACCCCGCCGGGCGTGCCACGGGCAGGAGGCCGCCGCCGCCGCTGCCATGGGAGCCGATGCAGCCAACGTTTGCGTCGTGCGTGTATACCGCAAATGAGAATTGAAAGTGATCTGCATGCACTAATTACGTAAAGTAATTGCTAATTATGGTTTTTTATTTCCTCAATCACGGACACACGGTGGCTAAATTCGCATGCATGCATGCATTTACCAGCTTGCCTCCTGGTTCGGGCGCGGCATGGCGCGGTGAATGGCTGGGTCAGCTGGCCTGGCTAATCAATCTGACGAGAGAATGCACACATATATATGTGGGTGTAACTACTCCTAGGGTGTAGGAAAAAATTTACCCTATATATATATATATATTGCTAGGGATTTCTACTTCATAAATTAGTGCATCAATCACAAGAAAACATTCCATATACATAATGAGCATTTTGTGACAGGTTACACAACGGTCAAATTGTGTTTAATTACATCATTATTAATTTCCTAATCATAACGCTATATTGTGGCAAGCATTTACTGCTGCTGCTATTGCTGCTAATACTACTACCAATAATAATAATAATAACACCTAAGTAACCAGCGAAACATATTTCTTGCTTCTTAATTGCATTCTATCACAAGAAAACATTCCATATATATACAGCACTATGTGATAGGCTAGATATATAGTGCTCAAATATCATTTGTTTGCTGACAAAGAACCACAAGGAATAACCAAATAGCACTGAATCATATGTCAAGGAAGCCTCACTCCAGCAGGAAGGAGCCTGACGTCAATATCGGTGTTTGAAAACTCTACAAAAATGTATGTTTCTACCAAGAAAAGAAATGGTTGTTCTCAAAGCTGCACTCAATATCTAGGCCGGAGGATGTAATGGCAAACACACTAACGAAGTTGTGCTCAGAATTTGGGTGGGTGGAAGCGATGGGAGACACAATTCTAAGAACAAACAGGATCACGAAGCACTGATCCTGCAGTAACTGTAGGGTAACAGGATCAACCGCCACATTAAGGCGCAACTTCCTCAAGTCCACTAGAAGGCTAGGCGCAGAGACCGTTTGCTTAAATATGTGTCCCTGACTTGGCCTTATGGAGCATTGTCCTCATCGTCCCCTAAAATAGGACAGATTAGCATTAGCTTTGACCACTCTGTGTGTCCAAGAAAGTTAATTAGATGACGTATGAGTTGGAAGCATAGGACGTTATCCAGACATATAAAGAACTACATCTGAGGGTGGATGGGATAAAACTTTGAGAAAACTCTTTTTGTCCTTAATTGACTGCTAGTGTAGTTGCCACAGTGGAAAAGGTTCGTTCAATGCACTTGGAGATTAATCAATATTGAGGGATGCCACTGACCTTTCTTATATGTCTCAATGGAGTTATCCAGGATGGACACATAGGGGAAGCTTCTGGGCCTATATATTGAACATATAGAAGTTATATTGTGCATGGGAGATGAACTTAATGGTTCGATCAGCTGCTAGAATGAGAGGAAGGGATATGTGTGCATACAAGATTGAAAAACAACAACTAGAGCTGTACTTCTTGCGACTAATTAGGTTACTATGTGTGATGAGAAACTAATTGTTTTCTTTTATCTAAGAACAAATGGGCAAAAGTAGTTTGCGGAGTTTCTGCAAGCATGTAGTAGGATTGGGAAGAAAAGGAGAAAACTGTGGTGACTTCGGGCCTGTGCCCTAAAGAAAAAGTATGTGACTTTATTTAACAGTTCTGTTGCAGCCATCAATTGAGATCCGAGAAAGGATGGCTTGTTTGGTGCCTTTGTAACAATAGAAATTGGATTTGGTTTATAGCCTTCAGGTTAGTGTAACATGGTTTCAGATATGCAGATTGTACTTAGCTATATGATATTTTAAAAGAGATGTTAAAGAGAGATCATATCGCACACTGCAACAAGTTCTCAAGTTCAAAAAGAATTTACTTTTCTTCAGTGGACAAAAGTTACAGTAAATTCTTGTGACAGAATTTACTTTGATTTTGCATACCAATCGGTTTTCTCAAATTCATATACCGCTTCACGGCTCATGTTATTCATCCAGAGTCCTCCATTTTGATCTGAGTAGCCATGCCTGATCAACCATCGACGAGGAGGAGGTCTGGATTCAATTTAAGCCAGATACAGTGCAATATACAGGAACCATCCTTTTCCATTTGTATGAGAACCCAACTAGAGCTACCTCTGATGATGTCGATGAACTCTCAGAAGTAGAACAGAGAAATTATGGTGTTGTGGAGCTGCTGGCTAACACCTGACATATTGAAATTTATTAGGTGCTATAATGAACATGGGCAACATTGGAATGAACTCACGCAATGATACTCTTTTAGTACGTTTTTTTTGGTGAAACAAGAGCTTTTAATTACTCTAGTTCTTAGTATGAGAAAAGTTGACTGCATAGGCCAAAGAAAAAAATTAGGGATATGGTGCATCCACATGCACTCTGAAATGCCAACTCTGGCTGTGAAATGTATTGTCATTTTCCTTCCCTCCTAACATAAGCAGGATTTAAATAGTATAACTGGCAGCTGCATGTGGAATATCCTAGCTCTGGAATACTAGTTACAATAATGCCGCTTTTCATGCTTCAATGCTCCAACAAAATTTTCCATGTCAAATAATTTATTTCTTCTACATGTATTTCGAAATGTTTGTTTGTAGATAAATTTAAGGAAATAGTGTACTGATATAGTACATTGGTATACTCAGCGGTGGATAGATTCATTGAATGACACATGGGCTATTATATGATATGGTTTGCTTGGGTCAATATATATAGCATATGCAATTGGCAAAAGTTGAAGAAGAGCTAACAACATGACCTAAGAGAAAGGTGAGCCACCACAAGGTTAGAAGAATATGACTATTGTTATCAAATCTTTCCAATGAATGTGTCACCTCAAGGCTAGTGTTGTATTAAGCTTGTGAGGCCCTCAGGCTCGCACGCGCGTGAGTAAATAATAGGGATTGATCAGTGTGGAAAAGCTCAACGCTCCATAGTTTGTATGATGGGATGGTAAAGCAAGTCTTGAAGAGCAAAATGTCATGGTCACTTAGAAGGCAAACTTTGCCAGATGTACTATAGACGAGCAAATTGGCACAACAGCAATAGGTCAAATTGGTGGAGCATGTGTACTAGTGAAGTCCGTGGGTCGCAACTTTGGCTCTTGCACAGCAGGTACGTATGTAGGCTGTAGTGGTATGCTTTGCTGATCCATGCCTAACCTAACTGTTGGGAGACAAAACGAATGCAGTGCGGCAACTGATGATGGTCCCATGGATGACTTGGGAACAAATATATAGATGGGAACGACAGGATGAGTTAAAAAAATGGTGTTTGGGTCATGCAAGCAGGTATTGCAAAAAAGAATCCACTTGATAATTCAAGGTTGTGAAGAGATGGCAAACGAAGGCTGCCTATCTTGGTTTGCCCTGATTACATGTTTCTATATATATAGATTACAATGACTTGGATTACATGGAACCTTGGTTGAAAAGGTACTGGTAGGAGGATTTTAGATGGCAACAACCTATCACAACTAACTAGCTCCACTGTGCACCGAGAGATCACGCTAACCACGATGATTGTCGTGTTACACAGGCGTGTCTCATTTACAAAGCGTGTTACATATTCTAACAGCCCCAGTCAATCTATACTTGTCTTTTCTACAAGATTTAGATTGTTCTTAAATTCTTCAAACTTCACATGTGGTAGTGCCTTAGTGAAGCCATCAGCAACTTGATCTTCAGTTGCCCCAAACCTGACTTCAAGCTGTTCTCTCGCAACTCTCTTGCACAAAGTGAAAGTCAATTTCTATGTGTTTGGCTCGAGCGTGGAACACTGGATTTGCAGCTAAGTAAGTAGCACCCAAGTTCTCACACCAGAGCCATGGCTTGACCTTCAAATTGACTCCAAATTCACCAAGCAGTTGTTCTAACCACATCATTTCTACAGTAGTATTGGCCATCACCTTGTACTTGGCTTCGGTGCTAGATCTCGACACAGTGGGTTGTTTCTGGCACTCCACGAGACTACATTGGTCCCCATGAACACAACAAAGCCACCGCTTGACCTTTCTTCGTCATCCTTACAGCCGCCCAAATCCGATCCAAAAAAACACTAACAAGCAATGGCGATTGCTCGCGTATTAGCAGCCCGACATTCTCTGAAAACTTACAGGTATCCAATGATACATTTTACTGCCGACCAGTGCACAATCGTTGGAGAATGAAGGTACTGACACACTCTGTTAACCGCAAACGTTAGATCTAGCTATATCTTGTACTATCAATAGGACCAAGGAGATCCCCATCTTCTTGTGTCATCTTCGACATGCCAACTCTGGGAGATCTCTTCCATACTTCCCCTGTGTCAATAGCAAATCACCATTTTTTCTTCTCTCTACTTCTATTCCAAGAAAGTACTGCAAACCTAGGAGCTTGCATCATGTAAACTTCCCCTTCCGAACAACATGAAGAAACACGCTCTGCACATCTAGCCGACGAAGGCACCACCCTCTTGATACAGCCAACGACAACACTAGTCTCACTATTGCAGTCTTCACTACAGGGCTAAAGGTATCTTCGTAGTCAATCCCATAGCATTGTTTAAATCCTTTTGCTACTAGCTAATCTTGCCTTGCTTGTAACGATCTATTTTACCATTAGCTCTTCTCTTCACCTTGAACACCCATTTGCAATCAATGATGTTCTTATGTCGAGAAGGGCGGTACAAGGACCTAAGCATATAGACAAAACATAGAGATAGAGGCGGGCGCCTTAAGAAGACTACCACGGTTAATCTCTATAACCGAGGCGGTTTTTGTAAATCGACCGCCTCGATTAATCGATTAATGGAGGCAATTGCATTAATACATATCATATATGTCATGTTTCTATGACAGTAAAAGGTGGTACAATAATACATGTTTAAGGGCATTGTTTGTAGTATGAACTTTGAATGTAAGGACAAGTTCACAAACCAGCCGTGATAACCTTCATATTTTATAGAATATACAATTCAATAATTGTTTTCAGATAGTTATGAAAAAGTGGCGTGATAAAACCTCACATTGTTTATCAGCAAATATCAACATGAGTTCTACAACTAATGTTGTGTTGCTGGTCAAAGTTTTTCCATGTGCTTGTCTGGATGCACTACCGGAATCTGGGTCATTGCCGAGTGTCCGGCTCTTTGCTGAGTGCCAAATCTCGTGCACTCAGCAAAGAAGCGATACACCGAAAGTGCCAGCGAGGGGGACACATGGCAAAAACTGGACACTCGGCATTAAGGCCCTTTACCGAGTGCCAGCAGTCAAAGCACTCGACACAAGAGACTTGGCGGCGGGAGGTTTCCCGTTACCACGACCTCTTACATGCCCGGCGCCACCAACCGTCGTTCCTTGTTTGCCAAGTGCCACTCCTTGGCACGCGGCATAGCCCCGGAGCACACAACATAATTGTATTTTGCCGAGCCTACTACGGTTACACTTTTGGCTTATAAGGGTCTTTGCCGAGTTTAACCGAGACACTCGCAAAAAGAATTTTATTTATTTTTTTTGCTCAATTATCTTCAAACTTTTTCTACTCAATACATATCACATTTCCTACTCCCTGAAAAAGTTTGGTGTATTTTTCAACTTATTTGCTATATATAACTAATTAATTGCATTTGAAACAATTTTTTTAATCGGGTGAAATTTGAACTACAGGTCATTCAAATATTTGGGAAAAATGAGTGTAAAATTGATATTCATGTTAGTGAACCTAATTTAAGGCCCCACATATGATATGATTAAGGTTTTCAGATATCCTGTTTTGGAAACACGATGCCAAGCGTATGGGTGAATGGTTTTTAATTGTATAAAAAGAAAACGAAGTAGAAAATCATGAAATTTGGCGAGTCGTCATCATATCATATGCGGATGTTGTGGTAAAACTCTGAGATGGTTTAGGATAAGTTGTCATCTATGTTGTTTAAAACCCGATACATCACCTAAGAAGTTTCGAGTTGTTGAGAGTGATCCCCTAAGTGTTGGACTCACAACGATGGTCAAATTGTTATTTGACTTTGAAACGTTTTCTATAGACAAAAGACATCAAATATAGTGTCATGTTAAAATTTAGGGATTTTTTTGATTCGTTTGATAATTATATTTTTTATTGCGTGTATATATAAATGGAATCGAAAGTTACGACCACATAAAATCATGGTACATTTTACATAAAAATTATGAAATTTGCATTGTTTTGTGATTTTTTACGGTATTCTAAAAAGTTTATTTAAACAAAAAAATTAGAAGAAATAATTTAGGAAAAAGGAAAATTGAAAAAAGAAAAATTCTGTTTTTTTAAAAAAATTGTTGTTGTCGAAAGTGTTTAGCATGTGTGACACTCGGCAAAGAAATGGCGCCTTTTTCATCTTTCCACAAGGTTTCTTCACTCCAATGCCACATTTGATTATGCACATCCCGCATTTGTTACCTAATGGGGGGGGCTTGTGTAGTACCATTGGTGCTTTTTAATCAAAAGAGCCCTAAAGGTTGTTGGGGATATAACTGAAAATAAATTCAAGATTGAACCTTCCATCGTAGAGGCATCACTTCCGAGGAGGTGTCAAACTTCACAACAACATACTATGCTAAAACCTTCCTAGCGTGCATAATCCACCCCCTCGCTACAATGCCGATCAAAATAAATCGAAGCTTAGCCTTTTTCAAGGGCAGCTTGGAACTGCAAGCGGTAAAACCCAGAAGGCCCCGAGTCGTGCTGAGTGGCGCACTATGATGCTGTACATATTGACCAGCCTTGACAAAACAACGCCGTACATAGTGTAAGTCAGTATTTTGAATAGAATTTTGTTCTCGAATACTCACTGTTCGGCATCCAACACCCTGGTTTCTCGTTGATCCAGGACTTCTACAGATGGGAGGATGGGGATGGATGTGACGAGGTGGCGAAGGTAGCGGTTAACAAACCCTACTACAAACTCATGAAGGACATGCATTATGAGGGGCACATCCAGACTGTCATAGATTACAACAGAGAATTCGAGTATATGAAGGTCACTAAACAAGATGCAAGATTGGAGGAGTACAATCTGACCAAGGAGCACTATGTGCAGGTAAATATAGAGAACTAATACTTAAATAGGCTTAATTTGATTGTCTCTTATGTCACATATTTGATGTCGTGGTAGGTGGTTCCAAGGTGGTGCGCTGGGAGGGAAAGCTGTTGGGCACAAATGACGATAGGTGGTGTAGCGAGGAGTTTTGGTAGAAGCACAGGAGGCCCGGGTGTGGCATTTGATGATGCTAGGTGCACCAGACCACCAAGGCAACCTTTGTATCCGGCCCGACGTACACAGCTAGATGGGTACGCTCAATCCACTTCTTTATTCTAAAAGCTCATGTATGCAAATTTCTAATTATCATGTTGTTTCTTTCGCACTCTAAATCACATGATGGCGAGTCCTGCTCCGAGTTCTCGGCGTGGGCAATGGCCCACATAGGCCCAGCGATGTCCGTCGAGCGCTACAACCCGGAGGCCCGGCTCGAGACTTATAGCAACCAGTCCATACACTCCACCTCACTACATAGACGGAGATGTACAAATAGGTCCATGGGCAGGACAATGGCCCCGCGGAGCATCCCATTGATGGAGAAATCATCATGAGGTTGGTAGAAGGGAAGAAGCACGGGCGGTAATATGTCGACGATGGCACAATCGACCCGCACAGCAATAGGAAACTCACGAATATTCGAGCAAGTACCTCGAGCTTGAGCCCGACCATTCACACACGACCGACCGCGGTGTCGGCACTACAGGTTACTTCACTTTCATTCTTTGCACTAGTACATGATTTCTTTTCCGTGGCATTTTTTTTTTGGTTTTCCATGGCGGTTATTGAAAGCGCCACCAAGCTAGGGTCACCGTGGGCGGTTTTTTAGAACCACCATCATTAATGTATTAATGATGCCGGGTTTTTAAAGATAACCACCACAATTAATCTGATTAACCATGACGGTTATCTTTAAATAACCGCCACCGTAAATGAAATAAAAAAAAAAAACTCGAGGAGAGGCCCACCAAGCCCATCCACTATTTGTTGTCGCCGCCGCCGACGCTTAGAGCCGCCGCCCCCTCGACATTGTACCCTTGCCGTGAGTGCATCACGACCGATACAGCCACCGCCGCATTGCCTAGGTCCATCGAGCTTGCCGCGTCCCATGCCGCCTCCACCACACGTATCCGCCGCCGCGTCTGTTTTTGTTACGCAACCGCCATGGTCAATAGGCATTAATCGTGGCGCTTATTTTACAAAAACCATCACGGTTAATCCATTAATTGTGGCGGTTTTTTGCCCTGATCGGGTGGCTGATCGATCCGTTGTGGTGGTTTTCTAAATAATCGCCACGGAAAATCATTTCCAAACGCTGTGTAAAATCAGCTGTGTAGTAGTGAATTGTCCATTGATTTTTACATACCTTTGCTTTGCGTTATAACATGGGGGTGAAATATTGTAGGCCGAGTTGGTAGAAGAGAAGAGGCGGCGGGAGGAGTCTGATGCGAGGAATGCAGCAACGTGGGAGTATATGAAGGCCTATATCGCTAGCCAAGGCGGCTTTTTTGTGCTGCCACCAGAGCTATTCCCTCGGTAGGATCCTACTGGAACTTGAACAACTGTGTGTTTCTACAATTTAAACTATTAATGTGCATGTAAATATATATACATGAATGTGAATCCTAATGAAATTTTAGCTTGAATGCATGATGGTGTGTGCATATGGATATATGTGTTGTCGGCCATCGAGCTGTTGTTTTGTTGTAGGGTTTGGAAACCTCACCGTACATGGGGAGGTGCTGCCGAAATTTTGAACTAATAGCATTATCTTCCTCTTTTTACAAGTTTTCATAACCTATCTTAATTCTTGTATCACACATTGTATTCT
This sequence comes from Hyparrhenia diplandra, assembly GCA_015847255.1. Lineage (NCBI taxonomy): Eukaryota > Viridiplantae > Streptophyta > Magnoliopsida > Poales > Poaceae > Hyparrhenia > Hyparrhenia diplandra. The sequence continues at coordinate 2,011,386 of JADLZK010005668.1, read as the reverse complement.
TCTTTGTGCAGCACCAGTCGGTGGCATCAAATAACCCGCATCTAGAAGTACATCAATCTGCGCCTCCACAAGAATCTCCGGCTCAACAATATCACGCTATCGGTTGGGGAGAAAGGCAGCCCGGATCCGCGCCAGTTGTTGTGATAGGCATTAGTGGACTTCTTTGTGCTTTAGTGATATTAGTGGATGCTTTGTGATAGAGTACGTGAACTATGAAGGGTTCTGATGAACTATGTGACATCTGATGAACTATGTGAATTAAGGTTGCTTTAGTGACATATATTTGTGATCTATGTGGACCTGTGAGATATGTGATGTATTTATGCATGTCATAATATGAAACTGATGTGGAAAAACAAAAAAGTCTTTTTCCGAGTTTATGGCTATAGCCCTCGCAAAGTATCCACGTTTGCCGTGTGTCTTTACCATCGCCAAAGAAAAAAAAAAAGGTCTTTTGCTTAGTTTCTTCACCAGCAGCAATCGGCAAAGAAAAAAAAAATAAACAATTTAAACTTCTTTGCCATGTGTCGTCATGACAAAGCACTCGGCAAAGAAAATAAATAAAAAATTAAAAAAGCTCTTTGCCGAAAGTAGCGGCGCGATACACGGCAAAGAACGATGTCAAAACTGCCCACGGTTAGTTCTACGTCGTGTGCACGTAGGACACTTGGTAAACAACATTAGACACTCGGTGTAGGCTAAGCCGAGTGCCCGATATTTGACACTCGGAGAAGGCTTCCTATACCGAGTAAATGTTGTCATGTGCGCATTGCCGAGTGTAACACTCGGATTATTCGTTGCCGAGTGTATTGGGACTTTGCCGAGTGCCTACGGCACTAGGCAAAGCCCCCGGATCCGGTAGTGATGGGTACGAACTAGGCTCATTGCACCTTTACAGTCTAGGTTCAACTCATCTTATGTGAGATCGGTGGGGCACGCTGTTAATAAATACACATGTGCAATTGGATAATATATAAAGCTCTTAAGGAACGAAGCATCAAGCGCATACATGAATATATCCCTATGGTTACTATGCTTCCTGCTTCATATCACATAGGGTCACACCACGAAAGTGCACTGGGATAAGTAGGCCTGTGAGGCAGCAGGAACACTAGCGTATGAAAGAGAAGAGAAAAATGCACGCCATTGGAACTTCTGGCTTTCTGGTATCAGTGTTTGTCCACCCACACGCAAGAAAAAGGCAGACGATTTTTCTCGGGTTCGTGTTGTAGTTGTATGTCTGTTTGTGCCGAAAGTGTCCTGGGATCAGAATGTCTGTGAGGCACTGCATTAACAGAGATTGAAGTGGCAGACATGACACGACACCCTTATATATATATACATCCATGCTATCTTGAAACAGCTGGCGTGTGCTCTCTGGATACACAAGGAAGGTGTTCACAACATGGCATTAGAACCTGGAAAAAAAAAGTAGATTTTCAGGAAGTACAAATGCTCATCATGGTTTTCATGTTCTGTTCAGGCTATCCATCTATTTCCATTTCAACGTGCTGGGTATGAATCCTTTCCATCACACCAAAGACTCTTGATAGAATCGACTAAACACACTGAAGCACTATAAAAAACACTATGAAGTAGAAACTCAGTGTACACGGAGGATTGGAATATTAGGCAATTTCGTGATTAATTTTATCATGTAAATTAGGAGAGACATGTAGTCCTCTGACATCAATGTTTAATTGCACATCATAGCAAATAACCCCGAGATAGACAACGGACATTTAAATAGTGGAACGTATCAAAACTGCCAGTCTGTATCCAATATGGTTCTCCTGTGTCTGTGTGCGTGCTGCTTCACTACACAACATCCCTCATGCTATCTGATCTTTGTGAGCCACTCCTGTGGAACAAACCAGAGGTGTAATTGGCTCTGGATTCCCTTTTTGCTGCTGCTCTCTGGTACACTAGCATGCGATTTCTGAAAAATTCAAATACAGCATGTGCTGTGTCTGAAAAGTTGAGGTACACTAGCAGCGTTCTGGATAGTATGGCATATTATGATTTTATCACGAAATTCTGTGGAGATGAGATGCTGAATTGATGATGGACAAACTGATAAAAGTGTAAGCATGCTTGCCCTCAACTACTTAGCTGCATAATTTCGTGATTATACACTATCAGTGGGGTGGCCTCATGCAGGGGCAGGTGGTGCTCCAGCCACCCCTGTATACGATCAGAGCTTAATCGATGGACTCTTTGAGAATCAGGGCTGAACATGCTCAGTTGGAGGTACAAGACAACTCCAGCTCATTAGGATTAACACTAACAAAGACAACTAGCCGTCTTCCTTTCTTGGTGCGTGCCTTTGAGCCAAGAGAGCTGTTCCGGCCAAACAAATGGGCCACTAATTGGCCATTCTATCAGTTGGACGCCAACCTCGTTCTCTCTCCTGATTCAGAAACTCCATTCTCACTTCATCCTAAGTACAAAGGTGCTCTTGCTACATCTTTCCTCCATGAATCAGTTATTTCAATGGACTAAACCAGAGCCAAAGCTCCATTTGGATCCATTGAAGATTGCTGTTCCTTGCTACAGTGCATCCTCAACCACCCCTGTTGAAGGCTATTGCAGTAGTGTGTTCCAAGCTTGGTCCTGGTGCCTCCCACACCTATCGATGTAAGGTCCATCAACTGATTCTCTTGAACAAAATAGATCTAGAAGCATTGGACAACGCGCAGTATGGTTTTTAGTTGTCTATGTCAAGTTATTAGTATTCTTCGATGTATCTTCGAGTCGTATATATAACATAATGTAAATGGTGAAGTAGTAGATCAGAAGAACCATGTACCTGAGCTGAGAGGAGGGCAAACAAAGGGAGCACTTGGGTGCAATAAGTATGTGGCTATTGTTGTCTGCTCTTTCCAAAGAATGGAATCGTCACTGCTAATTAGGTTTGTGAGGCCTCAGGATCACACGTGTGACGAAACAGCGGAGAGGCACTAGTATTCATGGGAAAAAACAAGGTTCAGTGGTAGGCAGGGCTACCTAACCAAATTAAATCAGCTCCTAATGGTCCTCTTGATTGGCATATGATGTTGCGGTTCCCGTACTTTGTAATGGCAAAATGCATTTGGCCTGAAAAAAAATCCTTACTATGTATGGGTCCGATACCATTCAATTGAATCAAGTGAGAAACGATTCGGTGGACCTGCAGAAATTATTTTAATTTCTTTGTTACAATGCTCTAAATAATTGCAAATATTAGTTTCTTACCTGCTCGAAATAATTGCAAGATTAATTGGAAGTCCATATGCCGTAGTATGAAACAATGAGTATCAGATACTGATATGGTGCAATATTTCGCCTGCTAGCTTCTGGCCCTCATATAACAGATGCAGAAGCCACCAGAGAGAACGAAATAGGATATGTTGAATGTACAGAAGGATTATATTAGTTGAGTGAAGATGTACACGTAACGGTTGATGTGGTTATCTTCTTTATCTCATAAAGCACTGGTGGAACTATCTTGGGGCGGGCTGGGGTAGCTGCCCCGCCTAAAGTTGGGATTGCACAAGAAACTCCCCTTCTTCTTATTTTTATTTTTGCATTTTACCATGTACTGGTGCAGTGGCGGAGCTAGCCAATTTTCACGCCTAGGGCCACTACATGCAAGTGTCTGTTAGTGTGTCAACACCAGCACTCTACGAATACTGATATAATGAATAAATACATAATTGTACATGATATATGGATATTGCAATTCTATTTAGATCTGGCGCGTTGATAACAACTGTTTGGTCGAAAACCAAACGAAGACAAGTATAAAATGATGTAATGCAGGGAGACACATGCACACATATTCGAGAACCACGTATTTCATTAATTCTTTCTTGAATATACAAAATACATGATCAACGAAAAATTGTCTTCTTCCGTCTTCTGCCATGCTTAAGGAGAGGTCTGACTTGTAGGATAATTGCGTGAGTTCGCTGATTCCCGGGCCTGTGGGCGCCGCCGGTTAATTACATCCGCAAGACGAGCTTGCGAAAAAACCTCCGATTAAGCTACGCTAGATGGTCGCCTTAGATTGATTGCCGCCAGCCATATGCGATATATGGCGTAATAATAATATGGGTGGCTTTTATGTCGCCGAAGCTTGGTCATGACACGCCAACGCCACGTCGAAATAAACGGAATTTGTTGATAATGAAGGGGATGACTATCGCCTCGTCGGTGCCCAGTCATGTATGCCAGCCTTCATTAAAATGGACATGAGTGAGTCGCTTTCGCCGCCGGTGCCCAAAGAACGGTGTCGATCCGATTCCGTCAATTAGGATGTGACGGTGGAATAGTGACTTTGCCTCGTCGGCACTCGGCCATGATTCCGTCTAGCCTCGTCGGCACTAGACGTATGATGGTATGGTTGTAGTGTAAGACAACACGCAGACAGGTATTGCTTGACGATGCTTTCTCATGGGATTAAATCGACAGCCTCTCGGCGTCACTTGCATACTTCGCGCGTTACGCCAAACATGGTCGCAACGACTTACTCGATCTGGTCAATGCGACCTCTCGAGCGTTTATAGTAAGACAATAGGGATGGGCCAATGCGACCTTCTCCACTATCGTAAGAAGTATTACAGATCAGGCCAATACGACCTGTCTGGCGTAGAAGAAGACGATAGAGATGAGCCAATGCGACTTTCTCCACTATCGTAAAAAGTAATAAGGAGTAGGCCATTACTCCGTTGTAGTAGAAATAACGGAGCCAATAACTAGCTCAGAGTAGATGCATGCATCTTGTGTACGCAAAGCAAACCGTAGTTGCTCAATCTCATGATCAGATAACCGCCATCAGGCGTTTTGCTATCCAGATCGGTATGGCGAGGTAGTTCCTCACGATGCGTCGTTGATTTGCATACCATACGTAGATGTGGACATGCAGCAGTGTGCCATGAGACTTGCACGACATCATCAGGTAGCAGGGCAGCAACTAGCAGCGCCATCATGAAATAGCTTTTGGCCTCCGGGTGTGTATGCATGGCATGGAACAATTAGCAGCTGATGTATATATATTGCATCTCGGCTTGTGTTTAGACGACTTGATGCTTTGCTTGCTCTTTAACCTCGAATCAACAGCCTTCTCGGTATTGACAACGAGCCTAGTTTTCTCCTCTCATGCTGCCTTTGTTCATCTTCATCATGACGAGCAGGAATTTGCCTTGCATGCCCTTTAATTTTTCTCATGAATTAGACTGATCATCGACAACTCGACAACGACCTCGCGCGGCGAGGGATCTGACGTCGTCAAGTTGCTAAACCTCGCGCGGTGAGATTTCTGACGATGGATGGATAGTAGATCAGAAGAGCCAGCAGGTTGGACTCTTGCCATATTGTCATTGACAACTTGACAACGACCTCGCGCGGCGAGGGATCTGACGTTGTCAATTGCTAGTCCTCGCGCGGCGAGGGTTCTGACGATAGATGAAAAGTAGATTGGAAGAACCAGCAGCATCAATTCTTGCCATATGATTATCGACAACTTGACAACGACCTTGCGCGGCAAGGGATCTGACGTTGTCAAATTGCTAGACTTTTCTTTCATAATGGGTGTACAGTAGATCGGAAAAACAAGCAACTTGAACTCTCGCCATCTTATATCTCCTAGATGAATATATTAATGCTCTTAAAAAAAGAACTTACCGGGAAGCACAACAGCCGGGGTGAACGACATGATCTTGATCGGCTTGAAGCAAAGACGCACGAGCAGCAGGGTGGCCTTGACGTCTTCGTGTCCTGGGAGACGAGCGGCAGGGAGTCGGCAGTTGTGTACGATGGCGTGCAGCAGCAGATGCGTCTCCTTCGCTGTATGCGTGGGCAAGAGCGTTTGGAGGCCGGGCGTGGATGTGTATGCGTGAGAACGTAAGGACGTCACGATGGCCAGGGTGCTGGTTTATATAGGGCAGGAGGCAAGACGTTTGACCCCTCCGCCAAGCAAATGCAATTAGACCGGCTAACCATATGCCCGAAACTTGTTACATTCAATCTCTTGTAGACGTTGCATCTTGAGCGCTCCAGCCAGAGTCCTTGGCTGAAAACAGAGTCCGAGATATCCAGAGATCACCTCACATGCCAAGCAGATAATCATCAAAATGACTCACGTATACATGAGCTCGGCTCCCTGGCACATGGACCCAGGCACGGGACAACCACGTACAAACATTTTTAGCATGTAGATGTGTCTTCACTTAATTAATCAAGACACACATAGATCAAAATTGCAAGGACAAGACGGTTCTGGATTGCATTCGTATCTTCTCAGGACTTTGATACTAGTAATTATACGCACGTACACGGGGATCAAATCTCTTGACTTGTATCTCAAGGACTAAATATGTATTCCAGCACCAATGTAACTCTCGTCAAGAAGACTTTTGGCCTTCTAGAAATATTTCCGAGGTGGACCCATGTGTCACACAAGTCTCAGTACAGGCATGTGGACATATATGCATATACACGCACTTGTAATATATTACCCGAGAAGCTAGCCAGCTAGCTAAGAAACCAGCCATGTATGTATATCAATATACGTGCATATATACACAATGCATGGGTAGCCACGTATATCCATATATGGAGCTCTGATCATGGAATTAACCAGACAGCATATAATCGCACCAATAATCATATTAGATATTTCTCTTAAAAATAATCATCAAACAACAACAACAAAAGAAGTGATAAAAATCCATGAAAAAATAGCGGCTATAGCGGCGAAATAAGCGCGCTAATAGCGGCGAAGCTTATGTCGCGATGCCAAATAGCGCTATAGCGCGGAATAACGCTAATAGCACCGCTATTGCGTTTTAGCTAACCTCCGCTAAATTCTATAGCCCGTGATTTTTCATGGTAAAAATACAGTCTATCAGGCTGGACCCTGTCGTACCGTATGCAGTGTATCAGGCTGACCGCTAGCGAACATGTCCTGCTGTTGTGTGCTACTCGTGGCGTCACTCCTTGCCGCTGCTATGCTCTATCGACCTCGTGATGCCGGGTTGCTTAGTAGTTGTAGCCTGTGGCTACTCCCATAAGAATGCAATGTTTTGATTTAGCGCCCAGCCGACTGGCAAGGCCAAAACCAAGAATATCTTACCCAACGTCGGCTGTGCCCTGCTCCCATTTGATGTGTCGCTGCTAACCCGTCCTACCTAGCTAGGTTCCAGCTTCCAAGTAGGAGTAGAGAGGAGGGACTACTCTACGGAGGGGAGATTGTGAAGCAACAAAGGACAGCGCGTCGCCGGGAGAATTGCAGATGATGATGTAAACAAAACAGATAGCGAAAGAGATGCCTCTGCGTCTCTCTTTTGGGCCTTTTCTTTGCTGGGCTGTCTAGGGGAGGGAGATATTGGGCCAAGAAGTTAAAGAGCAGTAAGAAGATTTTTTGGGCCATGCCTAGGCCATGGCCCTAGTGGCCCAAGGCCCATATCCCTAGGCATGGCCCTAGGCCCAATATAGAGACGCAGAGGCCCTAGGCATGTCGGATATGGGCCTTGGGCCACTAGGGCCATGGCCCTAGGCATGGCCCAAAAAATCTTCTTACTGCTCTTTAACTTCTTGGCCCAATATCTCCCTCCCAGCTAGACAGCCCAGCAAAGTAAAAGGCCCAAAAGAGAGACGCAGAGGCATCTCTTTCGCTATCTGTTTACGACATCATCTGCAATTCTCCGGCGACGCTGTCCTTTGCTGCTTCACAATCTCCCCCTCCGTAGAGTCGTCCCTCCTCTCTACTTCTACTTGGAAGCTGGAACCTAGCTAGGTAGGACGGGCTAGCAGCGACACATCAAATGGGAGCAGGGCACGGGCGATGTTGGGTAAGATATTCTTGGTTTTGGCCTCGCCAGTCGGCTGGGCGCTAAATCAAAACATTGCATTCTTATGGGGAGTAGCCACAGGCTAAAACTACTAAGCAACCCGGCATCACGATGTCGATAGAGCATAGCAGCGGCAAGGAGTGACGCCACGAGTAGCACACAACAGCAGGACATGTTCGCTAGCGGTCAGCCTAATACACTGCATACGGTACGACAGGGTCCTGCCTGATACACTGTATTTTTTACCATGAAAAAAATCACGGGCTATAGAATTTAGCGGGAGGTTGGCCAAAACGCAATAGCGGTGCTATTAGCGTGCTATTTGGCGCTATAGCGCGCTATTTGGCATCGCGACAAGTGCTTCTGGCCGCTAGTAGCGCGCTATTTCGCCGCTATAGCGCGCTATTTTTTTCATGGATTTTTTATCACTTCTTTTGTTGTTGTTATCAACGCAGATCTAAATAGAATTGCAATATCCGTATATCATGTACAATTATGTATTTATTCATTATATCAGTATTCGTAGAGTGCTGGTGTTGACACACTAACAGACACTTGCATATAGTGGCCCTAGGCGTGAAAATCGGCTAGCTCCGCCACTGTGTTGGACTATGGCCCGCCACACGTCAGATGATAGAGCACACACTTTAAATAAAACACTAAATGTTGTAGTATGCATGTTATCTGTGTTGGACCATATATATATATAGCTCTTGAGGTACCAAACATCAAGTCCAGATAGGCTCTTTCAGTTCCAATGTTTTAACACGAAGTGTCTTGTGAGTCGTTGGTTTGTGAGGCGTCAGGAACACCTGAGAACGAACCAACACCAGAATGAGTGAGGCTAAGCGTGTAGCTAAGGCTGGATGAAAAACTCATAACTCGGTGTGCTCTTGAAGGTGTAGATCGCCTTCCCGACGCTGTGCTCTCTACATTTCCATGTCATGCACGCCGCAGATGCACGCCACACATTTAAAGGGTCGTGTTGCATCGACGACGGCATGCACGATGAAGTTGTCTCCATGTTAGTTCGCGTGAAAATTAATGGCGACGGTGTTGTCATAAAAAAAGGCGCCGGTAAAGTCCACCTCAGCCCAACATCGAGCTCCCAAGTATATATACCGCGACCCAAACTCTAACTTACTCCTCTCCCTTTCCCTTCCCGAACCTGACAGCTGTGCGCACCTCTCTCCTCTCGAACCATCCAGGTGGTGCTCGCCCTCTCCCATCCCAACACCGGCCAACACCTCTCCTCTCCCATCACCAATGCTGGTGCCCTCTCCCCGCCCGGCGCTCTCCCACCCCCCACCCCACACTCGCCACTCCTTGCATGGGCGGGGGGTGAGCATCCCGGCTCACGTGGCTCACGTGGTCTAGGAATCGTGGGGCGCGGGCGGTGCAGGATGGGGCAGCGTGGGTCTCACACTCATGGGACGTGGCGGTGTGAGTCAGCCGCCGCGCGCGAAAGTACCGAGCATGACGGCATAGAGCACGAGTTGGTCGAAAGGCGTCGCATTGCGGCCCTCACGGCAACCCCGCGCCAAGGCGACACGGAGGCGGCCCGGCATGGCGGCGCCGCGGAGCGGCGGCGGTTGACCCTACTCCCCTTCCTTCAGATACACCGGTGGGGATGCCGGATCCAGTGGTGGGGAGGGCTGATCCGGCCTCTATGCCACCAAATCCACCCATTGCGACAGTGGTGGGCTTGCTTGCTTGCGGCGGTGGCACCCTAAACACGAACAGGCCTGGCTACCCAAATCTAGGCCCGTTAGGGTTTTTGATTGGGTTTTTTTTTTTTTATTATTTATTAACCATGGTGGTTATTTGTGGTCCTAAACACCACCACGGTTAATCATTGCATTTACAGTGACCTTTGCGCACCGAAAATGAAAAAAAACCTCCACCGAAAAACGAATTTTGTAGTAGTGCGTGTAGTGAGCAGCTAGATTCGTGAATGGTGACCAGATCCAGTTGGGGGTGGTGGTGTGTAGACTTGTGTCGGAGCACGAACGCCGCGACAATTGATTCGGAGCATGGTGGCCCAATGCGGATGTGACTCGCAATGTGGCAGGCGCAGTGGCTTGGAGCATGGCCGTGGGCTTGATTGCGGTTGCTTGCCTAGGTTTTTTATTTTTTAAAAATCAATTAACGTATAGGTCGGCATTAGGACATCCTCCGTTAATGATGATTAACATGTGTGGGTAATGCATTAACTCCTATTAAGGCATGCGGACATGTTGTCGCTGGCTGGGCAAACCAGTTTCCTCCGCGTTGGATAACGATATGTGCAATAGTGATTGTTTCCCTACAAATCATATCTCGTTGTATCGTATAAGTATTGAGATATCGTGAATCTATATTTTGGCCACGTCTATTTGTTATAGCTTAAACGTTATATAACTTCAAAACCTCGCATGGAAAGAAAATGAAGGAAGCAGTAGTGTTAAATATCCTATTTGGTATCCTCAACGCTGGGTAGTTGCACTGAATGAATCATCATTAGGTAGGAGGTAGTTTGCTTTAGCCAATGTATGTATATGTGCAATGTAAACGTTGCAAATGGGGAAGTATGTGGCCAATCGTTATATATAACTGAGCTGAGGGAAAAGGTGAACAAAGTGAACTATGGGTACCATAAGTATATGATCAAATATTGTCTGCTCCTTCCAAAGAACGGAGTGTGGCCAATATTGTCTGGTCTTTCCGTAGAATGGAGTCATCGCTTGGTTACAGTATAACCTATGTTTGGTAGGCTTGCGAGGCTTTGGGATCGCACATGCAAGGAAACGGTACAAATCCACTAATATGGAAAAACATGTTCGGGTGGTAGTCAGGACTACAGGAGCAAAATGTTGTCTTTGACCAAGCATTGAGCTCCAAACAACTGCATTTCTCGCATTGCGCAGCAGCTCAGTGGCCAGACCTCTGTCATTCTAGTTATTCTGTTAGTAGAACTTTATGAGCCCACTTGAGTGGCACAGGTTTTTCTGGTGGAAGAATTTTACAGCCTTGCTTGTAATGGCAAAAGTGCATTTGGCCCGAAAATTTACATACTATCAGTTACTAGCCAATATGATAAAGCTTGTGAGAAAATGCTAACATGACCATGTGAGAAAATGGTGTTGAGCCTCTGCTGGTGGCTGCTTACAAATTAAAGCATTACCTTGCTTCCTTTCAGTGCCTGCTGTATTAATCCACACCAGATTATGTAATTGTTGAAAGAAAAACAAGTTGCACATGTTCGTGTTTTGCTTGTGAGCTGATTGATGCCAAAACGCAGTTGGTGGAGAATTTTAGCACGTGAGGGCCTGAGTGTGTGTGTGGATACTAAGTGTAGTTTACAAGTGTGTTGGTGGTCAAAGCTATTCTGGTGGCAATTTGTACTTGTCTTACTTTTAATGGCATGGCTTCAGTAATGCTTCAGATGTTAAATATAATGCATTTGGCGCTGAAAAAATATAATGCTTCAGAGTGGGAGAGCAGAGCAGGCAGCAGGGACCAGCACGTCAGCATGACCGGCTTCATCCCTAAGACGGGAAAATGTTGTACACAGGCGGCGGCTCGCTGGTACAGTGGATTGGGGGCGATCGATACAAGACCCATGAGTAATAAAAATCCTAAATGAAATTTATATTTAGTTGCTTTATCCTATATATGTTTTCATTCTTTGCAGTGCATGTATGTGGGTTGTGGATATGTATCTATTTGAATATTGATTTAAGTGAAATTGTTGTATTGTAGTTTGGCGACATCATGAATCTATATTTCGCCAAAATCTTTAAATGTTTTTTTTTGTAACTTTAAACATTATATCTTCAAGTGTTAGTTCCATTTTATAAAGGATATAAAGGAAGTCATGTTGGGATCTCAGAGGTCGTTAGTTGCATTGAATGAAGCTCAACATATTATGTAGACCTTTTGGCCAATATATATATATTAGGAACAAATGGTGAAATAGAAGAATAGCTATGGCCTGAACTGAGACAAAGGTGAAGATAGGGAACTATGGGTGAGACAAGTATGCGGCTATGGTTGTTTGCTCTTTTCTTAGAATGGAGTCATACCATGATTTTTGAGAGCGTAGCCCATGTCAGGCTTGCGAAGCAACAGGATCATTCATGCGACCACACCGTATTGAGGGACTCGTACGGAAATCACTTTTCGTGGGAGGGAAGTAGTGCAGCAACCAGATAATGAGTTGACCGAGCTGGGTGACGAACAAGGCGGAGGGTGATCGGGGACCTAGTGACCAACATTAGCTGAATGTACATTGAGATGAGTTGACGGAGCACATTTGTCACACCCTAAATTTTTGAATTCTGGATTGTGAATAGAAAACATTAAATTAATTTTTGAGCTCCAAATACATTATTTGGCAGCATCATGATTCAAAGTATCTCTCGGAATTTTCCCTAAATTTTTGGAGCCTTTGAGTTCTGTTTCATGGTTTAAATATTAATTCTAGACTTTTCTAGAATTATTATTATTTTAAACCTGAAATTAATAATTCCACTCAAGCCCTGCCTGCTTGGTTTCCTAACTTAACTCTTTCGTTGGAGGTTTCCCAAGATCTCCTTCTTTGGCTTTAAATAAATATTTTATTTGAGCTATTTTGCTTGGACGTGATGATCCAAAGAAGCAAGCCATCGGACCAGGATCGGCATCTTCGAGTCGTACTCGATCCCGACTTTGCCGCACGCTGCCGAAGCACCCTATAAGACCCGGAGGGCCCTGACGTCGCCTTTGTTTCGCATCTACCGTGACCCTACCTAACCCTAGCCGCCTATTGCTCGAGCTCTGGTTTTCGCCTACGAACAGAGCCCGTTCCGGCTGTGTCTCCGTCGATGGTGGCAAGTGCTGAGGAAGCCACCGTCCAACCCAACGAGCAGCACATCCTCGCCGTGCCTTCACTGCCGTCAACAAGCCCATGGGTGAGTTCGCTGTTATGTACATAGTTGTCGATCAGTGCTTTCCGTTCGTCCAACCATAGCCCTAGTCATCGTATGTTTCTTGCCAGCAAGCTCTCTTGCCGTCGTCAGGTGAACCGAGCCAACCGTCGTCGTCGAGGTGATGCTCTCCGTTCCACTGCACAACCGTCATCGTAAGCTTTCTTCCGAGCTTTGCATAGCGTTCGTAGAGTTTGCAGATCGATTTATATCTTTACCTCGCTCCGTTTTGCCTATCCTGCTTCACCGGACTTTACAACGCCGTGCATTCATCGAGCCTAGTGTTACTGCAAGTTCCCTCCGATCGTGTCGAACCCCTCAATCGGTAATCGTGCTATGATCAGCTACCTCCCTGTTTTTAGACCTTTTTAATCCAGCACACCATGATGCTTCATGTTCAGATGCAAGCCATGGCCACACACAGTTCAACCAGCAACAGAATCTTCATCGTCGTCGCATCATGCTCTACGGCATGCCTTGCTATCTAGCTTGCTGTTGATAACATCATTCCTTGCTTTGATGACATCACGATGACATCGATACGTTTTCTTGCCGCGCTTTCCTTGACAAGAATAATTCTGAAATTACTTGAGTAATGTACATATACGTACATCAAGCAAAGCAGCAAGCTACCGAACCCTCTCTTGCTCTCTAACTTGTTCATGGTCCATGCCTTGTCGTCTCGGTGAACACGCCATGAAAACATGAACCTGCTTTTGCCAGCACACCGAGCAAACAGCTACACGGTTCCCTATTCTCTTCCACGATACTTCTACAGTTCATCCAAGGACTGAGAAAAAGCCTGGACGTGACCAAGTGAGTTGCATTGATATTACTTATTCGACTAAACACTTTGCTGAAGTCATGCATGCGCTATCCCTACATCATCCTTGGTCTATTCTGAAGCTCTTCCATATATCATGTCCCGTCTGTTTAGTGCTTTATTTGAATTCATACTGTCATACCTCTTGTTTTAAATAAATAGAGGTTCTTGTTAGAGTGCTTTTCGCGTCTATGTGATTGTAGCGACGTGTAGAATAGGTTCATAAACTTTTCAACTTATTTTATCTCTATTGGTGTACTGTTCTAACTGTAGTCTTGTTTGCTATGCATGATTGGCCCAATTTGGTTGTGTGTTGCCGTTTGGAATATCATGTAGAGAAGTTGAGCTTTACGTGGTGATCCAGAAGTTGTCGATCAGGAAGGATTTCTCTTGGAGTTTTGGACTTGAAGAAGCATCGATATTAAGGTAAGTTTAGTTTTGGAATATAGTAGCTTTAAATCATGTGATCTTATAGCTTATTTAATGTTTATGCAATGACGTTAAAAATAAATAATTGGCAATGTGATGATTTGTCCGTATTAGAGGGTCGGGATTTACAGTCCAGCTATGGGGGTTACATGTTCAAGCTGGGTACGGCAATGCCAACTTTGGGGTTTGTCCTTTTGTTATCCAGAGCATAACCGAAAGTTCCAACACCCGCAAGCGGCAACCGTATAGACTCGTCGAAGCCGTGTGATGTTGGCCGCATGAGCCGGCAAACAAATTTCTGGTTGCTTCGCTCACGCAAGTAGCTGGAGTCATCGTCTCGCGCGCACCAAGGCAGGGCGCTGCAGCCCAGTGTGGTGTGGTTTTGTCCAAGCTCCCGAGGTCTCTTGTTGCAGGCGCTGCGACTAGCGGCAAGTTTGCTAGAATTCTTATTCCCAGCACCACCAGTCATCTGTTAGCTACCTCGGTCAGGTGCGCAACACGATATTAGTCAAGTGTCGTGCAAGCTGCTGCTATGGGATTGGCTCAACCCGGTTCCTGCTGCCTGACAGGGCGGAGATGCGTTACCATGGGGCAGAAGTTGACTTCGTCGGACGCCGGGTGTCCGCGTCATGCCATGCACGTCCGTTCCCCGCAATGGGCATGTTTGTCACAACACCTAGTGGTCGCAGGATGATTAGCAATTGTAAAGACGCCCATGGTGGTGTTGATGCTAACAATACCCCAGACCAAGATGCATGCGGTGTTAGAATTGGGCATGGATGATATTGCTCGACGAGCGTAAGAAATAAAGAAGATACGCATGCAACATGTATACCCAGGGTCGATGTAAATCTGACTCAATATATAGTGTGTATATATGATATGTATCTTATATGTAATATATAAAAGAAGGTGCATGCACGCAGGCAATGCCCTATTTATTAGACGAGTTCACAAATCTTCTCTAATAATAATAAAAAAAAAGGACTCAAACATGTGAGTCTTACTAAAGAGAACTACGCGCTACGGAGCTACTCTGGGCGTAGCCTAATGACAGCTTTAGTCTTGTTCAGGTGGAGAGTATGCCAAGATGAGTTCGATGCCTCGACGAACGGGGTCGGCCATCTGATTGAGGTTATCCAGGCAGGCGGGACTGCATGTGATCTGCCGGCACTCTTCTAGCTGCTTGAGTCGGTTCGCCTGTATTTTAATATCTCCATGTCCCTACGGAGGTCAGCGGATTGCACCAGGAGCTCTTTTTCACCCGCTTGAGCAGCACGTAGCTTCTCTTCGAGGTCACTGACCTCTTGGCTAGCGCTCTGCCGCTGCTCCTTGGCGGTCGCTCCTTTGGCCTGTACGTCGTGGCTATCTGCCGTGCGACGCTTCATCACGTCCGTTGCCTTGAAACAAGCAGCACTTAGCTCGTCAAAGCATCGACGCTTCCTCAACTGCAGGGTCAGGCCGAGCAGGAGAAGGTACCTTTCCCTCAAGGCCATCCTTCAGCTCACCCAGAAAGGTCATCACCTTCTCTAGGCTGGCAGAGCGCGGCTCCTCGTAAGCGTCAGTCAGTAAGACACATATTTAATATAGCATAGCGTATTGCCTTTTTGTGATCAAAAGGTTCTATCCCCAATACGCTTTGGAGGTCCATTAAACTGGCCTGGACGTCATCGTCCTGAGGAAGCTCTTGCATAAAAAGAGTTGTTCATGAGAACGTGAGCATTGTCAACTATCTCCAGCGTGTCATTGAGCTCGTTAGCTTTAGCTACCAGCTCAAGATGTACACGCTCTTCATTCTTCATGATTCCTACCCTTGAAAGTGGAGTGTTGTCTTCATCAACCTCCTCAGGAGCTGCAAGTCAGAACGATTAGTGACTTTTTGCAGCCTATAACATGCGCATAAAGTAAGGGGAGCAGACCTGGTTACCCTTTGCGGGCATGTCAGCCAGCGGCTTCGGCATCTTGGTGAAGCGTGGGTGCAGCACCAGTTGGCGCGGCTAGGCTTGTTGCAGCCGCCGACGGCCTGAGCTACGGGCAGCTGAGGATGGCGCCACAATTAGAGATGGCACAAGAGCCAACGCAGGGGGCAACTTTTCAGTTTGCTCTCGAGTCACCGCTATGCCATCCGAGACTTTCTCAGGGGCCTTGGAATCCTGTACGGAGTCCGCAAGAAAAAAAAAAGCTAAATAAAGACTCCTTCCCATGGAAAGGTATTCAAGTCTTCACTCATAAAAGACTTGATAAAGAATATTAAAAAATAATAATAATATCACCATGCCAAACGAATTGTAAAAGAAACTGAATATTAAGACACACTTACGTGGTCTTTGGTATGATCGGCAAGAGAGAGCTTCTCATCGAAGATAGCTCCTGATTAGTTGACTGTGCCGGTAGTCGGGAGTGAACCAGATTCGCCCTGTGTAGAACAAAATAAATTAAAATATAGTGTGACGCAAGTCAGGTTGGGTCCAAAATATTTTTTTTGAAATTGATGAGAATTTCAAGACTGATATACCTCTGCAACTTTTTTGATGGTTGGGGCAGTGTAGTCTTCTCGGAGGCACCTAGTGCTAACACAACTGGAGCCGGTTTGTTCGGAGGGACGTCACCCTCCACGACGTGGTCATCTGGACGAGGTTTTTATCTCTGGACTAGGTTTGTTTGGGTGTTGTATCCTGGTCATGGATGTCCCTGCGGTGCTTCCTCTTCGGATTGGAGTCCCGTGAGGACTCACTGTCGCTGTTCAAGATCAACCGACATTCGGGTTGGCGGGCCTCATGAAACGCAATCTGGTATTGAGTCGTTTCATCGCGACGAGGCTTCGATTCGTTCCGGCGGGAGGCATCTTGACCAAGCCGATGACCGTAGTTCTTCCAGTGAAGAGGTGGTGGAGATGCGCCGCTACTACCACTGTCATCCTGCAACTTGTATTCAACCGGGGGCTTCGGCTCCTCCTTATGACCATGATACTTGCCATCGTTGTGGTGAGGGTTACATGATCCGCCAACTTCTCCCGAGACTTCAGGTACCCTTAAGCGCGTTCCTGTCACGAGCAGCGGAAGTCTTACGATCTTGCTTGTCGTGGTCATAGCGCCATGCCCAAATGGGAGCGGCGCCGACGCCCGCCAATCCTCATATCGACTGTCGCCATTACGACCAATCTACATCACGAACATGCAAGGTTTCCACGTGGCGGACAAAAACATTTTCCGTGGCAGTTTCGCTTGTCCACTCTGTTTGAGGGTGATAGTGTTGTTAACATATGAGGTGAACAACAAGTTAACAAGGAGGCAAGCTAAGAAGAGAATCTTACGTCGATGCGCTAGTTGTTGGTCTGTGTGTTCAATGGATCTACACGCTATGCCTGTGTGTTCGACGGATCTGCTTGGACGGCAGCAGAGACGAACGACGGGCTGATTCGAGCCTTCGTGAGGGAACAGATTTCCGTTGCCATGGAGGGGATATATGTGCCGCATCCTGGGCACATATATATAGGACCCTTTTGGGTACGTGGATAAGAGCTAGACTCTAATTAAATACGTACGAGTCCAGAACGAATGTTGGGTGGCATATCTTGTTGCACCCGGAAATCTCGAATCTTGTTGTAGCTAAATATCTTGAATCTTGTTGCACCCAAAGATCTCGAGTTGCACGTATATTCATCTAGACGAGTCCGCACTTGCTACGCGCCGTCCAAACTCCTCTTGGTGGGGGGGCATTTGTTTGATGGATTTTTGTACTATTAAAATCCATATATACACATATATATGCAAAGACAATATACACATATACGCTTGTGATAGACAAAAACATGCAAGCTTAGAAGCTAACTGAGTTTGTGTGTATGTGTTACTAGACTGCATATACACATATACATGCCTAGCCATGCCCCATGCATGCACGTACGTGTGTCTCATTAACGTGCAAGGAAGCAAGGCTAAGCTAGCAAGTACAACTACAATACATATGTGTACGTGTACACGTATATGGCCGGAGGACGTTGTACGATGCATATGTACGGCGGCCCATGTCACATATATTTTGGCCTGACACGACTCAACACATTGTCTAGAACATTCTAGAACCTGAGTATACGCGTACAAGCCGGGCACATACCGGTGACGAGAATCGCTGGAAGACAAGAGGACTCGCGTACATATTGGAATTGTTTCATCATGAGAAGCAATCAAACCCCACTTACCCGGCCGGGTCCATATGTCATGGACTCGAATATGGCGGCAAATATCTTAATGAATTACCATACGTGAATAAGCATGAGGTTTACCTTGTGTACGAAGCAAAGAAACCAGCCAGATATCTCGGGCGATTTGTTAATAGATCGGTGCCGACGGCGTGTGCGTATACACCCTCAAGAGGCCCGAAAGTCAGCGACATTGGCTTAACGAGAAGGCTATTGGATGATACGTACGAGCCAGGAATGTTTTGTTTGGCTGATTAATCTAGAAAGCACGCCGGGATAATCACGCGGAAGAGATAAGCATCCGCCTCCAGATATCTCGCGGCGGCCAACAAACTCCTGGCGGCGCGTGGGTGCAGCCGAGTCTACCCCTCAACCCTAGCGCTTGGCCTATATAAACAGCCTCTCAGACTCCAGAGAGGCTAACCACAGACAAGTCCTCTTCTTCCAGACGCCGTCGGCCAGCCTTCTTTGACACTACTACAAAAGGTTACTAAGAGAACGCCAGCCGTTTACATTAGGGGCGGTTCATTTTTTGAGCCGCTCCTATAGTGAGACACCATACGAGCCGCCCCTATAGTGACCACATTAGGGGCGGCTGGAGTTACGAGTCACCCCAACTATTACTAGGGGCGGTTCAATCACAAGCCGCCGCCCCTAATGCGGTCCACAGTAGGGGCGGCTCTATATTGAGGCGCCCCTACAGTGGGACTCCGACTTTTAAAACGCGAGGCACTAAAAATTAAAAATTCGTAAACGACCTCGGATAGAAAAAAACTTCCTACATATGAAATGTAGATCTCGAAAAGTTATGAAACTTTGTAGTTGACAACTTTTTACATTGAAGTCATCTAGGCATGCAAAAGTCATGTTGAAATGTCTCAAATTTGAAATTCGAATTTCTCAGTAAAACGACATCGGAAGGAAAAACTTTCTACATATGAAATGTAGATCTCGAAAAGTTATGAAATTTTGTAGTTGACCACTTTTTTTACTTTGAAATCATCTAGGCATGCAAAAGTTGTGTTGAAATGTCTCAAATTTGAAATTCAAATTTAATTTTTTGTACTATTAACGATCTCGGATGAAAAAACTTTCTACATATGAAATGTAGATCTCGAAAAGTTATGAAACTTTGTAGTTGACCACTTTTTACTTTAAATCCATTTAGGCGGCCCAGCCTCAAATAGTCAATTTACACCGGATTTGTATAATATATGGGGACGCGGAATGGGATATGAACACATATGAGTGTGTAGCCAGCCAGATAATACGTGGTAGGGAGGGGTTAAGCGGCGCACGAGGTCGCGAGGTTCGAATCCCCCAGCCGCCGCCAGAGGCGCCCGATTTTACAGCCTCGAAAAAAACAAAATGCGCGACTTGTTCACACAAACTGGAAAAATGGCGCGACTTGCGGCTTCACCCGAGATGGGCCCGATTTTACGCGAAAAAATGCGCCGACTTGTTCACACAGTGGAAAAATGTGCGACTTGCGACTTCACCCGAGACGGTTATGCGGGCGCAGCATGCAAGTGGAAAAATAACCCCGTTTAATAAAAATGTTTTGGTATTTTTTTTTTCATCTAATTTTGAAAACGCGATTTCTGCACTTTGTAGTTAACCACTTTACTTGTAAATAGCGGCTCATACAAATATGAGGGGCGTGCAGTGGTAGGGAGGGTCAGGAACGGTAATTTAGGGCGGATTCGAAAACCGCCCCAACTGTACCTTTATGAGCCGCCCCTACAGAAGCTTAATGTAGTAGTATGATCTTGCTTGAAGCCCAAGCGCGAGGCTTCATCCAGAGGACGCCCGAGCAGCCAAGGAGAGATGGCGTTCATGCCTAGCTTTTGCATCAGTGCATCTCCCGTGGAACCAACAGCCGGCAGATCGAGGTTTGCGACGAAGCGTCGTTGCGAGTCAGATCGATCTACCACACATACACACAAGGTTGATCAGACGCCGAGTGTGCCTCAGAACCTGAAGCGTGGCCGCTGAACGTGGCCGCCGGCGAGACGCCGCCATGCGTTCATGGCGCGTACACCTGCACGCATGCACAAGTCATGCGGACAAGTGCAGGCGGCCAGGATGATGGCAGCCATGCGGCTACGTGAACATGGTGCAACTAAAGGGAACATATATGCATGTGTGCATACATCTACATGGCAAGAAGATGGCAAGGCAAGATGCAACCAAGGCCAGGCGACGTGCTGTCATGCATGCACGTCACGTTGATGCCTGTGTATGTCTACGTCCAGCGACGCCCGTGTATGTCTACGTCCAGTGTGTGTGCGTCCACGTCTGGCAAGTCTTCATCTACAACTTCGACACCCCTTCATGATCAAGTTCGCGGCATATCCCGACTACATTGTTGAAGTCAAGTCATCAATCTGATCTACACTGACCATGCGCGTGCTACTTCCACTACATCTATACGCGACGTTCGACCGACGAGGCGGATCGACACCGTGGCATGGTTCCTTTCCAGCCATGTTCTTCAAGCGGCTTATGGACCGACGAGGCCATGGACACGCCGACGCCATCCACATCTACACCAGCACACTACATGGAGACGTGAAGCGAAGATCGACGACGATGACCACAGCAGCTTAATCGGAGGTACTCTGTGATCTTAATCACGGGGGTAATTAATTAGGTGCCTTACGAGGCCCAATGAACCATGAAGACACAATCGCCGAAGTTAGAGTGCCGCCAACTGGTCATGGCGCACGTTTATTAGGAACTTGTAATTGTTACTCATGAGATTAATAAATTACGTGTTCTTGTTCGTTTGTTTTGTGTACGTGAGTACACCGGCATGCCGGCATTCTTTCCCACACGAGAAGCTCTCGAGGTGGGTTTTCTGGTGTCCAAACAATCAGATAGCGACTAATGTGCTCTATGGTAGTAGTGTCATCCTATCTGGAGAACTTGGTGAGGTCACTTGGAGGTTCCAACCTTGGAGGAAGCGCCACCTTGTTGTACCAGTCTGGATATGGGGACTGGTCTCATAGGGCCAATTCTTGGGCTTCGAGCCAAACTGGTTTTGCATCATATCAGCCATCTTATGTAGGAGCATGTCCACACCTGAATTCTGGGGTCCATATGACTGTCCTGATGCAGGAGTGCATCCAGGATTCGGCAGGGCATTGAGAGTCGAGTAATCTGTGAATTTAGTATAGCCAGGTCCAAAGAGATTCATTTGCAGCCTGTTGTTCAGTGGAGAAATCATATAAGCAGCAGGCGGAGGATTCGCAGGTGTTCCGAATGCAACATCTCCATGGGTAGGACAAGGCGTCTTGGTTTCTTGAGCCTTTTCTTTGGACTTCTTTGTGGTGTGGTTTCCTCATCCTCTTCATCTTCATCTTCTTCAGCTGTTGTAGCACTCTTTCCTAGCTTTGGCTTTGGCATATGAAAGTATGTAGGTCCAGAGATTGTACCGAATTGTTCCACAAAGTACTTATCGCCCTCAGCCCCAAAGCTGCTCCTCATGATGTAGCGGAAGGTGTTGAGGAAAACCGAATTGTGATCGGTCATTGTCTTGCCTACGACTTCATGAGTGACCTACTGCATCTTGTTGGCGTCTTCTTCATCAATTCTACTAGACTTCGCCGGGCATCAAGACACACTTTTGCGGCTCTAGCTTCAAGATCTTGCCACTCTTGTTTTGGGAGAAAGACCGCAAAGCACTTCTCGTGAAGGCAAAGTGACTTCGGCCCCGTCACCTTTGCTTGCATCTCTACCGGCAGGTCTTCCAGGCGAGCTTGATGACTCCATCATCGTCATGCCTCTTGACTTCAAACTTGAGGGTCCCATCGGGCGTGCCAAAGAGTGTGTTGGCACAAAAAGTGTCCTTGTGCCGCACACACACGGCAAGTCAATTAGCTAGCTTCAAACAGGTGCCCCGCATCTTGATCCGGAGGCTTGCCGCTTAGTTTTGACCTAAACTAACAAGGGAAGTAAACCATGAGAGCAGCAACATGCCTGGTGTGACCAAGAAAGTTCCACATGTACGACCCTGAAGCCACTTACAACAACATATAGTAGCGTAGAAGCTATCTGCCTATAGGTTTATAGATGCATTCGGTAAGCGTAAAACAAAGCATGCAAGTATGCGCTTTGCGAATGATCACAAGAAGACAAGTTTGAACAAGTGAAAATCGATCAAGATATAATACCATAAAGCACATGACACCGATCAAACAATCGTTAACATGATAATTATAAATAGGTAAATCATAAATATAAACCTAGTCTAGATAACACATGCATAGGTCCAATCCAACTAGTCTGCCGCACATCTAGTTTTCCTAAACCCATCTAGCGTAAACCCTAACAAGTTAATCACCGCATGATACAACTTGTTATAGATCCAAACCACTTCTCATAACTAGATTAATCCACCGCATGATACAATCTAATCATAACAAGCTAAAAGCATGCATATATCTAGATAGATCTATAGATACTCATTACTCATTAAAGCATAACCGTATTCAGTAAGCCTTACCAAAGTGGGGTACCGAAGCGGGTCCATGAAGAAGCAATACACACATAAAAGATGATCAAAACCTATCCAAGACCTGCATCTGCCGCACGGTACCAAGTCTTATCAAGACTAATCCTATGTCCTATGTGCATAAACCCACAACACGTAACAACTTAGATTGATCTAGGCTCGGCTATAATATGTACAAGATCTACTTATCACAATAAGATGAGTATCAAAGCATTGAAGACAACTAGATCTATTAAAGATAAGAAGCCGAGCCCTATCAATCCAAATTGGGCATAGAGTGTGTAAAAACATAATAAATAATAAATAAAAGCATGCAACACGTGGTAACTTAATGAATCTATTAGATCTTGCCGAATCTAAGGCCAGTCTCAATGGGGTTTTATGAGTGTTTCATGCACATTAAATACAAGACTACATCAGCAAAAATTTCACTTTTTGCACGAAACCCTTAGGAGAGAGAAGGAAAGAGTTTCACCATGGTGAAACCTTTGGGCACTGTTTCACATACGTTGGAAACTGTGTGAAACCCCCATTGAGACACAAATAGAGTTTGACCATGCAACTATGCAATTAAACCATCCAATGAGAGAGAGGTTGTGGGACCCTTGAGCCTATGAAACTATGCATTGAGAGGGACGTTTATTTCATGCCAAAGTTTCACATCTTGGAAAGTGGGAGGTGAAACTCTCCATTGAGATCGGCCTAATAAAGTCGATAACTAGCTCCGAGCTAGCTCTTAGCCTGCCGCACGACTCATGACCTAACAGAGAACCCTCTTGCTCCAAAGCCTAAATCCCCAGCACAATACTAAGCATGGTAACTAGACTACTTGCATCATAATCTAAATCCACTGCATGATACTAGACATGATAAAAGGTTGCCGGTTTGGTTGTATTGATTGTAGAGAGTTTTTACAATTGCCAAGGGTTTGATATTTATACTCTGGAGTTGACATGAGTCTTAACCGACTACGATTACAAAGAAGGAATACCTAGCTAAAGATAACTTGTACTCCAAGTCCTTCCGGAGTCATTGGTTAGGTGGACATCATGGCCCCTTTCTCCTCGGGTGACTTGCCTCAATGCTTGTTAGCTTACCGAATCATCCTTGATAAACGACCACACTAAGCTTTACCGAATCTGTGATCGAGCCGGGCAGTGACAGCTTCCCGAATGCTACAGTCTTGCCGAACACTCTGTATGGGATATCTACCAAATGATCTCTTGCTGAATACCTTTATTAGCAGCTTGCACTAGCTCACCTATCATCCGGGCTTACCAAATTCCAGTGTTAACACCAGTCTCATAGATGTGCTACAATCCACCTGTTGGTAAAAGGCAATTCTAGTGGCAGAATTATTTTACTGTTCCCTTAGTATACGTGTTTCTTTAAGAGAATCGAGACTTTTGCCTTACAAGTTGAGCTAATAGCATTTGGCGAGGTGCCTCTGCATTAGTCAACTACCGAATAGTATATGAGGTTGATTATGGATGCAAATACCTTATTATCAATTAATCCTTCAGGCTCCCGATGGCTGTAACCGCTCCCGCTCCCGTTCCCGCTCCCGCTCCCGCTCCTCCCTTCCCCCCTTCTTCCTCATCGCCGGTGACGGATCCCACCAATCCCGCCACCGTTACCTCTCCCCACCACATCCCAGCTACGCCTAAGGGGTCCACCCCTTGAGGCTAGCTGCAAATTCCCCGAGTAGAGGGAGATTCGAGATATGAGATTATTTTCCCCTCCTTCGCCGAATCGCGCCAAATCTCGGGGAAAACCAGAGGAGCAAAATTTCCGGTGGATATCTCGCCGGAGATTCAACAACAAGTCCGAGCGACATCGGTTCCATTTGAAGCAATCGGGAGGGAAGAGGTCAAGCTTAAAGCGATTCCAATCTCTCTGAGATGGAAATCCAATGGCGATCAAGTTGAGGAGATTCCCAAGGCGGGAGAGCAAAGGAGGAATTTGAACAAGGCCTGGAATCGGGGCCCTACTCGCCAAATGACCATGGTTTCACCCCCACCCAAGGTACGATTGTGCCAGGCTTACTTGGACGAAAGCACCGTTGATGGGTACACGCGGCGTGCATCCGGGTGGGGAGGTGGGGGAGTAGGTGAGCAACTCCGATTCCCATTCGCAGAAGTCTTCTCTCACACCAATCCCAAACCACCAGATCCTAGACCTAAATCGCCGCCATCATCGATGCCACACCCAGCTAGGAAGCCCTTGTCGAGGTTCGTAGGTCATTTCTGGAGGAATCCGGTGAAGACGTTTGCTTCAGCACTTAAGGTATCCCTCGCACCGACAGTTCAGGTTACCATGAATCGGGAGGGAACAGGGGGCTGGGGTGGTGGGAATGGATGGGGTGGAGGAGGGCCTGGAAGAGGTGGAAGGGGTGGAAATTTCAACAGAAGGGGAGGTGATGGTAACCGATTTCGCAACACCTGGGAACGTAAGGTTCCAATTCAGGAAGAGAAGGGTCCAAATCATACAGAGGGTCAAGTGGTTGGAACTGGAAATCCTAAAGCAGTTGAGTCTGAGAAGGCAGTTGAGAAGTATGAACCAGTGCCAAGTAAGAGTGAGGAGAAATTAAGTCAGGAAGGTGTTGGAGAACAGAGTAGCCAACACACAGAGAGTCAAGGTACTAATCAAGGGAATGCTCAAATCACAGCTGTTACTCAAGGAGTTGGTCAAGAGCCAAAGAGAACCCCATGTGAAATTTGTGGTCTGACTAACCACTTTACAAGAGATTGCAGGAAATACAGGTGTGAAATCTGTGGACTTAACAATCACATCACTTATGATTGCAAGAGATGTGTCCCTTGGAACTCTGTGCCAGAACTGTGTGCAGCTCAAGTAGAGGATCAAAGCTTCTTCTATATTGAGGAGAGAATTGATCCCAGAATGTCCAAGGAAAAGGAGTGTATTGGAGTGATCAGGATCCTGCATGGTCATGCTACTGCCAGGCAGGTTGAGGAAGAGTTCACATATCTTGAGAGCTCTTCTAACTGGAAATGGAATGCCAGGTTTGTGGAAGAAGGGAGATTTGTGATGAGGTTTCCCAGTGCAAGGTCACTGTCTGAATGGGAAAAACCCAGGGCTATAGCTATGAATGTTGTAGATGCAATGATGAAGGTGGAGGCTTGGAATGCTCAGAAGGGGGTTAAGGCCACATTACAACAAGCTTGGTTTAGGGTTGGGGACATTCCAGCAGATCAGAGATCAATTAAGACCATTGGTATGGTGGGAGGATTAGTGGGGAGGACAATGGAGATTGATGAAAAGACTAGATACAGAGCAGATTATGTCAGGGTGAAGATTGCTTGTAGGGATGTAACAAAGGTACCAAAGACAGCAGAGGCTTTTCTTGGGCTTGTAATGCATGATTTCACCTTTGAAAGAGAGGTGTCATCTGAGCAGGGAAATAAGACTCTAACTACTGGGGTGAAGATCACTGAAAATGAGCCACCAAACAAGAAATTCAGACAAGAAGGGAATACCACACTGAAGACAGTTAGTGATCAGTCTGATAAGCAACAGGAAGCTGGTCCTAGTAAACAAGATGGGAAGGATGCAAGTGGCAGTTCATCTCAAAAACAGAAAGCTATCATGGTTGAGATAGTTCCAAACAATGCTGACAAGGGGAGTATCAATGTTAACACACAAGGTAAACTGAAAGAGAAGATGGATATGATACCTGAAAGGAAGGTCATAAATGAGAATAGGAAATCGATGAGCAACAAATACCCGATTGAGTCTAAATGAAAATGGAAGCTTTGATGAGGCAATAGCTGAGAAAGTTGATATACCCGAGACTTTCGAATATTCTGAAGAAGAAGAATCTCTAAGCCAGAAACTGGTAGCCATTGGGATGGGGCCTCAAATCAACAAAGTGGATGCACAGGGTGAGGTAGAGAAAGAGACACAGATATGGTGCATGCAAGTGGATGATGATTCAGATAAGAAGATGCAACAAGTGAACCTGGATATCCTTAAGCAAGTTGAAGCCCAGAAACTATTGAAGACAGTTGAATCAGATGTGGAGAGCTATGCTTTAACCGACAAGATGACAGGAAAGAGTTCAATTATGGAAGATGACAATATATTTGCCTCTCGGAGAGCACTATTACTTACTTGGGCGTAAGAAGAAGGGGATGATAAGAATCAACAAAAGTTACACTATACTTTTGAGACAAGTGAATGTGTCAATCAGAAAGATGCTCCAGAAGAGGAAAGGGAGCTGTTGATACGTATGGACAATCTAATACCGTAATATCGTAAGGATCCGCCATGAAGCAAGTTATCTTTGAAGAAAAGAGAAGAAGTGCGAGGCTCAAGAAGGATGTTCTATTGACAACCCAAGAAAAGAATGCTGCTATGGCTAGCAAAAGGAATCTGGAAGGTACTACTACCACACAACATTCTTTTCGCTTCTATGAATGATGAAAGTTTCAAGAAAAAGCTGCTAAATCTATGGGTGTTATTGCTTTGGTGATGATAAGTTTGGTTGCTTTGATTTGATTAAGGACTTAGAAACTGTTAGACATAATTTATATATCAAAAATAATCAAAAAAATAAAAAGCTTGTTATTAATGAAAGTGAGATGTTTGATCCTGAAAGTGTGTTACCCATTAATTACGATCATCGCTTTACGATGATGATGGTTTAGAAGAACCGATAGCTTTGCAAAAAGAGTAAAGAAAGTTGGTTCCGGAAAAATGAAAGTTACAGTACCCCAAGAGGGAAAAAAAAAAAGACTCGTAGAGAGAGTCGAAGGTTTGCATCCCGAGAATGTTGATCTCAGAGATGCAAAAAAAAAAAAAAGAACAAAAAAAAAAAATCATGATAAGTGGATTAATTTGGAACTGTAGGGGCATCGAAAAAACTGGTGTTGCCACTTTTCTTCAAAAATCTGATTCAAGAATATAGTTTTCATTTTATTGGTCTACAGGAGACCATGGTATCTCGATTGTCGACTCTATTTTGAGAAAATTTGATTGCAATAGAGATTATTGTTGGTTATGGAATCCATCCGGAGGTAAGTCCGGAGGAATTCAGCGCAGGAGTGCTAATTGAGAGATTTAATGTGGTTAAATTTGAACAAGGAGAATATATTTTACAATTAAATTTGTGGGATAAGTTGATCAAAAGAAAATGGAATTTAATGGTGGTATATGGAGCTGCACAAGAGGAAAATAAGTTAGAATTCTTGGCTGAATTGTCTAGGTTTTGTGCTAAGTCGATGAACCTTATTTCCTAGGTGGTGACTTTAATTTTATAAGATTCTCTTTTGAGAAAAGCCCAATAGGAGGGGTTCACAGATTTACACATGTGTTTAATTCATTGATACATTTTTATGAGTTACAAGAGTTAGATATGACTGGTGGAACTTTTACTTGGTCAAATAATCAAGAATTTCCAGTTTTTGAAAAACTTGATCGAATTCTAGTTACAAAAGAGTGGGAAGATTTCTTTCCAAAAACAATTGTGAAAAAACTTCCAAGAGACATATCGATCACAACCCACTAATCATTACAAATAGGGGGTGTGTGACAAGATGCCTCATATTCAATTTAGTTTGAGCCGTCATGGTTTAAGCATCCCGAATTCTTTGAGAAAGTAGAGGAAATTTGGAAAAGACCCCGTAGGGCAAAAAACTCCTTTGGACAAGATTCAACAGAAACTTAAATTATTCAAACAATATTTTAAAGGTGGGGTTTTTTAACCTACAAGGGCAAGAGAGAAAGTTAAGAAAACAAGTTTGGGATGAATTGGTCGACCTAGAAAAAAATAGAAGAAATATCCGGTCTATCGAGGAACAAATTGATAGGAGGGTTTGGTTGCTACAAGAAAATTTTAAGAGTCTAGAAAAAGAAGAAATATATTGGCATGAACGAAGTCATGAAAACTGGTTGCTTTTAGGTGATACAAATACTGCATATTTTCACAAATGTGCTAGTAAAAGAAGGAGGAAAAACACAATTTTCAATTTTGATAATGATGGGGTAGTGATAGAAGGAGATGATAATCTTTTTGGAACATGCTACTGCATATTATGCTGAACTATTTGGTCCCCAACTAATTTTGATGTGTCCATAGATAATGACCTTTGGGACAATATACCACATGTAAGTGAGGAAGATAATGCTTTCCTTTGTAGACCTTTTTTGGAGAAAGAAATTAAAGAAGCCCTTAACCAAATGGAACATAATAAGGCTGCAGGGCCCGACAAGATTCCAATTGAATTTTATCAAAAGTGTTGGCACATCATTAGAGGGGATATTTTGAATTTGTTTGATGATTTCTATAATCAAAAAATGGATATCAGTAGATTGAATTATGGCATTATTACTTTGTTGCCAAAAGTGAGTGATGCTGCTAGAATCCAACAATTTAGACCCATTTGTTTGCTGAATTGTGCGTATAAGTTGATCACTAAGACTTTGACATTGAGAATAGAAGCGATTATTGGAAAATCGATACACAACACCCGAGCCGCCTTTATAAAGAATAGAAACATTACTTCGGGGTGATGTGTTTGCATGAAATTTTGCATGAAACTAAAAGGAAAAAAGCAAATTGGAGTAGTTCTAAAGTTGGATTTCGAAAAAAGCATACGATAAGGTTAAATGGGATTTATTATTCCTTTGTTTGGAAAAGAGGGGTTTTGATATTAAATGGTGTCAATGGATAAAACAAGTTGTCTCCGGGTGGTACTTGTGAGTGTCAAAATAAACAACAAAATCGGTCCATACATCAAAAGTTATAAAGGAGTGAGGCGGGGTGACCCTTTGTCACCAATCCTTTTTAATACGGTGGCGGTTGTTTGACTAGGATGGTGCATAAAGCACAAAACAAAGGTTTGATAACAGGGGCTAATTGATCACATAATACCAAGGGGAGTAGTTTTGTTACAAATCGCGATGACACTATAGTTTTCCTCAAACATGGTTTGCATAATGCGATTAATCTGAAATTGCTTTTGTACATGTTTGAAATGTTAGCTGGCTTGAAAATCAACTTTGATAAAAGTGAAATATACATGATCAATGATGAAGAGGAATGGGGGTTAAAGTATGCTGAAATTTTCAATTGCCAAGTGGGCACTTTTCCAATCAAGTATTTAGGTGTACCTGTTAGCCCAAGCAGTGAAAGTTATTGACTGGTTACCTTTGTTAGAAAAAAAAAGAAAAAAAAATTAGATATATGGAGGGGTGGACTTATGTCAATGGCTGCAAGGAAAACTCTTATTGGATCAAGTTTAAATAACACACCTATTTATCACATGTCTATCTATTATTTCCCTCAAACAGTTGTTGATGGAATGGAAAAACAGAGGAGAAGTTTCTTTTGGCAAGGGGGTAGTTTGAAAAAGAAATATCATTTGGTTAAATGGGAACTGATTTGTAAGAGTAAGAAGAAGGGTGGTTTGGGTATTAAAGAAATAAGGAAAATGAATATAAGCCTTATGTGCAGATGGTGGTGGAGGTTAGAAAAAGAAGATGGTCTTTGGCAGAAATAGTTAGATACAAGTATTTGAAGAATAAGACCATTCATAATGTGAAACACAGGCTGGATGATTCTCCGGCTGGAGTGACCTTTTGAAAATAAAAGATATTTATTTGCGGGGTAGGGGAATTAAAACTGAAAAAGGAAATCTAACCAGATTCTGGCAAGATATTTGGTTATATGATATCCCTATCTGTGAGAAAGCTCCTGAGCTTTTTATCTTAGCTGAAAATAAAGACATTACAAAGGGAACAATTTAAAGCAGGAACACAGGTTACCTTTAGGAGATGGTTGTTTGATAGACTTAGGTCTGAATGGGAGATGATCTCTATTGATGCTAGTTTATTTCAGTTGACGAAAACCTTGATGAGATCTTTTGGAAATGGGGGTTAAAAAGAAATATACTTGTGAAATCAATGTATGAATGTTTGACTAAAGCTAATTCTGGTCCTTCTTTCTCTATGATCTGGAAGGGTGGAATTCCTGAGAAAATTAAAATTTTTATGTGGATGATGTCTAATGGTGCAACTTTAACTAAAGATAACATGAGGAAAAGGAATTGGCAAGGAGACCCTACATGTATGTTTTGTGAGGATATAGAAACTATAGACCATCTTTTCTTTCAATGTCCTTTAGCAAAAGTTGTGTGGGCTGTAGTTGCTAAGTGTTTTAATGCTGATAACATACCAAAAGATTTAGAACAATGTTGGCAGTGGTGTGATCATTGGTTATCTGCTGGCAAAAGTTTTCATGCTGCTGGCATTTCTGC
Organism: Hyparrhenia diplandra; assembly: GCA_015847255.1. NCBI lineage: Eukaryota > Viridiplantae > Streptophyta > Magnoliopsida > Poales > Poaceae > Hyparrhenia > Hyparrhenia diplandra. Next base: position 1,980,363 of record JADLZK010005668.1, on the reverse strand, counting down.
TATTTGTTGGTCTTTATGGAAGTGTAGAAACAAAGCTGTTTTTGATGGAGTGATTGTTAAAAACCCAATGGAGGTAATTTGTCATGCTCATGCCTTAATGATATATTGGTCAGGCCTATACAAGGATAGTGAGAAGGAACAGTGGGTGCAAGGTGCCAATGCTATGCTAAAAATTGCGAAGGAGATCTTTGCTGCTCGGGCAAATCGTCAAGTAGACCAAATTCTACTTCAGGCAAGAGACTCAGGAGAGGAGGAGACACAGCCGTGAAGGGTGCTAACATATCCAAAGAAGGGTGGGGGAGGTGCTCTGAAGTCAAGCAAGTCAGGGAAGATACTGGGAGTTGAATCAAGCCAAGTTTTCAGAAAGAGGCTCATACATTTGAAGCGAATAATTTGATGTAATTTCGTCCATACGATGGATGGGTTGTGTAAGAATCTTTGCTGGTTGTGGTTCTAGATGCTTTTGTTAACTGTGAGACAGATTTTGGTTAGGTATTGCTGTGAGTTAGACTTTTGGTTAGATGTTGAAGCTTCTGGTGTGATGACAGGGTCATCAGTCTTAGGTTGCTGAACTTTCTGAAACTTCTTCATTCTGATGCTTGTATTTCCGTTTTACTATAAATGGAAATGGGATAACCCCGGTTGGAAAAAAAATATGAGGTTGATTATACGCAGGAGATTGAGCGACATAGCGGCTAGGCGTATACTAAGTTACATCCACTACAAAGACTGACATCGCCCAAAAGCGAGCTCCAATCCAAGGGTTCACAATGCTAGACAAGGCAAGGCAAGAACAAACACATTCGTGCATGGCTACCATGGGCAGACATGTCCCTCCAGGAGACGACGTGATATGCTATAGCGGCCCCGTCAACACCATCTCCATCGTGTGGCAGGGACATAGTTTCTCGTAATATTAGTTCGAAAGTGAAATTATCTCTTGTTATATTCTATATATGCTATTTTGGGACATCACGGATCTATGTTTTGGTCTATAATTTTCAAATGTTTGTGGTAACATAATTAAACAAGTTATATCTTCAAAATATTTGTTTGGACCTAGAATGAAGGCATAGTATATATAACTGCATTGAATGAATGAGTGGTGGATAATTGCATTGAATGAATGAATCATGACACAACCCTATATATAGGGTGCCTGGTTTCCTTTCGCCAAATATAGCATAATACGCAAATAAGAAAGTAGAGGGAAAGGTTGTCTGCTGTTTCCAAATATAATTGTAGTTGTCACTTGGTAGTATCCTTTGGTTGTTAGGCTTGTGAGGCATCAGGAACACATGTGGTCGTATAATTCCAAGCAGCATTTGGAGCATCTGGTGCAATACGCCAGGGCTGGTCAGTGAAGGAAGTGAGTGCCAGTGCTGGGAGCATCCAACAACGTGAGCGTCAGTGTGTAGTGCACCAGCAGCCACCCTCTGCCCTTCTTCATCCACGCGTGTTCCATGGATTTCTTTCCAATCACACAGAGTGGAACAAGACAAGAACGAACACTGCTGCAAATCTAGCATGTTTATGATGCGTGTCAATGTGTAGGAGCAGTGATGAGTACATTCATCCATGGCTGCCATCACTCCAGGAGACGACATGATCGCGACCCCATCAACTCCATCTGCATCGTCGGCCGCATGTTCATGCACCATGTGACAGGGACGTGTGTTACTAGAACAAGCAACTTTGATCTAACAGTACTGGAGGAGGATGTGGTCGCAAGTGCTTTCAGCTAGGTCGCCGGCTGCCACTGCCTGGTTTCGCTCTGTCTCCGATGAGTAAAACCATCAGCAGCACACAAAAGGGATCTGGACGAGATCGCTCTGCCATATGGGAACCAAAAAAAGTAATTAAGAGAAAAATTCCTCCTAGTTAGATGAGCTGCTTTCAAGATCTGTGTAATTTTTAGAACAATGCATCTGTATAGGTTTTTAACATCTATCTATATGAAATCTTAATTTAAGTGAAATTGTTCTATTGTACTTTTGCAACATCATGAACCTACATTATGGCCGATATCTTTAAATGTTTTTTATAACTTAAGTTGTTATATCTTCAAGTGTCCGTTTCATTTTATAAAGGAAAGGAAGAAAGTAGCACTGTTATACATTTTGGGATACTCAGCAGTGGTTAGTTGCATTGAACGAAGCACAACATTTTTTGAGTAGGATGCGGTGCTTTCCTTTGGCCAATATATCTATATAGCAGATATAGATGGGTAAGTGGAAGAAGAGTTGTCACCCAAAAGCTGCAGAAGAGGTGAACAAAGGGAACTATAAGTGTGCGATATGTATGTGGTTATTGTTGTTTGCTCTTATCAAAGGAGCCATCACTTGGTTAGAGAGAGTGGCCTATGTCAGGCTTGTGAGGCATCAGGATCACACATTAGATGATCATAGATATGCTCCAAGCTGGATGTATCGGATTTTCGTCAACATCAGATTTGGCTACTGCTGACGTCCACCAAGTCCTAAAATGCCAGACCATCTTCACGTGAGGGGATGGAGAGGGAGACACTAAGGAGATGGAGAGGAAGGGAGAGAGAGAGAGAGAGATGTTCTCAACGAATCAGCTTTTTAAATCATTGTCGTTGAAATTTTATGTATTTGAGTTCATTTGGTATCAGAAATATCCCACAGAAGATTACAAATATTTATGGAAAAAAGATATAATCCTATATGTACTCACAAGAGTCACAACTGAGCGTGTGATCTGGTAGAAGCGGGCTGTTACTGTTTAGTGGTAAGTTGGAAGTTTTAATTTTGACTAAAACCAGTCTTTTTTTGTTTTTTTTGTGTATTGTAAATCCATTAATCGAGGCGGAAATGTTAAAATACCCACCGCTGTTAACAGAGGCGTTGTGATGCAGGCCTCCGTCAATCGATGTTGGCCATCTGTGAAAATGCTTTGAGTTGTAGTATCCATAAATCAAAGTGCTTGTCTCCAAAAAAAAAATTTTTTCAGTAGTGCTTCACTTCGTTGGTTTCCTATTGAAATGAAAAATACATAGCCACATTTGACATTAGATATTCAAATACATGGCATTGGTCTTGTGCAAGCCACCAATAGGAATGCAAGCGGACTGGATCTGTACCTCATGAAAAAACAGAAAATGCATCAACTGCTTTGCACCTTCTTCACTAATTGTATCAGTCATGTGTCTGTTTCTTTGCTGATTGTTATGAAAAGTGGCATCATGAAGCTGTATTATGTTTTCATAAGAATGTGAACTCATGAGTTCTGACCTTAGCATCTAGACAAAACAAGTGTTGCCTTGGTTTCCAATGTATTTATGTGTTGTCCTTATATGGACAAGATCCAAATTAGTCATTGGGACTTTGTGTTGGACTACGGCCTGCCACGCCTCATATGACGGGGCACATACTATAAATAAAACACTATATGTACTAGTCTGCATATTATTTGTGTTGGACCATATATATATATAGCTCTTGAGGAATGAAACATCATGTCCAGACATTGTTCCGAGTGGTAGGCCTGTGACTAATGTGTTCACACAGCAAAAGTGTCTTGTGAGTCGTAGGCCTGTGAAGCATCAGGAACACTAGAGAACGAACCAAGATCAGAAAGAGTGAGGCTGAGGGTGTACCTAGTGCTTGTGAAATCTTTGATACAATATTTGATTCAGAAGTCTGCAGCTAAGAGTACACCATTTGGCATAGTCTTTTCAACCAGGAAGGTGTCATGTGTTTGTTCGGGTGCTAACAACAGGAATACAATTTATTATATTCCTGTTATATCTCTCCTTGTGTGTAGAGTTAGTCATCTGTTCATGTTTTGGCACCACAGTAACAAACACACTTGCAGTGTTGCCATCGTAAATTACTACATTCAGTGGAACAAACAGTATGCTGGCTAGTGGGTAGGTGAACTGTTTGTTTCCCGGTGCACTCGATCGAACACCAATGTGGGATGAAATTGCTTATATGAGTGCAAACGACATCACAAACGCAAGTATGGCACATAAGCACATTCTGCAGGATAAACAACATGATGTGTATGTACAAAAAAAACATTGTGTGTTGGGAAAGGAACACCTAAAACACAAGTTGTTGACAGAAATCACTCATCGTGACTAAATCCAAAACAAAAGTTAGCCCACCAACATATCAGAATTTTGATTACAAATCAGCACAATGTGCTAAATGTATTTAGGTGTATTTATTTTGGATTTCATTTGATAAAATTGTGACTAATGCGGATGAATAATTGTTCTTTCTTCATGGATTATATGCTATGCAAGACATTTCCAGTCATGATAATAATATACTCTTGATGATACAGCATAGTAGTGAGCAGCAGATTCTGATTTTCTAGTTTCTATTGATCAAAGTGAGTCCATGTTAATTAAGGGGCTTCTGCATCATGGTCTCACAAGGCTATACACGGTGTACACCTCCTTGCTGACGCTGTGCTCTCTATATTTCCATGTCATGTAAGTACGAGATGGATGCCACACATTCAAAGGGTTGTGCTGCGTCGACAGTGGCATGCACGATGCAGCTGTCTCACTGTTAGTGCTCCCAAACACCCTACATAGTGATCAGCAGCCAGCAGTGGGTCTCCTCATGCGTGAAATTCAATGGCGCCGGCGAACTATCCCTCAAGGAACTGAAATGCACCTCACCATCATGTGAATGTGAAATGGAATGGCATCAAACAATGGTTAGCCAGAGACGATGGTGCTGGGAGCCTGGGGTTCGAACGGCTAATATCCTATGGTGGGGCATACTATGAATAAATACATTAAAGGAGCAGTATGCATGCATCTAGCATAAAGGTATTGTTATTTTGCTTGATTTTTCACATCAAACAGGGTCATGTGGCAACAAGGTCTTGTGAGTAGGGATGTCAGTCATTGGGATCAGATTTGGAAGAAGTAGCTCTAAAAAAAAGGTGAGAGCATATATGAACACATCATGTGTGGTGGCTTGGAGCAAGGCGCTGGGCTCGATTGGGCTTTTGTAAAATCAATTAATGTTGATCGGCAATAGGACATCCTCTGTTAACCATGACTAAACTTTTGTGTGTGTGTGTGTGTGGGGGGGGGGTGCTTTAACTGCTATTATAAGGCATGCGGACAGGGGCTTGGGCAAGTCAGTTTGGTCCGTGTTGGAGATTGCTTCTCTACAAATATGAACATGTGTTTTATAACTTGTGTAGCCTGGCTGGTCATGGTATCTACATATCGTGCTTGAATGGATGGGTACAGATAAGAGTGATTGCAGCTTACTATGTGCCATCAATCCACGTGATGTCTGACCAGTGGGGTACAATATGAATAAACACATCATGTGGATCGGACCATATATAGAGAGCTCATAGGGAATGAAGCATCAAGTGCAAACAAAAATCCTGTCATTGCTATATGCTTGCTCTTTCACATCAAGTAGGGTTCACACCACAAAAGTTTCTTGTGATCAGTAGGCCTGTGAGGCTTCAGGAAGACCTGCCTACGCCGGAAACGGACAAACAGTACGACGCCGACATTGCGGTTTACTGGAAGAGACTTTTTTGTCCGAGCACGAACCACGACAGAGAAACTCATTCAGTTTCACGTTGTACCTGTGCCTATGCCTACAATTTGTTAGTCGATTCATATTTCGGCATGAACTGCAGTAACAGATTGAAATCGGTACACTGATACACATCCAGTTCTCGGCAAGGAGAAGCAAAAACACAAATTGTAGTGTTGTGCTGCATAGGTGGGTGGATTCAGGATGAATCGAACTAGCACAGGGGTTGGGTGCTCCACTAGCGGCCGCCACAGCCATCACTGTCACCGTATCCCTGCTCATCGGCGGCACCGCGGTCTTCCTTTTCGAAACTGGTGCCATTCTGCTAGACGTCGTGGCAGTGGCAACAGGCAAGAGGTGGCTCCCAACTAAGGCACGCAAGGGCGAGCAGCAGACCGGGGATCACAGCGCTGGTGCCCCCAGATGGAGACGTCCGTGAATCGAATGGGACAAGGCGGAGGTCCAGAGCGGGGAAGACAGTGTGGAGTGTGGCGATTCCATCTGGGGGCACCAGCGCAGCAAGCTTGGTTGTCTGGTAGACGCCAATGCTGTGGCATCCAGTGATCATGTTTTGGGGCTTGGTATCCGTGCGACCTGCATTCTAGCCCTGTGGTGTATGACCGTTTTCTGCAGCAACAATATGTGCATAGTAGGAACTCATTTGCACCTTCACACCAGAGAGAATCTGACCATCGAACCTGAACTTGTTATACATAGGTTCATGATGAGACTTCACGTTGCTTCTCCCTGCAAATATGAACCTGAGCTCTATAACTATTTTTGCGTTACTCGTCAAAGTATTTACAGGTGTTTGTATGATGAGATTGGCTTTCATTGCACCTTTACTCTGACTTCAGACTGGTGGGGCTCAAGGTATAAATGAAGCATCAAGTGGAGGCATGAGTCCCTGTGGTTGTTACGCTTGCTCTCTTTCACATCGAAGAGTATATGTAGTCACACCACAAGTGTCTTGTGATAAGTAAGCCTGTGAGGCATCAGGAACACTTGCCGACGAAACAACATGACAAAGAGTCAGTTCAAGGGTATTGCTAGTGCCGGCAGACATGAAGAGTGGAAGGATGTAATCATACTGGAGTGCTGGTCATTTGGAGAAGAATCGAGCAGTCATGTGAGAAATGCGATGTGACACTAATGAACTATGTTCTTATATATTTTTCATGGGGCTTGCCTTTCGTACCTCTGAGTCATCACAAAACTAGCACGAGAAGTGCAAATATTAGTTAAGCCTTGTCAATTTCTGTTGCAGAAGTCAATACTTTGTTGCGGACATACAATGTCTCCTGGATACAATGCCAATATTGTGACATTTGAGCTGCCAATTTGTACTGCATTGAGGAAATTGATCGACCACTGTTGCATGTAAACATGTTACAAAATCACGTGTCCTCTATTTGCTTATTCTAGCTTGTTCTCTTCCTGTAGTGCAGTGTCTACTAAATTAAAATATGGTACACGTATGTTTATGAACGTTGGCCATTAAACACAGTACAATTAGTATCCACCGTGTTCAGGTGAATGAAAAGCTACATGCTGTCACATATATTTGGTATCATGGAAATTTGTGAGAATCAAATTATGTCATGTCCAAAGTTGCAAAATAGAAATGTTTATCATATCAAATTAGTACAATGTGTAAACTAATTTCATAATTGAATTATTGATACTAAATTGGTAACCTCTATGTTGACATTTAACCAACAAAATTTGTACAACCTAACACTTCTTGGCATAGAACAAACCTACAAGTCGATATATATATATGGGACAGAGGATGTCATTGCTTAAATGTTCTTCATTATCGGTTGTTGGGCCAAATAGGGTATTAGGACATCCTCCATTTACCATGATTAACCAGTGTGGGCTGTGCATTAACTGCGATTAAAGCATGCGCACAGTTTGTCCCTGCCTAGGCAAACCAGCTTCGTCCGTGTCAGATAATGATATGTGCAATAGAGATTGTTTCCCTACAAATATGAACATGAGTTTTATAAACTAGTGTAGCCTTGCTCCTCAAAGTATCTACATATTCTGCTTGTATGGACGGCTGAACATTAAGATTGATTGCACCTTTACTGTCTGCTATCAACCCACCTGATGTCTGGACCTGTGGGGCACAATATGAATAAACACAACAAGCGCATTGAACCATATATAGAGCTCCTGGGGTATGAAGCATCATGTGCCAACACAAATCCCTGGCATTTAACATCAAGTTGGGTCACACCAGAAACGTTTGTTGTGATGAGTAGGCCTGCGAGGCTTCAGGAACGCCTGTGTATGGAGGAGCATGGGAAAATGTACAACGCTGAACATTGTGGTTTACAGGAAGCTAATATCTAGTTGTTCGAGCACGAACCAAGGCATAGAAACTGCTTCCATTCCTGTTGTAGCTCTGCTTGTGTTGTGCCTACAATTTGTTAGACGCATATTGGCACAGGTCCAACAGGTGTGATGGATGGACCTGTGTGCCCGTGGAAGTGCGTCCCCACAACTGTGTCTCCTGCTGTGTATACTAATCTATCAGATGGTGTTTGTAAATCCACCAGCTCCTAGTGGTCCACTTGATGGTCGTAGGATGTTGCGGTTTCCTTACTTTGTAGAGAACGTATCCTGTGCACACCAGACATACATGCAATCGTACACACTAGCCATCTGAGCCTTTGATTTCCCATCCGGTGGATAGCAAAGCGAATGTGGCTATATTGCAATAAACCGCCCGCACACGCTTGACCGTCTTGCACTTCACCACCCCTGCAATTCACCCGCGCCCCGCGCTTTACCCTTTCCCCATGCGGCGGACCCGCAGACCGAGACCATGGATTAGCTACTACCGAGGCGGCGGCGTGGCGACAACGGTGGGCTTGTCGAGGCGATGAGGGCCGACATCCTCGACTTGTCGGTGGCGGAGGTTGGCAGCGAGCACAATCCCCCCTCCGCGGCGGCGGCGGCGGCGAGACGAGCAAGATCCGCGGCGGTGGCCGGCGAGGCAGGCCAGGGGGCTCTAGTTCGACTTCTCGGACACCGGGCGCCGGCCTGGTCGTCACCGCGGGGGAGGACCCGCTCGAGGGTGGGAGCTTTGACGGGCATGGGCGCCAGCGACGGCGGCAGCGTTGGTGCCTGCAGCGATTGGGAAACCTGTTGCTTTGGGTGCGTGTGGCGATGGGGAACCCGCGGCCAATGTGAATTGCGGGGGGACGAAATGAAAAAAAAAAAAAGCGCGTGCGGGCGGTTTATTGCAAAATAGTCACCCTCGCTTTACCGGCCACCGGATGGGAAATCGAAGGCCCGGATGCCTAGTCTCACACGGTTGCATATAAGCCCGGTGTGCACATGATACGTTCTCTACTTTGTAAAGGCAAAAATGCTTTTGGCCAGAAAAATGCTTACCGTCTAGCGGTCCAATACCATTAAATTGTATCAAAATGCGAAACATTTTGGCGCTAGTACCCAAAATCACTTTTGTGGCGGGCAAAAAGCTTGTTAGTGGCGGCACGGCTGCCCGTCACTAACGAAAGGTCACGGATAATCGTGGCCTTTCGGCGTGGCGGCGGCCGTGCCGCCCACGTAAATTTTTAAGCGTGGCGGGCGGCGTAAATCGCCGCCACGCAAAGAAACTTAACGTGGCGGGCGCGTTACGCCGCCAGCCACGGGTTAAGATCCTTTTGCGTGGAGGGCGAGTTATGTTGCCCGCCACGCCTTCAATTTTTTTAAAAAAATAAAATACCAATATATATATATATATATGTATATATATATATACATATATATATATATACATGTATCAATCCATACACACATATATATAACACGACATGTACTCTAATATACATCATACATACATATATACATCGATTCATATATACAAGTTTCACCGATCGATCGATCGATCCATTAGTTCATATCCAACATGTACTAGTTTCAATTACAACATATCCGTACAAACATTGCGAGCTATATGTTGACTGGATGAAGATAGTCCGTAAGACCTAGCTCTTCCCATCTCCTTAGCGCCCAAACTCTAAAGACAGCCCCACTCACTGTCCCGATTGAAGTACGGCTGTTTTTCGTGAACTACCATGTCTAGAACGAACTTGCGGATGTTGCGCTCGCGGTCTGAACCGCATCTCGTCGGTTGCCCTTTGTATCACCCCTGTGAACGTGTTCCTTGCGTCCTTGAGCTGTCGGTAGCTGGATTTGTACCTTCTGCAGGCCCGGAGGTACTCACAGACGAAGAATCCACACAAGTTTGATCCGTCTGGTTGTTTGAGGCACTGCACACAATAAACCGGTGTTATTAGTAATATCGAAGCTATAGCAAGGTAGTCGTACTAAGAAAAACTATGTTTCATTTACGTACCGGGAAATATCGCTGATTTTGAGTCTATCTCCATTGCGCTCCTTACACTTCTCGGATCGACGATCCCAGCAGTTCGGATCTTTCAAGTATTTCTTGTAAGCGCTGTCTAAATGCACTATATTGTCAACGATATATGATATTCGACTCTAGTATATAATTGCATAAGGAGTTCATCGATCACTTACAATCTCAAGATTTTTTCAAGTGACGGTAGCCGTGCGGGGTTCGTGCCTCGTAGTGAGTCAAAGATAACGCCCCTCCCGTCCCGAGGAAAGATCATGAAACGCATCCAATGTCCTACCATCCCGATTCCATATTGGTAAGGCGCCGAAATACATCGAGGCCCATTTTCCTTGACCTTTTTCATCAACGATATGACGTGATCGCGCTACCTCCAACTTCTTAGCTCTTTCATTCTTATCCCGGATCTTACGTCTTTCCTCGTCCCGTCAAGTTGACCAGGTCGGGATGGTCCGCTCTTAGCTTATAACCGACGATCCGTCTCTCACGGATGTGCCATGGAGAGAGGTAAAGAACACCGGTGTTTAACTGGCTGCATCGGCGCACAACCTACAAGGACATGTGGGCTGTGGCATAGGTACCTTTGAAAGAAAGAATCTATATACGGATGCAAGGGACATGTGCAAGTAAAATTGCGCTTACATCGTAAAACAAGGTGACTTGGGCGACGTCAATGTCCCGTCGACGAAGTAGTCTCGACATGTCATTGAATGTAATCGTGAACTGGAGCTCGACGGGGTAGTGGAAGCACTCCTTAGGAAGAAGGACACCGAAGCTATACAATCCACGCTTTGCGCACTCCATGTACCATGCATGGAACTTCCGAGTCTCCCGGTCCTCGGCATCGATGAGTGGGCCTTTGGGATCATGAACTTCCCAAACTCGAACGAGCCGGGGCATTCGTCCGTGACAAACCCCTTATAAGGTGGGGATTTTGGCTTGCAAAAGCGGGCGGTACAAATGTTAATTAACTAGGGTTGCGAAAAGGAGTAGCTAATAACTTATTACAACTCGTCGTTTCAGCGGTGCATACCTTTTCGGATCGAATATCTATTTCTTTGGGCCTCCCGGGTAGCGGGTACTCGGGTGCTGCGACCTCCTCTTTATCGAATGTGTGCTTCTTGATGCTGGAGGGCGTTTGCTAGGTCGACTCCTTTACGCTTCCCGGCGCTTGAGGTGTTGTCCATTGGAGGCCTTGAGTGTAGACGGGTGTCTCGCTCCCTACTCGCCTCGAGGACTTGGCACCGTGTTTTCGCGCGATTGCTTCCTCGTATATCGGCTGCTCCTCATGTGACGGCTCCCGAGCACCGAGGTGTCGGCTCTGAGTTGCGGCGCTGAGGTGCCGGCTCTTGGGTGTCGGCTCCTTAGGCTCCTCAGGTGCCTGGCGGTCGAGTGCCGCCTCCTTGGGCTCCTCGGTGCCGGCTCCTTCGTTATTGGCTCCCGAGGCTCGTCTTGTGCGGGTCCTTAGCGAGTCTTGGAACCTTGAGGAGGGTCGTTGCCTCCGCCGTCCCCACCATCTTCATCATCGTCGGAGTCACCATAGGGGTCGGTGGGCGTACTCGGGTCCGCTTCTTTGTCTTCTTTGTTGAGCGGAAGGTGGAGTCAAGCGTCGACATATTCAGCTCAATGTCCACCCTTCGCCCCAAAGACGTTGTAACACAGGCAGCTCCTAGAGTGTTCACCTCGTTATGGCCGGATAGTCCGGCTCCCAGTCTTCATGTTCGGCGCCACGAACCCAATGTTGACTTGACACATTACGGAGGGATCTCGTGCGCCGTACTCTTTGCAAGATCCGGGAGGAAATACCACCCCCCTTGGCCACTACCTTTTTCTTGCCCAACCTGCCCGGCGGTATCAACATATTGCATGGTGTCTCTTCGGTGATATCATCCACCGGGGTCTGTCGGTCGCCACGGCGAGAGGTCTTCTTTGGGGTTCTTTGGGGTGGGCACGGCATACCGGCGTTGCGGAACATCCGCTTCCGGACTTCGACCATCCGGGGGGTCGTTGCTCGTGAGGGCCTCTTTGATGGATTTGTGTGATCATTTCTTTGCAAGGCCTCATCACGCCCTTCCCTGTCTCGGACCCTCCTTGTACCTCGCCTCATGTGATGCGGGCGAAGATCGGACCGCCACGAGCCCACCGTCGCCCAACTCTTCACGGAGCTCATGCCACGGGACGCCGCGGCGATGCTCGGAGTTTCCCAAGGCCACCGTCGGCGGATCGTGTCCCCGGCGAATCTCGAGGGTCCCGCCGTTCTTAGCCGTAGTGGCCTCTATGACCTTCTTCTCGACCTCCTTCATCTGGGCTTGGCCTGCTTCTTGGGCTTGTGGGCATAGAGGAAGTCCCGGGTCCTTTCATCACAGCCCTCATACGGATCCGGCTCTCCCGGCTTCTGTCTTTTTACGTTCTTCCGCCCGCCACGCCGGCTTGTGTCCGGCGTACCCAACTTCTTACCAAGTAGTGGGGAAGTTTGTTCCGTTTGGCTAGCTCGAGAGAACTTCGCTCTTCGCCTTTGCTTCGGGCGTGTTTAGCCTTTTGCGGAACTCTTCCCATACTTCTTACGAGATCATGTTGTACTTGGTGAAGGGTAGGCGTCCTTTCTTGTAAAAGTCGTTGAGCCTATACTTCCGATTCCGGAAGCTTCTTCTGCGAGGAAGTTTACATCTTCTTTGCACCTTTTCCATATCGGCGCTGGGCGGATCACCGAACCGTTTAAAACCTCGCCAAGCACCCATAACTTGTCGGTTTTGGGGGCGGCTTTCCGATCTTCGATAAGAATGGAGACCTTATCCTTCACGAAACACGACACACGAGTCTTTGTACTTGGCGATGACTTCGGGGAGGCGGCGGTGGCTCGCCTGCGGCCCCAACTCTTGAATGACAAGGACCTCATTGATCTTCTTACGCCTCCCACGGTCTCCCCTTCTCCGCCGGCTTGTCTCCCTTTGCTTTGCACGAAGAGGTGGCGTGGACGAAGGGGGGGTTGTTGCTCGTCTGGCTGCTTGTGGAGGGAGCGGTGGCGGGCCGTTCAGCTGTACTTCCTTAACCCGGCGCTTCTTGCTTGGTGCTTCGTCCCTCGGGTTGAAATTAGGATCTTCTTCCTCCTCGATGCGTTTCCTTCTACCCTTACACGGGCTATCACGAGGCTCGCTTGCGTACTCGGGAGTACGAGTCGCCACTTCCGTTGCTAGAGCTAGGCGACTCCCATTCAAGCTCAGTCTGTTCTTGTTCATTCGCCTTTTCAAGCTGAGGTCTGTTCTTGTTCATTCGCCATTTCAAGCTACAAATATATAGTGCTTTAGTACTATAGTATATAGGAGGAGTACACAAGCGTAATTCAAAATTGCGGAAAGAGAGAAATAAAAAAGATTGGCTCGGATATAGCCCCCTTGTGATCACATCGCTTCTAAACCGGTTGCTTTGTACAAGCCGTCCCTAGTTTAGAAGCTTCCAAGTATAGGGGACATTCAATCATCATAGCCGCTGCCTCGGCCCCAATAATTAAGTTCATTTCATTGCATATATGCCACTTGCCTCAAAGCACTAATGGGTTCACATCATTGCATATATGTTGAAAACAACGACCCCCAAAAGCTTAAAAAAGTAGTAGTAGAGTTTAGGGCAATATCGACATATGAGAAAGTGAAATAGTGAAATAGGGACCCAACAGCCCCATGTAAGCTAAGAACTCAAGTTAAATAGGCCATCAACTCGAGATAGTGAAATAGGGACCCAACAGACCAAGTCTAGCCAAGTCTAGGCAAGTTCATAGCATCTCAAAAATATATACGAGAACTAGCAAATAGCCAACAAAGACTAGCAAATAGGTGTCCAAATTACAGCCCCATGACGTATATATACAGAGAACTCAAGTGAGGAATTAAGGCATGTTCAAATTGAAGAATGTCCAAATTTATTTGAAATGACATGTTCAAGTGAGCTAAGCATGTCCAAATTACGTAAAATTAAGGCATCTCCAAATTACGTAAAAATCGAGTACTAGCAAATAGGTACAACAGCCCCATGCCAAGTTTCAAATTGGTGTCTTTCATATGAACAACCAAGTCTAATTTGGAAATTAAGTCAAATCCATATCAACGGTAGCTAAGTTTAAAGTTTAAGCATCACGATCCACAGCTAAGTATCAAGTGTAAGCATAACGTATCAATAAGCATCATGGGCGTGACATAAGCATCACAAATAGCCAACCAGGTTTAAGCAAGATAATTGGACAGCCAACAATAAGTAGAGGATGAGAATAGGGACCAACAACATTAGGGATCCAAACCAACAGCCAACAGGACTAGATCAAAGTTTTAACAGCCCCAACACTAAAAGTGCCAACAAATATATGGTTGACAGTAGCATATAGAATCAAAGCAAGCCAAGAAATTGGAATATATGTCATGAGAAATCAAAGTCCACTTTGCATATAGGAATTGAAATTAGAAGATGTCCATCAAGCTCGATTTAATTATTGCATCAAGCTTCGGTGACATGCATCATGGGCGTGACAAATGCTCGATTAATTATTGCATCAAGCTCGTTGACATGCATCATGGGCGGTGACAAATGCTCGATTAATTATTGCATCACGAAAAGCGGGGCATCACAGGCAGCAAAGCATCACAGGCAACTTGACATGGAGAAGTAGTAAGACAGGGGCAATTTGAAAAGCTCACGTACCAAATGGAGACAGGGGATGGTCACCGATGAGTAGCACGGAGGAAGAGGATGGAGATGGAGTAGGGTCGCCGGCGATCACCGAGAGGGGTCACCGACGAGCACCACGCGCGGGACGGTCGCCGACGAGCACCACGAGCACCAAGTCCGACCAAGGCAGCACCACCACACCGGCAGCACCACGGAGGGCGGCGGTCGCCGGCGGCGAGAAGAAGATGGAGTGGATCTCGAAGCGGGGGTCACCGGCGGCGCCTTTGGAAGACGGAGACGGTGATGGAGACGGAGACGGGGGCGGGGGCGGGGGACGGGGCCGGGCACCACACGGCGCGCCGGCCGGAGTTAGGGTTCCGACGAGTTTCCCGACGGCGGCGGCGTTAGGGTTTCCACCGGCCCGGCAAGAACACAGTCGGAGGAGGGAGGGCGGACGGAGGGTCGCCACGAGCACCACACGAGCGGCCGGTGCGGGCGGACGGAGTTAGGGTTCCGCCTCGGTGGCGGTGGTGGGGACGGCGGTGACGGGGATGGCGGCGGACAGGCCCGGGGGCGGTGGCGGGCGCAAGCGGCGCGGCGCGAGAGGACGTCGGGCGGGGCGGCGCGGACGGAGACAACAGGCACAACCGCGGCGGCGGAGGAGCACAATGGCGGGGGGAAAATTGGGCAGCCCCTTCGGGGTCGAATGGACGAGCTCGAAGGACTTAGAGAAAATCACGGGGATGGGCGGAGTATTTATATCGCACGTTTTTGCGTGGCGGGCGCGATGGGATGCCCGCCACGGAAAATATTAACCGTGGCGGGCGAGTAAGGATGCCCGCCGCGTGTAATGTTTTTCCGGCGGGCGGGGTTAGATGCCCGCCGCGTGTAATGTTTTCAGAATAAATTATTATAAAATGTTATAAAATGGTTATAAATTGTTATAAATTGTTATAAAATGTTATAAAATGGTTATAAATTGTTATAAATTGTTATAAAATGTTATAAATTGTTATAAATTGTTATAAAATGGTTAGGATGCCCGCCACGTGTCAACTTTTCATTTTTCGAACTTTTCACGCCTCGAAATTTGAAATTTGAATTTTTACACATTCGGACGACATTTCAGTAGTCCTAGACGGCCAAGTTTCAAATAGTCATGAATACGGAAACTTCTCATGAAGATCTATATTTCATATATAGGTAATTTTTTGCGCCGCGAGAAATTGTTACAAACGTGTAGTTCAAAAAACACTAGTCTCCCTTGTAGTTTCCCTGACACTCGTGTGAGATATTTGTTTTTTGACTATTGTTTACATCGAGAATAACTGCAATTACATATCATTTTGGTGCTGGTGCATTGGTGGTCTTCTTCTCGCCATCGGGCGGGTCCATGGCATCATTTTAGTCTTGTCGGGATTGATTACGTCCTCCGGTGCCTTCATCTTTTTGGAAAATCAGAAAGAGCTTGAACTCATCATAGTTGTTGTATGTTTCGGGACTCGGACCCCATCGGCTCCACGATCCGGCCGCTTTCCTGCCACGACAATATGTCTATTTATGTTCTCCGCGTTCATGTAGTAGGCTACTTGTGCGACATCGATGCAAGCACCCACTGATCATCTTTGTACCAGACACTTTGAAGGTTCACGGTGGTTAGCCCAAAATCGGTCCACTAGAACTGCCGAAGGCTTGACCCAGCGGCGGAAAACAAGTTACTGTAGGTTACCGCCGTAGTCAAGTTCCCATATTTCTTCGACTTGTGCGAAGCATGTCATCTTCTCCCCTGTCACGCTGTTCCTGCCCTCATATCGAACACCGCTATTCTGTGATGCACTCTTCTTGTCCTTTTCTTTTGTGTGGAACCTGTACCCGTTGACATCATACCCTTGCCACGTGGTGACCTGCATGGACGGCCCTGACACAAGCTTCTTCACAGTCTCTGCATCATCTCCTGGGGGAATGTTCTGCTTTTGGAGCCACTGGAGGAAAGTGCTCTTGTGTTCCTTCTCTGCCCAGTCATTCGGACAGTTCTTGCGCTTGCTACTTGCACGGCGGAGCTCTTTGAGGTGCTTTTTCACGTATCTGTCCATGATCACCAATTGATGAAGGATGCTGTAGTGAGCGTCTAGCACTTTGTCCCTATGTATGTCGGTGCGTGCTTTTCGCCCGCGCACCCCATCCCCCCGGTGTTCTTCCTTCATGTTGATGCACTTTGGAAGCCCAATAGCCCTCCCATCTTTTATGTACTTCACACACCAGTTCACGGCCTCCCTCGGCTTGTGTATGCCTCGATCATAGAGCCCTCTCGGGTAAGCGGTTATGATTGAATCGATTGAGGGTAGACATTAGTCGCTCGGTGGTCCACATCGCTGTAGGTACACGGGTCCCAAATGCTCAATCTGATCAACCATGTGCATCATCGGGTGTGGCATAATGTCGAAGAACGGCGGTGGGGAAACACATCTCTATCGGCACATTGTTTCAGCGATGAACTCTTTTCAGCGAGGGGCAGATCTTTTGGCAATTACCTTCCGGTTGATTTGGTTAAAGAAGTATGAAATCCTTGTGACCACCATCTTCACGTATTTTGGGCCGAACAGCTTTGATCACAATTGGAAGGAACACGGTCGGCATGATGTGAGCATCGTGCGCGTTGAAGTTCATCATTGTGAGGTCTTTCATGGATACCAGACTCTTGATGTTGGAAGAGAAACCCGTCGGTACCTTGATACCCCGCATCAACCGACACATAGCCAACTTCTCATCTCTCGTTAGGTTGTAGGCGCACACTGGAGTTCGACTTTACCGTTCGGAAGCCGTGTAGCGTGAATTTCCGGTCGGATGCCCATGTCAACAAGATCCTGACGTGACTTCACACCATCCTTCGTCTTGGTCTTGATATCCATCAGGAGACCGATCTCGCTTTCAAAGACATTTTTCTCAAGGTGCATCTGATCGATCGCGTGGGGTGTATGCAGTATCTTCCAGTACTTTAGATACTTGAAGAAGATTGACTTCTTCTTGAAAGGAACGGCTGGAGGCGCTCCTTCCTCCAGTTTATCCCTCTTTCGCTTCTTTGTCTTGGAGGTGCCGTCTTCCTTATCATCGTCTTTCTTCTTCTTCTTCTTTCCAAACTCGCACTCCAAGTCCTTCACCATGTCAAACACCTTCGGACCATAACTAGTCGGTGCCGGCTGAGGTTTCGACTCGCCCTTGTTGTCAAAGTACACATTCATTTTTGGATCTCTGTACCTATGCTTGCTGCAGAGGAAGCGTCTGTGTTCCATGTACACGGTTTTGCTGGATCCCTTTAGGTAAGTGGAGCAGGTTTCTTCAATGCAAGCTACACAGGCGGTCTTCCCTTTAATCTGCCCGATAATGAAAAACAGGCCGGGTAATCGGTGATGGTGACAAAGATGATGGCACGAAGAGTGAACTTCTCCCTTGCGGTGCGCATCAAACATGCTGACCCCATCATCAAACAAGTACCTCCATCTCCTCCATGAACGGCTCCGGGAA
This sequence comes from Hyparrhenia diplandra, assembly GCA_015847255.1. Taxonomy (NCBI): domain Eukaryota; kingdom Viridiplantae; phylum Streptophyta; class Magnoliopsida; order Poales; family Poaceae; genus Hyparrhenia; species Hyparrhenia diplandra. Next base: position 1,962,240 of record JADLZK010005668.1, on the reverse strand, counting down.
CACATCTATATCGTTGTCGGGCTACCGGTCCGAAATGAGCATGGTGAGCAAAACATACCTGCGCTTTTGACAAAGATGTGGAGGTAGATTGTACATGGTGAGGACGACCGCCCCGCGTCTTTGTGCGTCTTGCTTTCGTCACCGAATGGGTTCATTCCGTCGGTACTCAACGCCAACCGAACGTTCCCGGGCTCCTCGCAAAGTCGGGGTAGGCGGCGTCGAAGTCTTGCCACCGCTTAGCATCCGAAGGGTGCCATAGATTCCGTCATCCTTCACACGATCGCTAGATGCATGCCACGCCATGTGCTTAGCATCCTCGGGGGTTCCCATAGAGAGCCCGCAGCGATCGATGACCGGAAGGTACCACATTGACAACCGACGTTTCCTCTCGCGTGTAACCTTCCTCTTCCTCGTCCTGCGTTGACATGATCTTCTTAGCGGCGCACTGGTTTTCTTCGCCCCCTTCTTCTTCTTTCGCCCGTCCTGTTTCCTCATCGACGTCATCGTCCACGCGACATCCGGCATTCCGCTTGTATCGACTAGCGCCACAGTGCGGACAACTGGTCAAATTCTCGTCTTGTCGCCCGATATAGGATACGCTGGTTGGGGCAGGCATCGAACTTCTTCACTTTCATCGCCACCGGGCGGATCAACTTCTTAGCGATACGTGCTAGCGGGGAACCTTGTTAGGCGATGGATACGCCGAGGCCGGGTAACTTACGAGCTCATTGAAGCTAGTGTCGGACCAGCCATGGCGAGACTTCAACATCGGCAAGTTCGGGGTAAAACTCAGCGCGCCGTGCAACCCTCCTGACTGTCTTTGTAAAGAGGATCAACTGCTGCCGCTTCATCTCTGTTTGAAGTTTTCCAACCATCTCGGGCACCCAAACGAAATGTCGTCCTCACCGAAGTCGGTTGACCAAATCTTCAAAAACCCGGACATCCTCGGGCTGCGTCATGGGATTCTCCCGCCGCCGTCCCCTCCACCACCACCACCGCCATCGCCGTCATCGCCGACGTCGGCCGTGGTTTCGAACAAATCGATGGAATTGGACCGCCGGGTGGACTTTACGGTACTGCATCGGCGGGGGACCGCCTCGTACCGGTGGATCGGCGGGTGGAACTTCTTCGCCGTGAAAAGTCCGACCAAATAGTCACCGACGAAGCCATGCATGATTAGGTGAGATCGCCGCGACGGTGTCGAGAACGCTTTCATTCTTGCATTTTGCGCACGGACAGATGATCAGCCTCTGTTGAATTATCTCGCTGTGTCGCTTCGCTCGAGCAACAAACTTCTTCACCTCATCAAAGTATTCGTCATCAACCCTCTTCATCTCATACATCCAGTGGGCTCGGTGCCTCTCCATCCTGATCGATCCCTGCTCTTCCAAAAAGCTTAATTAGTGCCGTTACATAATACTCAAACCAAAAAAAAAAAAGGAGAACAAGTCCCACCATAGAATCTAGATCTAGAGAAAGGCAGTTTTCTCTCTCCTCCAAAACCAAAAAAAGATGAAGTTGCACCAGAGATCTAGATCTAGAGAAAGGCAGTTTTCTATCTCCTCCAAACCAAAAAAAAAAAAAAGTCCCACCATAGATCTAGATCTAGAGAAAAGGCAGTTTTCTCTCTCCTCATGTGTCTCTAGATTTAGAGAGGGGATGAAAAAGAGGGAAAGAAAGATCAAAAGAGGCATTAACTGACCAATTAGTGTCTTCTCCTCCACCAAATCAAAGCCAAAACACCCAAATCAAAGTTTTTGTCAGTTTTTGGATCAAAACCTCCCCCCACAAGAGTTGGAAGAGGAAGTTCGTGGAGAAGATGAAGGGGCGGCCGTCCAGTATTTATAGGCTGCGGCCTTTTACGTGGCGGGCGCCCTAACGTGCCCGCCACGTAAAAGAAGCGCAGCGCGTGGCGGGCGCAACGCGCCCCGCCACGGTTAAGATCTTTTACGTGGCGGGCGCGTTGCGTGAGCCCGCCACGTAAAAGATGATCTTTTGCGTGGCGGGCGCCGCAACGCGCCCGCCACGTAAAAAGAGCGGCCCCGAAGCCGGCGGGGGCCATATCTTTTCGTGGCGGGTTCAAATTGCGCCCGCCACGGAAAAGATATGGCCCCCCGCCGAAAAAATCATTTCGTTACTAGTGTTGGTGGACTTGTAGAAAAGAAATTAATTTCTTTATTGTTATCTCATCAATCTATAATATACTACCATTGAAAAAATTGACATCTTAAAGCTTGACAAAATTTAATAAAAATAATTATATTTGCATTACCAAGTAAGCATCTGTGTGCCCTCTTCATTAACTGGATTAGCTCGCTGACTACGCCTCTAGTTTGTTAATCAAGGCATAACAGCCAGGGCCTGAACGACGTACAATTAGCTTAGAGCTAAGTATAGAAATACTAGTTCGTTACCTGCTCAAAATAATTGCAAGATTAATTGGAAGTTCATATGCCACAGTATGAAACAATGAGTATCTGATACTGATTTGTTGAAATGTCACTACTCGTTTCTCGGCCTCATATAACAGATGCACAAGCGACCAGAGACAACTAAATAGGATATGAAGGGTTGATGTGGTTACCTTCTTTATCTCATAAAGCAAGAAAATATATCAGATGTTGGAAAAGCAATATCACATGCAACCTAGTCTACCGGCCAAGGGGTAAATGGACTGCATACACAAATTGAGCATGCCGGATTCACGAATAATAGGGGCTGAGGGGGTAGAAAGCTTATTTTGATAAAAGGACATTTTCTAGAAAATTACATCGATGTGATATCAGCGACGAAGCCAGGAAAATTTTTAGGTCGGGCTGAACAAAATGCAATAGCGATTGAACTCTACCATGACCCCTCAAAAGACACAACTTGACAAATATATAATATCTTAAAAGTCATCTTGTATTAAAAAACATCGAATAAAGATGTAAAAATGAGGCAATTCATTCATACCGAGCTCAATTACTCCAAATTAATAAACGACCTACGACATTGCCACACTTTATTCCTCCGAAGCAGCAACCGATAGAAAAAGATATAATTGATTAGTCAAATATATATGGACGCCAAATTATGAATTAATACCAATACTTGTTTTGGCAATAACATACGACACTCTTTTCGTCTTTCTAAAACCGCTTTTTGATCTTTTCATTATCTATATTTCTAAATATCTCCTTCTCATTGTAGCATATCATCAAGTCATTGAGCCATTCATCACCTATTTTATTATGCAAATTTGTCTTAATAATGTTCAAGGCTGAAAATATCCTCTCAACTGAAGCAGTTGCAACCGTAGTATCAAGAATAGCTCAGTGAGACGATAAACCAATTTATAAGATGTGTGCATATTAGTCTGCACCATAATTTTAGCAACTTTTCCAAGTTCAGTGCATCCAAGAAAATCTGGAGTTTTTCTAGCATGGTTGACAAACTCTTCTCAAATAAAGCACATGACCACAAAAAAGGTAGAACACCAGAAATAATAATACAGTGACCATCAATCAAGGACGCCATCTGTGTGTGGGAAAAATAGCCTTGTCTGCCTGTGTCAATCATAGCGAAGCCACCACATCGAAATCCTTCATATGTCGCTTCTATAAAATAGCGTATGTATGGAGCTAGTGTATAACCCTCCTAACATGAGCAAGAATTAGATACTATAACTGATTGAATTAGCCATCTGAGCTCTGGAACACAACTTACAAGAAAGCAAGTTGAGATGCTTCAAGGTCAAATAATTTCTCACATATATATCTTCAAGTGTTCATTTACAAACCAAGAAGGAACTAGTACCATTATAGTACATTGGGATACTCCATGGTGGATAGTTGCATTGAATGAGCAAAACATAACGTATGTACGATGTGGCTTCCTTGCCAATATATATTGTTGGGGCCAGCGAATGGGGAAATAGAAGAAGAGTTGTGATATGAGCTGAGAGAAGGGTGAACAAGGGAATGATATGTGTGTAATATGTACTATGTGGCTGTTGTTGGCTCCTCTTTCAAAGGAATGGAGTCATCACTTGATTAGAGTAACCTATGCTAGGCGTGAGGCATCAGGAGAGTGAAGGGTAAGGAGGGACTGGTACGGAAAACTATGATTCTAGCTTCCACTATTAGGATGAAAGGATCATACCACAAATATCATGGAGCATGTATTCCTTGTGGAAGACGAAATTAACTATTTGGTCTGTGTCTATGGTTGTCATTGGTTTACACTTTTCTGTTGACCTGCAGTACACAGAACTCATCAGCAGCAACTGGCGGTCTATGCTTCCTTGTTTGCTAACATACTGTTGCCTCCCGAAAGGAACTGTTCAACTGTGGTGCCATGGTTGTTTGAATTTGGAAGAAAAACAAGGTCCAGTGGAGAAATGTGTCCGGTGAAATGCATGGGCACAACTTGAACACCATCCCAAGCAAGTGGTGCATGTAATTTCCGGTGGCAGAGTTTTTGCATGTGGTGTTTGTAAATTCCGGTGGCTGAGTTTTGCAGTTTGCTTATTATTAGCACCAAAGTTGCAGTAAAATTTACCTACTCAAGTTATAGGATAATAAGGTAAAATTGTAGCAAATTAAAAAAAAGGATTAGGGCGACAAGTACACATGGGGCATTAATGATGTATACTACTAGCACTGCATTATGAAACTGTGGGCCTGGTAACAATAGCACACTTGTTTCCCTGAAAACGATAAAGACGACGTCTTGGAAAGACAAGTGAAGACCGCACAGCGTATTTGTAAACCTGTTGTCTGCAGTATTTGTGAACATGAGCTGACGAAAGCCATGCCACAGTGCGCAGACTATAAATGTAGCATATTGGGTACGGTAAGTGCTGGATCTGTTGGACTATATATAGATAGAGAGAGAGAGCGATGAAGGGAAAGAAATATCAACCCTGTGAAGTGCATGTGAAAAAGTTTAACCATGTGGATCTGCAACAAGATGACGTGCATTTGCCTATTACAAATTCTCAGGACAATCCGTCACAAACAACGATTGATCGTGTGCTTTCTCTCCATTTCCTCTTTCAAAAAACGACTGCAGCCTTCCAGCCTTCATTGCCATATTAGCCAAGCATTCCTTGAATGGTAGGTTTATGGCAGTAACTAATTAGCACATGGTGTCGGGTTACATGGTTTGTGCCCTGAACAGGACATGGTCAAGATTGTCAGGAGTTGGCCTAGCCACCAAACTCCTAATTTGCAAATTGCAATCCCTCCGGGAGCCCAGACTTTACGCTAGGTAGACAATCCATGGAGACATTGTTTTAATGAACATCTTAGTTCTTAGTTGGTGGGATTTTTCATCCCTGATTTTGCTCCCCCTTGTTCCAGAAGGGCCCTAAGGACAAGGTCAATTTGCTGACAAGCCGAGATGAAATCTAACCGAAATATCAAAGCTGCAAAATAGACAACTGATTCATATCCAGACATGGATATATGTGATTCAGTGCCATAGCCTCTACGTTGTCTTTCTAAACAAACATGTGAGGCATCAGGATTATTTGTAGAAGAATTAAAACTCTAGAAGGTGATACAACATCAATGCGTCTACTTAATTCTGACACGTTGAGTATCAGCAGATTTGGACAAGGGGAATAGGTAGGTAAAGCATGCACATTTTTTTTTGGCAGCGGTAAATCATGTGCATTGTTGTGCCGCTGTTGCTGCCATATGCCCCTTTAATTAATTGAGCTGGTAAGGGCCTATCTTCACTTCTACAATAAAGAACATCATATGCGGGATTTGCAAATGCTGGTGGGATTTGTGTTATGCCCTCCTCTGTAAGTGGAATGCTGCAGCAATCATCGTTGGCCCCGAGCACACTGTTTCCTGCAATAGAGCCTGCTCCCGCCTCAGGCACCAAACTCGCCCTCATTGTGCCCAGTCCCACCTCCAGCACCTCATCAGGATTTTCATCCACATCACAACAATGCTCTGTGGGGATGGAGAGGGAGACACTAAGGGAGAGGAAGAGGAAGGGAGAGAGAGAGCGCGTTGATGTTCTCAACTGAATCAGCCTTAAAACATTGTGGTTGAAATTTCATGTATTTGAGTTCATTTGGTATCAGAAATATTCCACAGAAGATTACAAATATTTACCGAAAAAAGATATAATCCTATATGTACTCACAAGAGTCACAACAGAGCATGTGATCTGTTAGAAGCGGGCTGTTACTGTTCAGTGGTTAGTTGCTAGTTTTAATTTTGAGTAAGACCAGTCTTTTGTATTCTAAATCCATTAATCAAGGCTTGAATGTTAAAATACCCACCGCTGTTAATTGCCGCATCCAGAAATTCTGAGTAACACAGGCGTTGTGATGCAGGCCTCCGTCAATCGAAGTTGACCATCTGTGAAAATGCTTTGAGTTGTAGTATCCATAAATCAAAGTGCTTGTCTCCAAAAAAAAAAAAATCTTTTTTTTAGTAGTGCTTCACTTCATTGGTTTCCTATTGAAATGAAAAGCACAATGCAAATATATGGCATTGGTCTTGTGCAAGTCACCAATAGGAATGCAAGCGGACTGGATATGTACATCATGGAAAAACAGAAAATGCATCAACTGCATTGCACCTTCTTCACTAATGGTATCAGTAATGTGACTGTTTCTTTGCTGCTTGTTATGAAAAGTGGCATCATGAAACTGTATTATGTTTTCATAAGAATGTGAACTCATGAGTTTTGACCTTAGCATCTAGACAAAACAAGTGTTGCCTTGGTTTCCAATGTATTTATGTGTTGTGCTTATATGGACAAGATCCAAATTAGTCATTGGGACTTTATGTTGGACTACGGCCTGCCACGCCTCATATGACGGGGCACATACTATAAATAAAACACTATATGTACTAGTCTGCATATTATTTGTGTTGGACCATATATATATAGCTCTTGAGGAATGAAACATCATGTCCAGACATTGTTCCGAGTCGTTAAAAGGCTGGCTCTTTGATTTCCAGTGTGTTCACACAACAAAAGTGTCTTGTGAGTCGTAGGCCTGTGAAGCATTAGGAGCACTTTAGAATGAACCAAGACCACATACAGTGAGGCTGAGGCTGTAGCCAGTGCTTGTGAAATCTCTGATACAATATCTAATTCAGTAGTCTGCAGCTAAGAGTACACCATTCGGCATAGTCTTTTCAACCAGCAAGCTGTCATGTGTTTGTTCGTCTGCTAACAACGGGAATACAATTTATTATGTTCTTGTTATATCTCTCCTTGTGTGTAGAGTTAGTCATCAGTTCATGTTTTGGCACCACAGTAACAAACACACTTGCAGTTAAGGTTATAGGAAAGCCTTATGTCAAACGAGTACTGCCATCGTAAATTACTATATTCATCGGAACAAACAGTATGTTGGCCAGTGGGTAGGTGAACTCGTTGTTTTCTCGTGCACTCGATCGAACACCCATGTGGGATAAAATCGCTTCTATCAGTGCAAACGACATCACAATCGCAAGTATGGCACATAGGCACATTCTGCAGGATCAAAGCAAAACATAAGTTATAGACAGAAATCACTCATCACAACCAATTCCAAAACAAAAAGTTTGCCCACCAACATATCAGAAATTTGATTACAAATCACCACAATGTGTTGAGATGTACATTTATTTATTTTGGATTTCATTTGATAATATTGTGAATAATGCGGATAAATGTTCTTTCTCCATGGATTATATGCTATGGAAGACATTTCTAGTCATGATAATATTAGTGGGGCTGATTTTCTAGTTTCTATTGATCAAAGCGACTCCATGTAAATTAAGGGTGCTTCTCCATCATGGGCTTTCAAGGCCATACACGGTGTACACCTCCTTGCCGACGCTGTGCTCTCTGCATTTCCATGTCATATTGTCATGAAAGTATGAGATGGATGCCACACATTTAAATGGTTGTGCTGCGTCGACAGCGGCATGCACGATGCAGCTGTCTCCCTGTTAGTGCTTCCAAACAGCCTACACAGTGATCAGCAGCCAGCAGTGGGTCTCCTCATGCGTCAAATTCAATGGCGCTGGCGAACCATCTCTCAAGGAACTGAAATGGACCTCACCATCATGTGAAATGGAATGGCATCAAACAATGGTTAGCCAGAGACGATGGTGCTCCTTGCATTATGGTGCTGGGATTTGAATGGCTAGTACCGTGAGTGATCCACTAATATCTAATGGTGGGGCATACTAATATCTAATGGTGGGATATTATGGAGCAGTATGCATGCATCTAGCATAAAGGTATTGTTATTTTGCTTGATTTTTCACATCAAACAGGGTCACGTGGGAACAAGGTCTTGTTAGTAGGGATGTTAGGCATTGGGATCACATTTGGAAGAAGTAGCTCTAAAAAAAGGCGAGAGCCACTTTTATTATCTTAGCAAAACTATACTGTCCGAAGACATGTACTCACCAAGTGACATGTCCATGTACAAAGTAAAGATCAATCTCCATACGTTCTTATGTATGGAGTGGTGTATACATTATAGAAATTCTTACAACAGACATAGCAACCAGCTTTTTAAGGAGCAGGTGCAAGCTTCGCTTCAGAAATTGTGTTTTCCTCAATATCAATGCTAGATTGTTGGACGGTGGCCTGTCACATAGACGACCAAGAAGAAGATTGTTGCAGAGAAATCTAAGGGTCGCGGCAGCCCGCCTACTCAGCATCGGAATAATCCACACGATCTGAGCAGTGAGAGTATAGGCTGAGAACCATAGCACATGCATTCTTCAATCAACTCAGCGGCTAGCATTGTTAATTGTACAAATAGACAAGATGTCATTGATAACTCACACATGCTTGTTTCCCTACGCCTTCTTGACCTATAATCAAGTAAACACAATGAACTTCCCTATGCCAAGATTAATGTATCCTGAATGTATACTGGGTGTCTTCCTCTGTCACAACAAAAATTACATCAGCTAATATTACCACCCACTGTGTTTGTGTTGAGACAACTTCAATATATATACTTATTACCACAAAGATGCACAGATGTTAGAACACCCCAACTACCAAATGTACCATCCTAACGTTGTTGTGTGACACTCAGCTCTAACCCTATGTTCTTGACAGATATAAATCATCATGGACGACTAAGTTTTTCATCATAGCCACATCTAACTCAAACCTCCCATCAATCTAATATCTACCTATAAAAAAAGCTAGATGCTTTTCCACTTCCACATATTCTCATGTCTATTTAGTGAGATTGTCAAAGTCCATAAAAACTATATCGTTCTCCAGCAAAACAAGCAGGTGAGCAATGAATTGAAATCATCTTACATGTCACCAAACTCCACCAACTGTCCTCTGCCACCCGCCAACAAAACCCTCAAGCACTGACTAGCAAGCACCGATGATAACTGATGCAGTTGACCAAATCATTGTTAGCCGTAGTTGACGTTCTTCCCACAAAGCCTGAACAAACTACGAAACATCCTTGTACCCACTCAAAACAGTACTGAGAGAAGACACATTAGAGGAAATGACACCTCCAAGGAGGAAATGACATCCGGATATTGTAGACTGATCAAATGGTACATGATTTTCACGGGACCTACACCGGGCAGGATGGGCAATGAAGAAGAGCTGGAGCCAAAGCGACGCCTCAAGCAAAAGGAGTAACACCACCATAGGCATCACCACTCTCGACAGATGAAACAAAGTCACTACCAGCCAGTGGAAGACCCGGGGACAGCAAACACTTTGGCCTTTGCTTCAGCATTCTTAGATGGAAGCACCAAGTCACAAGAATGAATCAATGTATATATTATCTCTTGCTTGGACTTTATTTCAGTCCTAAGTGTGCTACTACTATCGGTCACAACGCCAGGTGTCAATTTTCATAATGAAATACCAAAACACCACAAAATATAACATCGGACTAATATAAATGATCAAAATCACTTAAAGGAAACAATGATTAAAGCATACATATTTTTAATGCAAAAAAAACATGAAAGATAACTTCTGCTTCTAAGCAAAATATATGGGATGCAACAAGTTTTCCTTAAAACCAATATGCAAGATACAATGAAAACATATATGATCTAGCCATGCACCATGAGATGAGTTTCCCTACTGCGCCGATGGGAGGCCCGAGCAAGTATGCAGATTGTAGGAGTAGCAAGAACCATGTGTCTGCGAGGAGGATGATGCTGGAAGCACCACCGGCAGTGATGGGTTTGGGAGGACTCCTTGCCCGACTCCAAGCTGTTGGAGCCGTGCTTCGATTTTTGCCATCTTCATCTCCACCATCTCCCTAAGTCTAAGGACCTCATCTTTGTTGGCGCCAATGAGGCCCGGGCGTCCTCCGGACATGCTGTCATAGAGGAGATACAAGGTCTCACGCTCTTGATTCCCAAGGTCTAACTTGATTACCTTCTCATGGAGGCTCAAGGAGCGACTGTTGAGGTACTCCTCTTGGTTCTTTGTCTTCTTGAGGCTATTGACATCTAGCGTGCTGTTGCATTTCATGATCAGTGCCTTGGCCTCTTCATCCGAGGGCCACACCTTTGGCTGAGCTTCACCCCGGCCATACACCACTAAACACAACTTGATGCCACGAGAGTGGCCAGATCACTGGCCTTTTTCTCTAGGCTCTCACAACGTTTCTTATATATGTTGCACGCCGAGTAGCATTGTTGGAGATCCACTGAAGATTCACCTTCTTGCGTCCCATAGCACCCTAGCGATATCCTAGCTCGGCAACTACTAGTAGGTTTATGTAAACAAAAGGAAATGGTTGCTTTGGTGTTGAGAAGGAATCAGGAGAGCTGCAGTTTATATAGGTTTCAAGGATGACTCTAGAGCATCTTGTAGAGGCGACTTCTATGGAAAGCATTAACTCACTGCCAAAATAAAGTGTATATATATATTTTTTTCTACTTATTGCTAGGGATTTCTACTTCATAAATTAGTGCATCAATCACAAGAAAAATTTCCATATACATCATGAGCATTTTGTGACAGGTTACACAACGGTCAAATTGTGTTTAATTACATCATTATTAATTTCCTAATCATAACGCTATATTGTGGCAAGCATTTACTGCTACTGCTGTTGCTACTACTATTACTACTACTAATAATATCACCTAAGTAACCATCGAAACATATTTCTTACTTCATAATTGCATTCTATCACAAGAAAACATTCCATCATATATACACAACACTATATGATAGGCTAGATATATAGTGCTCAAATATCATTTATTTGCTGATAAAGAACCACAAGGAATAACCAAATAGCACTTAATCATGATGTCAAGGAGGCCTCACTCCAGCAGAAGGAGCCTGACGTCAAATATTGGTGTTCGAAAACTCTACAAAAATGTATGTTTCTACCAAGATTGGCCTTGTCCTTGAGCACATATGATTTTCATTTTTGTGAATGTTCAATAGACCAGTGACATGTTTGAATTTACACCATGGTCTTCCACCATGTAGTTTCACGTGCCTAATTTGATCGACGGGGATATGGATTGAACCCCCGTGGAACCAATTTCTTCTCGACCATTACACAAACAACCATTATGACATTATTCTTTTCCACAAATTGAATTTTTCCCATGTTTTCCTATGAATTGATATTGCTTCCCGCGACCATGCCTACACCGCTTGCTCGGGCGCGCCATATCCTTGACCATGTGAGGTCGGGATGGGCCCTTGTGTCACATCTATATGCCTGAGCAACGATCCAGGCAGGCACCGCTTGCTCTGGCGCGCCATATCCTTGGCCATCTGAGGTCGGGATGGCCCCTTGTGTCACATCTGTGAGCCTGAGCAACCATCCGGGAGGGCGGTGTTACTATAGCCATGACTTAAGCATTGAGGCGATGTGGCTAGACCGCAAAACTCTGGCCGGGAGCGCGGCATGGATACAGACGCTCAGCAAGGAGGATAAAATTTTGCTTCTTTGCATCTTCACAATTGTTAGAATTAAACTTCAGAACGACTGATTTCTAGATGTTGTGAGAAATAAGCCATCTGATGAACATTCGCTTTGATAAATTTCTCTGCAGATGTAGAATCTATGGACGGTGTGTAATTTGAAAATGGCAAGACCCAGATGAGGACTCAGGATAAGGTCACAGACGAGCAGTGATAACATTCATATTTTATAGAATCTACAATTCAACAATTGTTTTCACCTAGTTATGAGAAGTGGCGTGATAAAACTTCACATTGTTTATCAACAAATGTGAGCATGAGTTCTACAACTAATGTTTTGTTGTTGGTCAAGTTTTTTTACATGTGCTTGTCTGGATGGGTACGGACTGGGCTCATTGCACCTTTACAGTCTAGGTTCAACTCATCTTATGTGAGACCGGTGGGGCACACTGTTAATAAATACACATGTGCAATTGGATCATATATAAAGCTCTTGGGGAATGAAGCATCAAGCTCATACATCAATATAGCTCTATGGTTACTATGCTTGCTGCTTCAAATCACGTAGGGTGACACCAGTAAACCACGAAAGTGTCCTTGGATCAGTAGGCCTGTGAGGCAGCAGGAACACTTGCGTATGTATGAGAAGAAAAAAAAATGTACTCCCTCCGTCCTTTTGAAATTGTCACTTTGGTTTTCGTGTCATCTTGTTTGATCATCCTCTTATTCAAATCTTTAGTATAAATATTATTATTTAGTTATGACTTATTTTATCATTAGAGATATTTTAATAATTGTTTGTTTAATTTATAATTTGTAGAAATTTTTTGAATAAAACGAATGGTCAAACTCGATAGCCAAAAGTCAAAAACGACACTCTCAATGAGACGGAGGGAGTACACTTGGAACTTCTGGTTTACAGGTATCAGTGTTTGTCCATGCGCAAGAAAAAAGGCATATGATTTTTTCTCGTGTTCGTGTTGTACTTGTATGTCTGTTTGTGCCTACAATTTGTTAGTAAATTCTTATTCTGGCACTGCAGTAATAGAGATTGAAGTGGCAGACATGAAACGGCACCCTTTGTGAGACAACATCCCTCATGCTATCTGACGTTTGTGAGCCACTCCTGTGGAACAAATTAACCTGAGGTGTAATTGACTCTGGATTCCTTTTTGCTGCAGCTCTCTGGTAGCATGCGATTTCTGAAAAATTCAAGTACAGCATGTGCTGTGTCTGAAAAGTTGGAGTACACTAGCTGCGTTCTGGATAGTATGGAATATTATGATTTTATTAAAAAATTTTGTGGAGATCAGGTGCTGAATTGATGATGGACAAACTGATAAAAGTGTAAGCATGCATGCCCTCAACTACTTAGCTGCATAACTTCGTGATTATACACTATCAGTTGGGTGGCCTCATGCAGGAGCAGGTGGTGCTCCAACCACCCCTGTGTACCCTCAGAGTTTAATCCATGGACTCTTTGAGAATGATGGCTGAACATGCTCAGTTAGACGTACAAGACAACTAGCTGTCGTCCTTCCCTGGCGCGTGCCTTGGAGCCAAAAGAGCTGTTCCCGCCAAAGAAAAGGGCCACTATTGGCCTTTCTATCTGTTGCTCGCCAACCTCGTTCTCTCTCCCGACTCAAAAACCCCATTCTTACTTCTTCCTCGGTACAATGGTGCTCTTGCTACATCTCTTTCCATGAGACGGTTATTTCAATGCACTAAATCAGAGCGAAAGCTCCATTTGGATCCATTGAAGATTGCTGTTCCTTGCTACAGTGCATGCTCAACCGCCCCTGCTGAAGGCTATTGCAGTAGTGTGTTCCAAGCATGGTCCTGACGCCTCCCACACCTATCGATGTAAGCTCCATCAACTGATTCTCTGGAACACAATAGATCTAGAAGCATTGGACAGCGTGCAGTATGGTTTTTAGTTGTCTATGTCATGTTATTAGTATTCTGCTATGTATCTTCGAGTCAGTCTGGTGCTAAGGAACAGCATATAGTCATACTCACAACATTTAATAAATGGGCATCCAGTCTTCACAGCATTTATCATACTGACCAATGTCCTGGCGCGGTGGCGCCTCATGGTGGGTAATATAAAGGTGATGACAACTGCCCTACATGGAGGGTACCTTAGCTTCTATTCAACTATTTCAGTGCCAGTTATGCCACCGTGTAGATAAATTGTCCTAGCATCAAGTTGAGTTTCAGTGAGCTGAGGTAGCATGGAAATATGGATATATATCAATTTGATGAAACACACAATAACATGGAAATTAGTATTTGATCTAGTTATAATAGATGAAGAAACGTAATGTAGCATGAATGTGGTTTTCTCCAACAGCTCTTGATACCACTTGCTAATGTTTATTCGTATAGGTTTCAGCAACCAAGCCTGTGCCATTGAAATATGACATACGCATATTCAGATACATTCTTGTAACTTAACAATGCTGATCATAGCATTTATCTCTGTCCGAGCGCTTGAATTTTATCAGCTTTTTATTCTACACACAGTCGTCAACTTCGTTCTCTCTCCTGACTGAGAAACCCCATTCTCACTTCAGCCTAGGTACAAAGGTGCTCTTGCTACAGACCTCTTCAATGAGTCAGATATTTCAATGGACTAAACCAGAGACGAAGCTCCATTTGGATCCATTGAAGATTGTTGTTCCTTGCCATGTGCATGGTCCTATTCCAAGCATGGTCCTGGCGCCTCCCACACCTATCTATCTAAGCTCCATCTCTCTCGAGCACAATAGATCTAGAAGCACGGGACAGCGCTATGGTTTTTAGTTGTCTATGTGATGTTATTAGTATTCTGCTATGTATCTTCGAGTCCTATATATATAATCCTCTAGTCCGTCTAGTGCTAAGGAACAGCATAGTCATACCCACAACATTTAATAAGTGGGCATCTCCAGTCTTCACAGCATTTATCACTACTGACAATGTCCTGGCGCCTCATGGTGGGTAATATAAAGGTGATGACAACTGCCCTACATGGAGAGTACCTTAGCTTCTATTCAACTATTACAGTGCCAGTTATGCCACCATGTAGATAAATTGTCCCAGCATCAAGTTGAGTTTCAGTGAGCTGAGGTAGCATGGAAATATGGATATATATCAATTTGATGAAACACTCAATAACATGGAAATTTGTATTTGCTCTGGTTATAATAGATGAGAAACGTATTGTAGCATGAATGTGGTTTTCTCCAACAGCTCTTGATACCACTTGCCAATGCTTATTAATATAGGTTTCAGCAAACCAAGCCTGTGCCATTGAAATATGACATACGATATTCAGATACATTCTTGTAACTTAACAATGCTGAGCATAGCATTTAACTCTGGCTGAGCGCTTGAATTTTATCAGCATTTTATTCTACACACAGTCAGTCAACCGATCTTGTTCGAATACAAGTTTTTTCTGATGAATGATGAAGCACATCTTCAGGTCAGTCCTCCACTCGAAACAGAAATATAAACAACCATCAAATTCACGGCATCTAAATATATTGACACACATTGATTTTTATTGAATGTAGTGCGTCGAAAGTTATGTACCAACAACACCGCACAGATGAAGATTATAATATGAAATCGTAATGCTCTCATGTCATCTGCAACATATAACTAGGAGTTTGCAGAAAATAAATAAACAAAAAGTGTGATTTCTCAGCTTAATCATAATTTGTAAGCTAGAAATTTTGTCATCATAGAGGCCATTTCAGAGGATGGAAGAACAACATTGAGGTGTATAGGAGGATCTTTCATAATAAATGGCTAAATCAAACACGGATTGATTTTTTAGTATATATATGGACTTTCGTTCAATGCTTAAAATATTATTGCAACAAAGAGCAGCAAACTCCTAGACACAAACCAGGAGATGAAAACGTCAGTTCACAGCGTCCTTCAGAGCTTTTATTTTTATATATATTTGCTGAGCTAGTGCACCCACTACTTCATTCTTGTCTCTCTTTACATATGTCTGAAAACTGTTGAAGACGATATGGAGGAAGCAAGATGGCTTTTGCATAGGCAATCTATTTAGATATTGGATTACATGATAATCTCTAGATTGTAGGTTCATTGTGCTGCAGGCATCAATCTCTGTATCGTCACTTGATACACTTCCACAGTTATTAACACCAGTTGAATTGATCGTTGCTGTAGGTGGCATTAAATTGGGTGCATGACGGTCACAGTAGCATGCTTTTTTGTAGTGGCTCTCAAACATATCAATGGTGATTTCATAGACTTTGCTCTCTCAACATGTAGACAAATAAACTGACTGAATTTCTGCACTCACCCCAGCTAAGCCAAATAAACAATAGTACTTCGCCGAACAAGGCTATTTCCACGGTTTATAAGGACACTCACAATGCAAACACTATTATAGGTCTAAGATTATTTATTACATCGAGTATTGTGTACTTGGAGTTCAAATAAGACTTGGAGGCTTGGTTTTTTCCCATAAATATACTGCCACATCAGCGCCACATCATCAAAATGTAATAAATATGAAGATAATAAATAAGCTTAGACACTATGATAGACTCAATGATAGAGGACAGATGGTGGGGGAGTGGCAATGCCGGCGATAAGGGGTCGAGAGCAGAGGGAGGCAGGAGATGTGACAATCTGGTTTTAGCAGCTGGCAGGCCAGGGGTGGTGGAATTTTTAGTTAAGTCAATGAAAAGGCATGGGTGGAACTTTTTATTTCAAAAAATTGCGATCAACTTATAACTGGGCCTCTCCAAGACGCTGAACGCGCTCTTTGTGGCCGTTCGGCCTCATGGGTGGTGTCATAGCGTCAGTACTAGATGTTTACTTTATGTAATATAGACCTAAAGATCTTTTTACCAGAATAGTCTAGCGATGGCTGCTTCCTTGACCTCCATCAATCTAAGTTGACCATATGTGAAAATGCTTTGAGTTGTAACATCCATAAATCAAATTTCTTGTGTCGAAAAAAACTTTTTTTTTTCCAGTAGTGCTTCACTTCATTTGTATCCTATTCAAATATATAGCACTGGTCTTGTGCAAGGCACCAATAGGAATGCAAGCGGACTGGACATGTACATCATGAAAAAACAGAAAATGCATAAACTCGTTTTTACACCTTCTGCACTAATAGTATTGGTCATTTTACTTGTTCTTGGCTGCTTGTTATGAGAAGTGGCATCATGAACTGCACAATGTTTTCCTAAGAATGTGAACTCATGAGTTCTGTCCTTAGCATCTAGACAAAACAGGTGTTCCCTTGCTTTCCATTGTATTTACATGTTGTGCTTATTTGGACGAGCACCGAATTAGTCTGTAACACCCTAAATTTTACCTCTTTTGAAAATAGAATAAAATGATTTGTTTATGCATTTTTGTGCACATGAAATATAGGAAAAAGAACATTTTTCATTAAAATTTAATATAGGGTTTAGAAACATGGTTGAGCATTCATGCTGGTGCATTGGATTTATTTTGTGATGATTGGTTTTGACTGAAATTAAAAAGGATTTCGAAATCCATTTAAAAAAGGCTATTTAAAAGTTGTTTAAATAATAGAAAATGTATTTTTCTTCCTACTCGTCTCTCTTCCTGGTGTTTTGGCCCGTGGCCATTTCCTTTGCTCTCGGGCCTGGCATCCTTTGGCCTGCTCGGTTTTGGTCCTGTCCTGGTTCAACAAGCAACCCAGGCGCATCATCTCCCTCACGATGGAAACAAAGCTTGCTAGTTTCCTTCATTAGAGCAGCCCGGCCGTATCCCTCCCTATCTATCTAATTTCGCAGCCCACGTGTGTCGGCGTCGCCTCATCCGACTCGTAAGCGAGCAGGACTTCGCACCGGTATAATTCGCCCCTCGATTCCCGGCCCCTTTCCTTCGATAGCGCGTGCCCATCACCTATAAAGGTCAATCTGCAGCCTAGCAGCGTCGTTTTCCTATCCAACCCTAGCGCAAGCGCTGCCGTCGCCACGGGCTCACAAGCCCTAGCTGCCTCGTCTCGTACATCGCTGTTGGACGTCTCCCCCTGTCGTCAGGTTCCACGTTCCGCTCTCTGTCTCAAGGAAGCTGTCGACGTCCACCATCAAGCGCCCTAGCTTGTGTTGCTGCCGACCATCGAAGCCATCCCTACGACCTGTCACCTGTGGTGTTTCTCCGTCGTTGCCGAGCCTGGCACCAAGGAACCTGATCGTCTGCCGTATGCGGATGGTGAGTTCTTGCTTGTTTTCTTGTCTCTCACATCTACTCAACGTCGGTGCATGCATGTTCATCTCGTCCAGGTTGTTGTCTTTGTTTAACCTATCTCTTGTGGCATTAGATCACTGATCTCGCCGACATGTTGTGGAACGTCACCGTCCGCTCAATCGAGCAGTATGCCGTCTCCGTTCCTCTTCTGATCGATTTGAATTCTAGGTGAGCACTCCTCATGTTCCTCGACCTTCTTGTTCCTTTCTCAAGTCAACCTGTACTGCGTATACGCTGTTTTCATCGAGCTGCAGCAAAGCTCCAAAGCAAACCGTGGTTTCGATTCTAATTTAGCTTGATGACATCATATGATGATGTCATTTGTTTTCTTGCCGATTTCCTTTAGAAAATAAAAAGCCAGAAATACCATGGTAATACACGTACCTCTAAACCACCAGACCTATGCTTTACCATGTGCAACATCCTCTGGATGTTCCAGCCAGTCATATATGTCTATCATACGTACGCATTTCATCGGCATATATTGAGCAGCACCTAGTCTACCTACACACGTATTATTAAGTCTTCTATAATTACCTTTCATCATCATGGAACTGAATGATGACGACGGACTGTCATGAGAACGATATGCTGAGATGATAATGTGGGTTAATGGGTTAAGCATAACGTAATGCTAAATAAATGCTAAAACTTTGACTTACTAAAATGCTTACCGCAGTTAAACCAGTGTCAAGCTTTCTGAGCCTCATAACCCCATGTTATGCTTGCGGAGTTCGACATGGACTCATCCTTGCTATTTCCCCCACACCTCAGGAAGAAGTTAGGCTTGTGATCAACCAGTCAGTCGGTCCCTGTGGAGTCTACACCAGAAGATTGAAGAGTTTTTCCGCTGTTTGCTAGCTGAGGTTATTTGCTTTTATATTATGTTCGTTATATTTTAAGCATTGTGAATTGATACTATCATTTATTTGTAAACTATATGTGAGATTTGACTTCCAGGGCTCACATATAGCATCATCTAGTTTTGTTCTTAAAACCGGGTGTGACATAGTCATTGCGACTTTATGTTGGAATTCGCCCACCACATGTCAGGTGATAGAGCACACACTTTAATTAAAACAATAAATGTTGTAGTATGCATGTTATCTGTGTTGGACCATATATATATATATATATATATATATATATATATATATATATATATATATATATATATAGCTCTTGAGGAACGAAACATCAAGTCCAGACATTATTCCGAAGTGGTTAATAGGTAGGCTCTTTCAGTTCCAATGTGTTCACACAACAAAAGTTTCTTGTGAGTGGTAGGCCTATGAGGCATCAGGAACACTTGAGAACGAATCCAGACCACACAGAGTGAGGCTATGGGTGTAGCTAAGGCTGCACAAAAACCTCCTAACTCGCCGTGCTCCTGACGGTGTAGAGCTGCTTCCCGAGCCTGTTCAAAGGGTTGTGCTGCATCAACGGCGGCATCCACGATGGGTAGGGTGCGTGGTTTCTTTAGACAAATATATAGCATATGCAAATGGGGATGTAGAAGATATGAAGAACCGTGCACCTTGGCGGAGTCAAAGGTGAACGAAGGGAATTATGGATGTAATAAGTATCTGGATATTGTTGCTAATGCTGATAAGGTTTGCAAGGCATCAGGATGACACATGTGACCACTTTGGAGTGAATGACTAGTAAGGAAAAACAAGGTTTGGCGTCAGGCAGGACTGCAGGAGCGAAAGGTTGAGGTGGCATAGTTACTGGAGTAGGCTCTGTTACCTAGATGTATGCCGGTGTACATTCGCAAGGATGGAAGAACAGATTGAGTCAGCACATGCACAGCTGTATCTCGTGCATGTTATTACTGGAGTAGGCTCCTCTGACCGGGCCCAAAACAATTTTTTGATTCGTTTCAATCCTCCTCGGCATGCAGACCTCAAAGGAAGTAAAACAATATCTTAAGGAATTATTTTCTATGGGCCTGTAAAATAGAACATTATTGCTCGCCCATCATTAATAAACGTGAACCTTTCCAAACAAATGCAGAACAATAACTGTGGTAGATGTGTCAAAACTTCAAACAAACTATTTTTACTAATTGACTGCTGGCATACTTGCCATAATGGAAAAGGTTCATAATGCTCGCATTCTCTATCACTTCCATACAGTGTTTCAGCTGTTTGAGGGGTGCCTTTGAACATGGTACATTTCTCAAAGGAGTTATCCTCGTAGATAAGAAGGGGAAGGGTTTGGGCATACATATATGTTGAACATACACAAGTTACATTGGGAATGGGGAGATGGGCTCAGTGGTTTAGAGGATGGAAAGAGAGGAAAGGATATGTGCATTCGCAATTGAGGAAGCACCTGGTCACGTAGTTCTTGCAATTGATTAGTTAGGTTACCATGCATCAGAAATTAAGTGTTTAATTTTTAGTGCCTCGTTTCAAAATTCGAGTCCCATTGTAGGGCGCCTCAATATAGAGCCGCCCCTACTGTGGACCGCATTAGGGGCGGCTCGTGATTGAACCGCCCCTAGTAATAGTAGGCGCGGCTCGTAACACCAGCCGCCCCTAATGTGGTCAGTATAGGAGCGGCTCGTATGGTGTCTCACTATAGGGGCGGCTCGAAAAATGAACCGCCCCTAAGGTAAACGGCTGGCGTTCTCTTAGTAACCTTTTGTAGTAGTGGGAGTGGCAATGCCGGCAATCAGGGGTCGAGAGCAGAGGGAGGCAGGAGATGTGACAATCTGGTTTTAGCAGCTGGCAGGCCAGGGGTGGTGGAATTTTTAGTTAAGTCGATGAAAAGGCATGGGTGGAACTTTTATTTCAAAAAATTGCGACCCAACTTATAACTCGGCGTCGCCAAGACGCTGAACACGCTCTTTGTGGCCGTTTGGCCTCATAGGTCGTGTCATAGCGTCAGTACTAGATGTTTACTTTATGTAATATAGACCTAAAGATCTTTTTACCAGAATAGTCTAGCGATGGCTGCTTCCTTGACCTCCTTGGCCGCTCAAATGACACAATCAACCAATCTCACGTCGTCTCCATCGGGGCGACTCCGGGGTGACCTGGGCCCCCGCCGCCGACCACCCACCAGCTATGATGGCGGCCGCGAGGCCCTAAGTCACGCACACCAGTCCATCAACAAAGGTCACACATTCCTCCTTTCTCGCCAATGGACGCTACCGCCCCCACTGCTCCCGCCCGCCTCTTCCTTCGCAACTCCACCCCGTCCCCAAACCCTAGCAGCGCGGCGTGGCTGCTCAAGCGCAAGCCCCCCGTCCCCGCTCCCTCATTCACCCTTGACCCCTTCCTTTGACCAAAGTCGAGGGTGACCTAGTGCCGATGACGGCTGGGTGGCTCCCGGTGATGGCTTGGTGGCTCGGCGGAGGCGGATCCACGCCTCGGGTACCTAGACCCGCCACCTCCGGTCCGTATCTCTGCCGCCGGTGTCCCAAAGATCTTTGTGGAATGGGTGCCGGGCGGCGGCACAAAGGGGCGGCGACGCAAGAGGCGCCTACCACCTCCCCCCCACGCGGATGAAGGCACGGTGCAGTCATGGGATCCCTATGCGGCAAAGACGCCCTTGCAGTCCTGAATGAGCAGCCGAGGGCTCAAAAAGTGGGGGGCGGACAACGTGTTCCGTGACTCCTCGCTCGCCCCCAATGTCGTTCCCAGCCGTCTCCAATCGCTAGGCACGCACGGCGAGGATGTATGCGGACCAAACGGCGTCGTCGCCCTGGTCGAGGTGTGGCGCATTTGTCCATGGGTTGAGGAGCTTGGCAAAAGTTGTGCACAGCTTGACTGTGCGGCCGACGATGACACCGTCCGGTGTTGTTCACCTCGTTGGAGGCGTCGGTGTAAATTCCTCACCCAAGTGAACCTTCGGCGTCGCTGGTGCTCCCGGTGGCGGCGTTGCTACCACGTCGGCGGAGACGGAGGTCCCTATGCGGTCGCGCGAAGATGCATCCCTTCGTCGTCCTTGTTGCTGCTCTCTTCGTGTCCAGCTACAAAGTCGTGCTTGGTCCATTCGGTGGTGCGCCCGGGTATTCGACGGAATGCCCAACCACCAATGAGGATGTGTACGTGTCGGTGCACACCTCCCGTCGTTCTGGGCGAAGTCTCATCGGCTCCGCGATGTGTGGCAGCGGCCAGCGCTATCGGTCGCGCCTCCCTTCATCGCTGGCGAAGTCCGAGTGGCTCCACGACGTGTGGCGGCAGCTGGCACTGTTGGTGCGGCGCCTCCGTCGCCGGATGCGGTCTAAGCAGCTCCGCGGCGTGTGGCGGCTACCGGTGGTTTCGGTGTGCACCTCCCCGCCAACGCTGGCGAAGTCCGCGTGGCTCCCACGACGTGCCGCGGCGCACGGCAGCGGCAGGCACGACAACCAGCGACCTCGTCCGACGGCATGTTCTGGGAAAAAGCTCGCCCGGATTACTCGGCCAGTGACTAATCTTCTTCTTGAAGGCGCCGCCGAAGAACCTTCTGTATTCCTCCTGCTTTGGCCACCCCGCTCAACTCCTTAGCACAAAGACTCAAGCGAAAGGTTTTCCAAGCTCTGGGCGATTGCTTGGCTGATGAAGGTGGCGTCGTCTCGTCATCCACCTCCTTGGAGGCAACGTTGGAGAGTTCATGTGTTCGGGCGTTGTATCTTTTGTGTATTTGTGTGGTGCCTCATTTGGTTTTAGTCCGGTTTTCCAGCATTAACTGGACGACCGGGTTCTTCCGGTTCCCTAAAAACATGGACTTTTTTTGAAATATAAGTAGGTGGGGAAGCCCCCAAAAAAAACCTCCTTGGGCGCTCATCTAGCGCGTTCTGTAAATTCTAATCCTTCTTAGGGATCCACACACTCGTAGGTATTCCTAAAAATTAACTGGACCTCAAAACTGCGACCAGTACCATAATATAATCTGAACCCCTGGCCCAAGAAAATTTCTTACTCTTGTCACGTTGTCGTGGCTTATTCTGACTCAAGTCATGATCGCCGTTTTCGTCCAAGACAACAACAATAATACGTACGTAGTATATATACTCTCTGGCCTGCCTATATGTCCGTCCGTATCAACGAAGTCATATAACTCGCCTCGCCGTCAGCTCCCCGCGTTTGATCCAGTATCGATCTGTTCCTGCCTCCACCTCCGTCGTCGACCATGTCATCTCCCAGGAGAGCCATCGTCGTCGATGGCGCCATGGCTGTTCAACGCGTGCCGCAGCTTCACATCTCTCCGGGCGCGCCAGGTGACAGGCACGCATCTGCTGCGCATGGAGGGCTACTCCACCGCCAACCATATGGTGCAGAAAGACGAGGGCATCGAGTCCCGCACCTTCAGCGCCGGCGGCTACGCTTCTTCCCCAACGGCGGATCAGCCACCGCCGTTGAGCTCGAGCTCGTGAAGCACAAAATCGACGACGACGTGGTGGCCGCGTACGGGCTCAGCGTCCTGGACCGTGATGGCAGGCGGCCTTAAGCTACAGCGTCGGGCCACAGCGGTTCAACGGAGATTGCAGGTACAAGCACCGTGTGGACGTCCTGGTCACGCCAGAGGAGCGGCAGGCGGCGCTACACGCCTCGTCGAGGGCGACCACGACACCCTCCGTCCGTCGGTGTGACCTCTCCGTGACGAGGTTCGACAAGGAGTCCCGCCTCAAGTGGTATCTTAGGAAATTGCTAGACTAAACAAATTCCTCTACGTCGAAACCATTGGCGGATTATTAGTTCATGTTCTCCAAACTTTTGTATATGCCTAGATTGCAGTGTTAACTATGTGTTTTATTATTATATTTACGGTGTGAGTCAGTCGCTTTGTAATGATAGTTCAAATAATACAATGATAACGTTGGTGCTCGATAGAAGCGTGTTATACGTTGCTTAAACTATTCTAGTTAATACGACGATACATAAATTACAAAAAATGAGCACCTTTGTCAAGGTTCCATGATAAGAAACCTAACCACCTAAGGTACCCTCAATTCACTGTATACAGCATATATTTGTCTGTGCTGGCTCCAAACAGGTCAAACTGTCATCTTCTTATGGAGAGTCAGCATATACTGCACTTCGCTATAATTGTGTCAACAAGTGTCAGCATGTAGTTGCATTAGGATTTACCATTTGTAACTAATAATGACACGTTTACATTAGCGTAGAATCAGGCACAACTTCCGCCTGCTGCGCCTCGCCAGCCTAGAGGGCCTGTGCCCACAGCGCCAGTACCGCATCGTGGCTTGGTGGCTGCGATCTTCGCCGCAGACCCGTTCCGCAAAAAGGCTTCGATACGCTCGTCATGCTCGTCTCCTGGGAGGTCTCCAAGGAACGTAACCGGCGCACATTCGACAACACCTTATCCTTGCCGGCACAGCTGCTAGAGAGGATCAAGACCCAGGTGGAGGAGTGGTTCTCGGCAGGCTCCTGCGTCCCTGCACCGCTACTCGTCGCGGTCCAGTAGACCAGTCCTAGCTTTCAGTCGCCGCTAGAGCCGGCGATACACGTTTATGTGTGACCACGGTGTACAATGGCAACTCACTAGCGAACACAGTGGATGTAACAAAACGTTTGATTTGCGTTAATGCAGTAGTGCACAATGCATGCTGTCAAAAGAAATCAGGGTACAACGAGGATGTTCACGTTGGTTCTCTGACCACTTCTGCATCCACCTTTCAAAAAATGAGAATAACGGCGCACCATGAAGTTGTGCAACCGTGGCGTGGTTGAGGGCCATTAGGTAGTGTATTTGTTTGAGTCATTGCACTGCAAGCAGTGTAATAAGCATTCACAGAGTCACCACCGGCAGGGGCCACGATGTCACCGAGTTCCTCTCCGGAGTCTCGGTTCCAACACAAGAGCTAGCGCTTACGTGCTCAATAGGAACCCTAATTTGAGACTCCTACGTACTTCAGATACCGAACGTGACATGACTCTTGAGTCGTCGTAACCCAAGGAAACTCACGGAGCCGTTACATACGTGATCACCAAGCAATAACAAGTATATAATCTAATGTAGATAGATAAAAACAAGTATTCTACATACACGCCAGCTAGGGCCTATACCCCTAGGTGTATACGTCGTGATCTCATCTGTGTTTGCTACCACGATCTCCGCCGGCCTGCTGCGATCGAATCATGTCGTCTTCCACCGTTGAGCCGCTGCCGTCGCTGGGCAACTCGTGGCGCCGCTTCCGCGACGCGCTGTCCTTCTCCTCCGTCCGAGTGCACCAAGACACCGGCACGCACGTCTTCTGCGTGGGCCACTACTCTCGCGTCGAGGGCAAGGTGTGCCCCAGCGAGTGCATCGAGTCCAGGTTCCGGGCCGGCGGCCGCAAGTGGAAGCTCCTCTACTACCCCAACGGCCACGACGACGGCAAGGACGTCACGGTCAAGCTCAGGCTCGTGGCCAATGAGCTACAAAGGGCCACCGCCGAGTACCGCGTCAGCATCCTCGGCGGCGACGGCAAGCCTGTGCACAGCTGTGCCGTGGGGCCGCGGAGCTACAACGGCAACGGGTTCTTGGAGGGGCAAGGGCTTTGAGGTGCTGGCCACGGGCAACGAGCAAACTTCGGCACTGCGTCGGCTCAAGGATGACAGCCTCGTCGTCCGCTGTGACGTCACGGTGCTGAATATCAACCAGGAGTCCAGGCTCAAATTCTACCTTCGTCAGTTATGGACCAACGCATATGCAATAGCTTTGCTAGAACTAGCTAGACCTAGACGTCCTTAGTATATGAAAATTAGTATCTGTAACAACTAGCACTATGGATTTCATATATAAATAAGTATACGAAAATTGCATGTCGTCCTTAGGATATGTGTCATGATGCTGTAGTGGTTTCTGTTGCTACAAATAGGCATTTGATTTGTCAGTTTGTTAAGCTATTGGTAAGGGACGATGCAATGATGACTACTATCTCTTCATGCACCCAGCTTCTCAACTTCATCTTCCTTCGTTGTAGGCAATGGATCAATAATCACACACAAATATACACGGTGGCTAGCCTAAGAATCAAGATTGAGATCAACAACACGTATAAACACTCTGAACTGGCAACTGTCGATAGGGTTTTGAGACAGTAACTACTACATAAACAAACTTCCGTGGCGGGCAAAATTGATTTTCCGTGGCGGTTTTCCTGCCCGCCACGGACGTAGGGTCACGTAAAAGATGAGAACCGGTGGCGGTCTTTTTTGCCCGCCACAGTTAATAGAAAAAAATAATAAAAAAGACTACAGCCCACCGGGCCCATCTAGGCCCAAACGGGCCCAGTGTCTGGCTACGGTGGATCCGCCCGCCCGCCACCGCGATCCGCATGGAGTTACGCCACCGCGTGGATCGGCTCGAGCTTCGCCGCCGCCCGGCGGCGCGTATGGTCTCGACCTCGAGCTTCGCCCCGCCCGTGGATCTGCGTAGACCTCGCCGCCCACCACGTGGATCAGCCACAATCCGGCGGAAAGAAGAGCCGCGCCGCCCGGAACCGCCCTCGAGCCGCGGGAGGAGCGCCCGCGGGATCCGCCCTCGGGGCGCGGGATCCGCCGCTTGCTCTGCCGGGAACCGCCCTCGAGCGGGAGGGCGCCGCCGGGATCCGCCCTCGGCGCCCGGGATCAGCCGGGCCGCGGGATCCGGTGGGGCCGGCCGCCGGGATCTGGCCGCGCTCATCCCGGGTGGGAGGGGCGGGCAGCCGCCGGGAGGAAGAAGGGGAGGCGGGCCGCCGCCGGAGGGGAAAGGGTGGGAGGGGCGGGCTGTTGGGGGGGAGCGGGGGAGAAGTGTCGGGCTCAAGAGTGAGTGAACCTAGAACAGTGAAGTACTGGTATATATACTTGTGGCCAGGAAAATGGGCTCTTGGGCTGATATGTTGGGCCTTATTTACCGTGGCGGGCAAATTACAAAAACCGCCACGGTTAATCGATTAACCGTGGCGGTTATTTTACAATGTCCGCCACGGTTAATAAGGATTAACCGCGGGCGGTTATTTTACAATGTCCACCACGGTTAATCGATTAACCGCGGCGGTTTTCCCCTGACCGGAGGGTGCTAGGCCACCTATTTTCCGTGGGCGGTTTCTCAAATGCCCATCACGGAAAAAAAAATCGGAACACCACGTAAAATCAATTTTGTAGTAGTGAGTGTCCCTTTGCGCTTCACAAATGTTCAAATGAATGTGCGGTTACAACACAGCAGAGGCGCTAACAAGCTCCTTTTACATTATTACATTACTTATACAAGTAGCTTTAACTGAGACGTGTAGCCAGTTTCTTTCCGGTAGTGTTTGTTTCTGCGGCTACACAGCGAAGAGTTTGTTGTCGTATCCAAAACGTCCGAATTCACCCCGGCCACTGCGTGGATTCTTACATTGGACCAACACGTGTGCACCAGGGTCTCATACGAGGGTAATATAAAACATGCATATACATCGTCTTTCCTCAGAGAAAAAACAAAGACTACGACCTATATATCTCTGCTAATATATCCATCATCAACACAGCAACCAGCATCAGCATGTCTTCATCGCCGGATCCGATGGCGGCGCTAGGAGACGCATGGCGCCGTGCTCGCGAATCGTTCTCCTTCACCTCGATCCGCGGGCGGGAGGTGACAAGCGCGCACCACCTCCACATCGGCGGCTACTCCACGATCAACAACATGTACGAGCATGGCAAAGGCGTGGTGTCCAAGCCATTCCACGCCGGCGGCCACCGGTGGAAGCTCACGTACTACCCCAACGGCTACGCGGCATCCACGACCGGCCACCCCGGCGTGCTGCTGAGCCTGATGGAGAACCGCTTCTTCGGCAAGGCAGCGGATGCCACAGCGGCGCACAGCGTCAGCGTCCTCGACCGCGACGGCAACCTGCTGTACAGTCGGAGCGTGGAGCCCGAGAAGTATAGTCTCCACGACAGATCGCGTGGCCCGAGGAGCATCTGGATCGATGTCATGGATGCTACCACGGCTGAGGAGACCAAGGAGGTGCTTCGTCGGCTCAAGGATGACAGCCTTGTCGTCAGGTGTGAGGTCACGGTTCAGAGGTCGGAGAAGGAGTCCAGGCTCAAGTGGTTGCTTCGAAGGTTTCTAGACTAGAATACAAACCAGCCCAGACTATGTTCTGGAGCTTTTTTTTGGAGCTTCATGCAGAGACGCAGACCTATCTTACTATGTTGTCGTTAGTTTCATGTTTCAAGCTGTACAAGGAACGTGTCATGCACAGAGATGCAGACAAGTGTTACTAAGTTCTTGTTTAGCTTAATATTTTATATTAGATCCAGATCAATCTTACGATTTCGAGGACTTATATAATGTCCTCAATGTTATCATACTTTTATTATCATGCATTGGCGCCTTGTAGCATTGGCAGTATAATGCAGATTTGGCCACCATTCATGTGTTGTTATTCCACCATGCATCTTTGATAAGTTTGGCATGCCGGAGAAGTTATCACAAGTAGGTCCATCGTTTTCCAACAACTCACCCACGATATGGAAACGTGTCCTGCCTTGCCTGCTGCGAACACATGGTTGATTTATGTCACATGTGTTTTGTTTTGTGATTGAGTGATTGTCAACGGTCAACATTTTAATTCTATTTTATTTTATTCTTTATGCTTCGGCTATGTTCACCGGCACACGTGGAGTGTGTCGAAGACGTATCCCTTGGTTCGTGTTGTACAGGTGTGGAGCTCGGAGATGGTAGCTGACGGCGAGGTGAAGGGGCCAAGGAGGACGTGCCGGGCCGACGGACCGCGGAGGTGAAGGACGGACGTGAGGTTTGGACCGAGGGACCGGATCGCCGGGTGGCTAGCCATGGTGGCTGACATCCGGGACATCGGCGAATGCAAGAGGGCGTGGCGGGACCGTGTCTATCGGGTCAAGACGGGCGTGCGGCGGCGAAGCGGGGAGCTCGGATGACTTGGCGACTTTCGGGCGGTCAAGACGGCGATGACACGTGTCGAGGAGGTTTGGTGGTTTGTCCTCAAAACCATCGGTGCGGGTTTAGTGGTTTGGGCCTCAAAACCACGGGCGCGGGTTTGGTGGTTTGGGCCTAAAACCATCGGCGGGTTTCACGGGTTTGGGCCTCAAAACCCGGGAGGACGTTCCGGTGGACGGAAGGACGGCGCGTGGCGGCATCTGGGAGATTGCGTGGGGCAAGGCTGCAGATGAGGAGGCGCGGCGGTCGTCGGATCAAATTATCCCGAGTCGGACTAAATTAGCCTTAGGGTTAGCGGTTCGGCTCTTATGTATCTAGGGGTAGTTTGGGAAAGAGGGTTTCAGACTATATGTGGAGGATGACAACCTCCTCCCTCTTTGCCTCTTTCATTTTCGTTTTCCCTTTTAGCTCTAGGTTTTTATTTTCCTAGCACATGTGAGAGAGGCCAAAATACCTGAAAAATTCGTGCTTGTATCTCTGTGATTTTTTGAGGGAAGGGCAGCCCCAATCCTGCCTGTATCCTCCGGGATTCATCACTTTGTCTGTGATTTTGTCGCTGCGATTTTCGTCCAGTTTCCCCCGTCTTTCGTCCTCTGAGCGTGATCTGATTTTCCTGATCTTTGAGTTTGATTTGAGCCACGATTTTCTCAGCGTAGCTCACCTAGATCATGGAGATTGCCTGGGAAGATTTTGGGATCCAGCTGTTTTGATTTGGGACGGGCTTTATCGATTTCTGGTTCCTGCCTTTCTGTTTGTCAGGTTCCTCGTGCTGTTCTTGGCGGCCGTGCTATTCTTGGCCGTGGTTGGTTTTTCTGGTTCAGCAGCCTGGCGTCGTGAGCCCAGCACCAATCGGTGCTTGCCCTTCGTCCAGCAGCAGCTAGCAAGTGCAAAGGATTAATCGAATTGTTTTTGTCTTCTCCGCCCGGCAAGCAATTCTGTCTTTTGTTCCTTCTCAGTGCTGTGCGCTGTGTTCTTAATCTTCAAGCAAATCGACAGGAGCTGCAGCAGGCGCTCGGCAACTACACTTCAGCAAGGACATCAGCCATATTTCAGAGTTTTGGTAAGTAGGTAAGCAGTAGCTCCTTAGAAAGGTTCAGATTTGTTAGGAGCACTTGCCCAGGTTCTTGATGCCATCGATTTATCTGTCATTTAGTTTGAGCGGCATCTTCAGTTGACTTGAGCACTAGCAAGTAGCAGCTTGTATACATCTTGGGAAATTGATTTGTGACGTCCTTTTCTATCTATTGTGCTTGGATTAGTTTAATTAAGTTAGCCTCTAGCAGCAGCTTGTCATTCTCTGTAGATTGCACATCGTTGTCAGTCAAGCACTGCAGTCTAGCTAATTTCAGCAAGTGTAGCATCTCGTATTTGTCTTGGAGCATTAATTTATTTAATTGACAAGAGTAGTATTCATGGTTTACAAAGATTGCTTCTTGCTGTGTACGTGTTCCTATTCTGCAGGTTCGTGATTCGCTGGCTGTGCTCTCTGTCAGCCCAAGCTGCTAGCTGCGTTTGTTTCCTTGAGCTGCAGTTGTGCTTCGATCGGTTCTCAGTCTGAAACATCAATTCGGCAGCAGTGCTTTAGTTCGTTTGTTGTTCGCAGCAGCTTGAGCTTTTATCAGTCCCAGTGTTCACGTGTAAACTCCTCCAAGTGCTAAGCTTGCTTGTCTGAGATTTGTTTAGCAAATTCCTGAAATATCTCTTCCTAGCTACAGTGCATGAATTAGTTTAATCGAGTTGCACGTCGATTTCAGCTTCAAGTCTCTTGCCTGCTGGTGATTTGATTTTGGCTTTCCTAGCTATCACTTTCAAGCTACAGGAGCATTCATTGCTTATTCACAGCTTGAGTGCTGAACTGCCGTGGCTTGAGTTTGATTTTCTCTCTTGCTAATTGATCCACGGTTTTATTCATTCGAGCTCCGATTTGAGATCCGAGTTTTGCGATTGACTCTTTGAGCCTAACACTTCTTGTTTGATATCTTGCTACTAGTTAGCACGCAGCGTATCACTCGTATCTTTGTGAGTTAAGCTTTTGAGGTTGGGGGTTGAGCCGATAACCTCAAATTGAAAAGGAAAATTGAGGCTCCCATTCACCCCCTCTCGGTCGTCGTTTCGGTCCTTCAATTGGTATCGGAGCAGGTTAAGGATCATATCCACCTTAATCGGTTCTTGATCCACAGAAGGCGACATGGAGAGGTTTGGTCACTTTGGTGGCAAGCCTCCTGAGTTCGATGGCACCAACTATCCCTATTGGAAGATTAAGATGCAAGCACATCTTATGGGGATAGATTGGAGAGTATGGGAGATTGTCGAGGATGAGAACTACCAAGTGCTAGCCGCTTTCAGTGGGTGAGGATCAAATAGCCCAACACAATGCCAACAACCGAAGCGAGGAGCGTCTTGTTCTCTAGCCTCAAAGACACCGAGTTTGAGAGAGTTGTCACTTGTGAGACCGCTCGTGAGGTGTGGAAGACACTAGAGAGCTACCACGAGGGAACCCCACAAGTCAAGGCCCGCCTATATGAGACCTACAAGAGAGAGTACAACAACCTAATCCAACTTGATGGCGAGTCCATCGATTCTCTCTTTGCTAGGTTTGGGGCGATCTGCAACAAGCTTTCGGGGCGAACAAGCCGTCGGAGAGGCTTGACGAGCACGAGAAGGCGTGCGGCTCTTGTGCGCCTGGATCGGAAGGTGTGGGATGTGAAGGTGTCGCGATCATGGAGTCGCCAACTACGACACCCTCACACCCGACGAGCTCTACAAAGAAGCTCAAGTCCTCGAGATCGAGGCTCGGATCCAGCGGCCGGAAGAACCCATCTACACCGAATGTTGCTCTCGTCTCGGGTAAGGGTAGTTCTAGTTCTTACGCTAACCCTTCACGAGATATCGTTTGCCTTGTCTTCTTTGGTGTGCGTGACGGAGGAGCGATGGAGAGCCTTGGGGATGATGAGCTGGCTCTAGTCATCGGCCGGTTCTCGCGGTTCCACAACAACCGCTTGAACCGTCGGCGTGGCGGTGCACCCAAGGGAGGATGCTTTTCGAGTGTGGTGATCCGGACCACTTTGTCGCCAAGCGTGCCCCAAGAAGAACAAGGACAAGTACTCGGCGAAAGTACTACTCCAACAAGCACGACTCCGACAAGCGCAAAAGGACAAGCGCGAGTACATCTCCGGCAAGTACAAGTCCAAGAAGGGCTTCGACAAGGAGGCGATCAAGAAGAAGTACCTCAAGCGTGCCAAGGAGAACAAGGACGCCTTCTTCGCCTCCCTCGGCGACCTCGACAACGATGGGCAAGCTTCCTCGGCGGCGAGGAGTCCGAGCGCAAGATTGAAGACAAGCTGAACGGACTTTGCTTCTTCGCCGACTCCAAGCACGGGGGCTTCTGCACCATGGCCCTCAACGGAGCGGTGACCGACAGCGTCGAGCCACACGGCAGCGACTCTTCTTCCCCTGAGGTATCTCCTACAATCGAATCTCTCACTGATGAGGTTGACTCTTTGGGCGATGCGCTTGTGTGCCAAGAGAAGTTGCTCAAGCGAGCAGCTAGGGAGAGAAAAGGAGTACAAGGAGAAGTGGGAAATGGCTATGGTGGAGATAGAGTTGCTTAGGAAGCCTGTGGATGTGTCTGATGAGACGGAATGTGACGCTTGTGCCGTGCATATGTCTAGCATCATGTCTTTGCAATCCAAGTACTACGCTTTGCTAGATGAGCACGTTGATCCAAGGCTAAGCCTATGTTGTTGAGCGCGTGCAAGTCTTGTCTAGACTTGCGATCTGAGTTGGCAGAGAAGGCTGCCAAGCTTGCTGTGCTTGAGAAGGCCAACTCAGATAGCACCGTGCTGAAGTGTGCTAAGTGTGAAGCTTTAGAGATGGAGGTCATGTCTTGTAGGCATGACAAGGGGAGAGTCGAAGAGGAGAACAAGTACCTTCGCTCTGTCCTGAGTTGGGTGTCTAGTGGAGAGCCACAGCTTGGCATGATGATGAGTCGGTTCAAGAGGGGTCCGACACATCGGGATTAGGCTTTGCTATAGGTGGGAAGGGTGAAGTTATCTATGGCAAGGTTGGTCAAGGTAGTGGTTTGAGCTCGAGTGAGAAACCCACAAACACTCCCAAGTTAACCAAGATCACCCCACCTGAGCCTACCAAGCCCATTGTGCAAAATGGCATTCTCCAAGAGACACCAAAGACTCCACCTCCCAAACAAGTGTGGCTTCCTAAACCAAATCACCTCAAGAACCCACTTGACACTTTGCCCAAGATCCCTGAGGAAACCCTTCCTAGAGCCAAGGCCACAACAAGAGTGAACCATCCACCCAAGAGAGTGAACCAACAACCACCCAAGAGAGAGGTGAGGTATCACTGTGAGTATTGTCAGAGAGATGGTCACTTGTTTGAGTTTTGCTTTAGGAGGAAGAGGGATGCTAGGCGTCAAGTTGCGTTTGAGAACCGCGACTTGTATCACCCACCACTTGGCATGTATGAGAGGGGTGTGCGGTCGGTTCGAGAGGCGGTTCTTTGGGCCTAGAGGTAGGATGCCTCGGAGAGCTAGGCCCGCGGTTTGTGAGACCCGTGGGGTCGGTGCTCAGCAGTGGATGTTGATCCTCGCTTTGGGAGCTTTGAGTTTGACAGGAGGAGTGCACCACACTTTGTTGTGCGTGGTGAGCACTTTGGGAAGAAGGGTCATGGGATGTTTGTTGTGCCTAACACCTATCTTGGGCAAGATGGTCAACACTGGTATTCTTCCAAGTTTACTAACCCTAGTGTTGTGCCATTTGCTCATCCCATGTTTTTCCAATGATGTAGGCGACTAAGTCTTGGGTTCCCATGTTTATGCTTGTTAACCCTTTGGGATCCAAGACTTGGGTTTCTTTGTCCTCTCATGTGTAGGTACGAGGACATGGGGTGGAGAACATGTGCTTGGTGGAACTTGATCCTTTGTCGTGGTGTGATCAAGATTTGATGGTTCTCTACACCCACTTTGATGGCCTCCAAGAGGCATGCACCTTTTGTGACACCTACACATAGTCTGTGAGCTATCATATACACTCATACCTTATACATTCATGATTTCCCTACTTGTGGTATGAGATAGTTGTTTATTTGCTCACTTGTATATGACTTGCATGTATTATACTTGTATCATGCTTTTATATATTTTTTTAGCATGTGTTATCTTGTGTATTATATGCCATGCTAGCCTTTGTGCCCTTTTGTTTCCTAGTTTTCTTTTGCTAGGTGTCAATGGTTGAGGGGGAGTTGGGAGTTTGCTATCTTTTTTTTTAGGGGTAGTTTTGTAGTTGATGTACAGTTGTAGCTTTAGGTTTGTTTTTGCTTTGTGCATCATCTTGTATCATATTGCATTCATCATGTACACTATTGCACTTTGAGCTTCTTGTTTATATTGATCACAATGAGACTATGCTCTGTTTAGTGTAACAATTACATGTTGGTGCTTATAGCTTGTGCTCTTTTACGCTTAATTGATATATGTTATGAGCAAAGTCTGTTTTTCATGAACTTGCTTAACAATGATGAATCTTGTAAAATGTTCACCATTGAGATAGTTCCTAGCATGTTTAAGTTGTTGAGATCTTTTGTGCTTATCATGTATGCTAGGTGACTATGTCTCATTCATCGAGTTATACACTTGCTTAGATGACCACATGCTTTTATTTGCTAAAATCTGAAATCTAAGCTAAGTGTATGAAAAAGATCGAGATGGGTCCATACCGTCCCACATCCAAGTCTTGGGACTGCCGCTCATTGCACTTGAGTTGAACCTAAGCTTGGTAGTGTTTGACCCGCACCAATGTCTTAAGCTTCGATTGCTCACACGCATAGGCTTGACATGGTTGATTAGTAAGGTCGACGGTTGTGGATAACCACTCGCAACATGCTTTGTCCAATGCTTGTAACCGCTGCAACTCCGATAACTTTAAAATTTCACAAGTGTTGGCTTTGTCTTTTGCATGATGTATAAACCTTGCTTGGGGTAGTTCACTTGATACACATGTGTAGCACTTGGTAGATTTCCAGCTTACTTGTGCTATGTGCTATTCTTTGTGGTGGACACCTTTTTTCCAAATGCTTAAAACTGAATCAAAATGCTTTCAAGTCATATTTTATATCTCTTGATCAGTTTGAGCACCGTGTTAAGCACTTGATTTTGTTGCCATGACACTACCTAGAGCATCTTCTCATTTGGATTGCTATAAACTTGAAGCTCCCTCATTTCATTTTCATGCATTTCATAACTTGATTAGTGCATTTGCCAACAAGGGGAGAAAGATACAAAGACAGTGGCGCATTTGTCCGGGGAGTAGCACTTTGAGCTAGATGTGTTGAGCCTTTGCCTCCTGTCTTGAGGGTCTAGCTGTTTGTGTGTGAAAGTAATTGGTTTGGAGCTGTGCTAGTGGTGTTGAGTCTGTTCTACCTCTTCTTGAGGACTAGCTGTTTGTTTAGCTTGGTTGTGTCGAGCCTTTTGCCCATGTCTTTGGGAACCAAGTTCTTGCTCCATGTTTGCTATCCAGTGATTTTGTCTTAGCTCTTGTCTAGCTTTTGTTCACTTGGATATGCTATCTTCTACCTTCTTACGTCTTTGTGTTGAATGTTGACAATGCACTCATCAAGGGGGAGATTGCGAACACATGGTTGATTTATGTCACATGTGTTTTGTTTTGTGATTGAGTGATTGTCAACGGTCAACATTTTAATTCTATTTTATTTTATTCTTTATGCTTCGGCTATGTTCACCGGCACACGTGGGTGTGTGTCGAAGACGTATCCCTTGGTTCGTGTTGTACAGGTGTGGAGCTCGGAGATGGTAGCTGACGGCGAGGTGAAGGGGCCAAGGAGGACGTGCCGGGCCGACGGACCGCGGAGGTGAAGGACGGACGTGAGGTTTGGACCGAGGGACCGGATCGCCGGGTGGCTAGCCATGGTGGCTGACATCCGGGACATCGGCGAATGCAAGAGGACGGGCGGGACCGTGTCTATCGGGTCAAGACGGGCGAGCGTGCGAGTGGGGGGAGCTCGGATGACTTGGCGACTTTCGGGCGGTCAAGACGGCGATGACACGTGTCGAGGAGGTTTGGTGGTTTCTCCTCAAAACCATCGGTCGCGGGTTTAGTGGTTTGGGCCTCAAAACCACGCTGGTTTGGTGGTTTGGGCCTAAAACCATCGGGCGGGTTTCACGGGTTTGGGCCTCAAAACCCGGAGGGGCGTTCCGGTGGACGGAAGGGCGGCGTGGCGGCATCCGGGAGATTGCGTGGGGCAAGGCTGCAGATGAGGAGGCGCGCGGTCGCCGGATCAAATTATCCCGAGTCGGACTAAATTAGCCTTAGGGTTAGCGGTTCGGCTCTTATGTATCTAGGGGTAGTTTGGGAAAGAGGGTTTCAGACTATATGTGGAGGATGACAACCTCCTCCCCTCTTTGCCTCTTTCATTTTCGTTTTTCCTTTTAGCTCTAGGTTTTTATTTTCCTAGCACATGTGAGAGAGGCCAAAATACCTGAAAAATTCGTGCTTGTATCTCTGTGATTTTTGAGGGGAAGGGCAGCCCCAATCCTGCCTGTATCCTCCGGGATTCATCACTTTGTCTGTGATTTTGTCGCTGCGATTTTCGTCCAGTTTCCCCCGTCTTTCGTCCTCTGAGCGTGATCTGATTTTCCTGATCTTTGAGTTTGATTTGAGCCACGATTTTCTCAGCGTAGCTCACCTAGATCATGGAGATTGCCTGGGAAGATTTTGGGATCCAGCTGTTTTGATTTGGGACGGGTTTTATCGATTTCTGGTTCCTGCCTTTCTCTGTTCGTCAGGTTCCTCGTGCTGTTCTTGGCGGCCGTGCTGTTCTTGGCCGTGGTTGGTTTTTCTGGTTCAGCAGCCTGGCGTCGTGAGCCCAGCACCAATCGGTGCTTGCCCTTCGTCCAGCAGCAGCTAGCAAGTGCAAAGGATTAATCGAATTGTTTTTGTCTTCTCCGCCCGGCAAGCAATTCTGTCTTTTGTTCCTTCTCAGTGCTGTGCGCTGTGTTCTTAATCTTCAAGCAAATCGACAGGAGCTGCAGCAGGCGCTCGGCAACTACACTTCAGCAAGGACATCAGCCATATTTCAGAGTTTTGGTAAGTAGGTAAGCAGTAGCTCCTTAGAAAGGTTCAGATTTGTTAGGAGCACTTGCCCAGGTTCTTGATGCCATCGATTTATCTGTCATTTAGTTTGAGCGGCATCTTCAGTTGACTTGAGCACTAGCAAGTAGCAGCTTGTATACATCTTGGGAAATTGATTTGTGACGTCCTTTTCTATCTATTGTGCTTGGATTAGTTTAATTAAGTTAGCCTCTAGCAGCAGCTTGTCATTCTCTGTAGATTGCACATCGTTGTCAGTCAAGCACTGCAGTCTAGCTAATTTCAGCAAGTGTAGCATCTCGTATTTGTCTTGGAGCATTAATTTATTTAATTGACAAGAGTAGTATTCATGGTTTACAAAGATTGCTTCTTGCTGTGTACGTGTTCCTATTCTGCAGGTTCGTGATTCGCTGGCTGTGCTCTCTGTCAGCCCAAGCTGCTAGCTGCGTTTGTTTCCTTGAGCTGCAGTTGTGCTTCGATCGGTTCTCAGTCTGAAACATCAATTCGGCAGCAGTGCTTTAGTTCGTTTGTTGTTCGCAGCAGCTTGAGCTTTTATCAGTCCCAGTGTTCACGTGTAAACTCCTCCAAGTGCTAAGCTTGCTTGTCTGAGATTTGTTTAGCAAATTCCTGAAATATCTCTTCCTAGCTACAGTGCATGAATTAGTTTAATCGAGTTGCACGTCGATTTCAGCTTCAAGTCTCTTGCCTGCTGGTGATTTGATTTTGGCTTTCCTAGCTATCACTTTCAAGCTACAGGAGCATTCATTGCTTATTCACAGCTTGAGTGCTGAACTGCCGTGGCTTGAGTTTGATTTTCTCTCTTGCTAATTGATCCACGGTTTATTCATTCGAGCTCCGATTTGAGATCCGAGTTTTGCGATTGACTCTTTGAGCCTAACACTTCTTGTTTGATATCTTGCTACTAGTTAGCACGCGTATCACTCGTATCTTTGTGAGTTCGCTTTTGAGGTTGGGGTTGAGCCGATGACCTCAAATTGAAAAGGAAAAATTGAGGCTCCCATTCACCCCCTCCGGGTCGCCGTTTCGGTCCTTCACCTGCCTACCTCTGGACTCTATTCCATGAAACACCCAACGAGCATGCACATTATGAAAGATATAGGAGTACACAACAGTGATCCAGCTGCTGGTCCTCGAAGTAGTATACTATTTCGGGCTCTAAATGAAATCATTACATTTTTTGTTTTGGCTGTTTCCCCATCCAAAAAGAGAGACGAACGGCAAGAGTTACTACCGCACGCACGGCCTCCACCGAGCGCCCTTCGAGAAGCGCCGGTAGATTCTTCCTCTACCGAGAGCGCTGCTCGGTAGATATTGCTCTACCGAGAGCCCTACCCTCGGTAGATATTGCTCTACCGAGAGCCCTACCCTCGGTAACGCGACGCCCTGTACAGTCTGCCTCTATCGAGCCATCGCTCCGCAAAGAATCACCCTCGATGGAGTTGACGCCCAGCGTCTACGTCATCGTCGACGGCGCCCTGCCTTCAACTCTACCGAGCGGTGGGTTGGTGCTCGGTAGAATATGGTCACTCTACCGAGCGCCAATATTCTTGCCCTCGGTAAATATATTTTGCCGACAGCCTTTGTCATGGCTCTCGGCAAATTGACCGTAATTTTTTTTAGTTTTCTGATTTCTCATTCCACCTTGACAAATACAATTTAAAACAAATCACATATATATCACATCCATAAAACTTGCATAATTAAAAACGTGCATAGTTTAGAACAAGTCACATATATATCACATCCATGCAAAGTTGCATAATTTAAAACGTGCATAATTTAAAACAAGTCACTACAATCAAACGATGTTCTACTACAAGTGCATGTTTACTAGTGCCGGTTTTGAAATAACTGGGTGAAGTGTAGGTCACCGATGTTGCAACCACAATTCTTTCAAATGTGCAACAAAGTTCTAACTAATACATCTTCCTTTGCTTCACAACTATGACGACATGGTGTGTCGACGACAGCTTAACTGAGCCGGGCGTGTCAATGGGTCTCGAATCTTACGGGCAACCACTTTGCCTGATATCCATCTCTAGTGAGTGTTGGCATTGGATTAGCCCAGGTCCAAATATAACCCAATGCCGACATTGCTTGGGTTAGAATTGATGCATAACTACACCCAGCATAGGTTATGTCATACGATTGAACCTGTAATTATTGGGGAAAAAATTATGAGAACATATCGAGATTACCATATCATTTTTAGATATAAGCTAGGTGATAAATTAACATCAGATTACCACATCATTTCGCGTTCATCCGATCCAGGTTTGCAGCCAATCCTTCAACATCATCCCTCAAGTCCCTACTATTAGCTGTCATCGGTAAAGAGGAGAATGTGGGAAAAGTGTACCGAATTTCTTTAAGCTTGTGTACACTTCCCATGACAGCATATTTTTGTGCAACCGACGCTGGTCCGCAGGTGCTTTCATTCCAGCCTCGAGATTTGTATGGGAATTCTAGTTCTCCTCCTCGAGCGTATGGAAAAGCTAATTTGACATTAGATTTGTCGAATTCAATTGACTATTAAGATCATGATAGTGTTGGACGTCCACTTGCTGAACCCCAAAGTACGAGAGACAGTGTTTAAGCCAAGTGATTTGGTCAATTGGCTGCAATACATTTAAAATTCATATAAATGATACATATACAAATATATTTGACAAGTTAATTATACAAATACTTACTATTATTGGAACATTTTCCGCTATGGTGGGCATACAACTTGGATCGAGGTCAAATCCTGGGTCATTACATGGCCACAAAAACCTATGACTTCCGGCGGTGGAAGATTATGTCCAACCATCTAACATAAAGATATAGAAGATTATGCCCACGTGACCTCCCTTGCCGTCAATTCGGCCGGCCGCGCCTTCCTCGCCTCCCATACTCGCCCATCTCCGCGCCGCCCCTCGCGCCCGCGCACCCGTCCATGCTCGCCCGCCCCGCCCGTGAAACCCGGCCAGCCAGCCACCTTGCACGCCGCCTCACCGCCGCCCGCGCAGCAGAAGAAGGGGTGGAGGAGGATGGAGTAGGGAAGGAGGAAGATGGAGTAGGGGAAAAGGAGGAGGGGAAGAGGAAGGAGGAGGGGAAGAGGAAGAAGAGAAGGAAGGGATGGAGGAGGAGCCTTGCCCTCCCGCACGACCACCCTCGCCGTCACACTCCGGCGCGCCCCGCGACCACCCCCGATCTGGCCGCAAGAAGGCAACGAGGAGGAGGACCACGCCTCGACGCAGGCCCCCGCCCCCCACACCACATCGCCGTCCCCTCGTCCCCTCTCACCCCTCCGTCCCGAGAAGGTAAGGATTCCCATCGATTTTGGCCCCGACATCAAAGGTGAGGCATTTGGCTAGTACTAGTTGTGGTCGAGTGGTCATGATGGTTGTGGTCGTGATGGTGGAGTGGTCGTGATGGTTGTGGTCGTGATGGCTGTGGTACAGTGGTCATGATGTTTGTGGTCGAAATTTTTTCCTTTTATGCCTGTGATGATTTACAATTCCCATATTGCAAGTGAGACATCCATGCCTAGGACCTGTTTGTGTTCTCATGCCTATCATCGAATCATGTGACACATGCATGCCTAGCAACTGTTGTCCACCTCTGACGACCTGATGGCTAGGCTGGATGGGTCACATGGTTTCATGGCAGCCATGAACCTTGTCATCTATTGATGCAAAGGGCATTTAATTCTCGAGGCTATGCTTATTTAACTCTTTCATCTTTTTTAGCAGCCTATGATACAAACCTTCCTGAAAAGTTGAGGCCTTATTTTTGACCATTGGTTCTAGAATGCTTACATTTTAAGACTGTGATGTTAATGCCATGAATATGAGCTGCATTACCTTTATTACCTCATTTTAGTCAACAAAGCATGGCTCACATCCATGCCCAAACAGCTAGAGCTCACTTAGCCCACTGATGGTTGGGCATGGGTGGAGCCATGGTTACATGGTTACCCTGAAATTGCTTTGGCAGCAATGATGATCAATGTGCACCTATGACTGATTCCCTTTATGCAATGGTGGCCTGTGATTGAAAGCTTTTGCCACTGATCAAAAAAAAGAACATGGAGCTCCTCACTTTCTCCATGATCTCTTATTCACTAATCAAGGAGAAGTGAGGTTTTCCATGTTCTTTTTAACAGCCTATGATACAAACCTTGGTGAAAAGCTGAGGCCACCTGCTTTTCTTGCCACCAATGGAAGCTTTGCTCTTATTTTCATGTTGTTGTTCTCCTATCTCATTTTGTGCTTGGGCAATGATCCATTTGGGACCTTATTTTGCAGCAATGATGATCAATGTGCACCTATGACTAAGTCCCTTTATGCAATAGTGGCCTGTGATGCAAAGCTTTTGCCGCTGCTCAAAAGAAAGAACATTGAGCTTCTCACTTTCTCCATGATCCTCACTTTTCATGGTCTGAGGGCATCAAGGGGAGGTGAGGAGCTCGATGTTCTTTTCAGCAAAAGGCTACACTATCTGATGCTGAGGGCCCATCTATATTACCTCATGTTTGTCATCAAACCATGACTAACATTTGTTTCTACTTTCTTAAGGCTATGGCTTGGTATGTTGTATACCATGGTGAGTTTCCTGGAGTCTATGATAGCTGGGCAAAATGCAATGATCAGGTGAGTGGCTTTCCAGGTAACTATCACGCAAGAAGTTTCGGACGAAAGCAGCTGCAGAAGCTTCCTATGTTGAGTAC
The DNA here is from genome assembly GCA_015847255.1 of Hyparrhenia diplandra. NCBI lineage: Eukaryota > Viridiplantae > Streptophyta > Magnoliopsida > Poales > Poaceae > Hyparrhenia > Hyparrhenia diplandra. The sequence continues at coordinate 1,920,330 of JADLZK010005668.1, read as the reverse complement.
ATTGGTAATTTGGACCATCCACTGCTAGTGCAAGCTCCACCAAAGCCGCATTAACTCATCGGGCTCGAGGTTTTGTTGCTGATTTTGTTGAGTACATTGAAACTTGATGACTATGAGTTGTATTAGTGAAACTAGACTTGATGACTTATGATGGATATTGGACCACTTAATCTATATTTGGATCATGGATATGTGATATATATGTGATAAATGAGTTGTATCAGTGCATGGATGTGATATATGATTTATATGTTACATTTGTTATGGTAGAATCCAACAATAGAATTTAAAAACTAGGAAAATAGGGTTTTGGGATCCTCATTTTTCAATGTATACCGAGCACAACACTTGGTAAATAGGGCCCTCAGTACAAATATGGTCGATTCACCGAGCGTAGCCTTGACACTCGGTGAAACGATCATATTTTCTACCGATCGCCAAGTTGACCCGGCCCTCGGTAGAGAGGGTTCCACCGGTTTTAAAACTTTTTTTTCAAATAAAACTTCACCTGAACGCCGTTGTTGTTGTTGTTGGGGGGCGGGGCTCAATGAAGTGGACGTTGCCATCGACGTTGACCTTCCTTTGGAGAGAGGGGAGGGGGGCTCGCTGAAGTTGGCGTCGACGGTGGCAAACGCCGTCGACGCCGGGCCAGCTTTAGCGAGAGGGGACTCAGCGCCGGTAGAGGCTGTACCGAGAGCCCCGCTTTGAGTTCTCGGTAAAAGCCCGTTCCCGTACAAAGTTTCACCGAGAGGCTTATACCGAAAGCTACCCCTCGGTAGAGCCTCTACCAAGTGCTATTACCCCTTTACTGAGCGCTTTCAGCGCCAGAGGCGGCGCCAGTAGTAAGTGTTAGAGGGCCAAATACGGAGCGATTAAAGATAAACTCATTCTCTGGCTAACCTTTAATATATTAATTTGGTTGTTCAATACACAAAGAAATCTCAACACTCTACCAATCTGAAGCTAACCTTTAGGATCCGTCACACAAATCACGCAGTTGGAGCATCCTGCTGAAACACTGTGTGCTGATCATGTCCAGAGCGCAACGAGATCCATGATCATGTCCCTCTTGGTGCGCCAGGCAGGCTAGGCCGTGCCTGGCACAACCACGAAGCCGCGTCCTCCTCTGGTACACGTTGCCAACCATAACGCATGCAAAACCAGACTTCATCCAGCAAAAGCACCAAATTTCTGCTGGACGTATCCTGATACCTCTCAAGTCTATCATGCTAACAATTTCGCTATTGCCTCAATGGCAAACATACCTACATATGTTACCACAGCTGGACCAGATTATACTTATAGGGCCCAAAGTTGTGCCATTTAATGTTTGTTACATTTTAGTATAACAATAATAACTCAGTACTGTGTGTGCCCCACACTAGAAATCAATAATTTTGACAGGAACATATAAAACAACATCTAGAAAACAATTGTTTGGGGTTGTTGTGCAAAAACACAAACTAGCCCCCCTAAAATAAATTCCTAAAATAAATCCCCTAAAATCGAGTTCAAGCCGTCCTAGCCATCACACCACATATTCACTTGGTAAATGTATTATCATTTTTACAGAATTTAAGCTCAAGCTTTGGTACGTAGTTAAGAAACACAACTTTGATATAGAGCAACGTATGATATGGAAACTAGGTTCATATGCAAACTATGGAAACTCTAATCGAGGCCACCGGATCTGGATCCATCGTATCGGGTCAATTTTCACTTAACCCCCACCTATTGGGTTTAAATCTAACATGTGCATATCTAGGTGAGTTTAAGTGAAAAAAGTCCACATGTCTCAAAGACGTTGGATCCAAATCATGTGGCCTTAATTGTAGTTTCTATAATTCGCACACACGACGATGGTTTACATAGCATGCGTTCCCTTGATATAAATTGTTGAAAAATAATTTCATCCATAAGTTGTTTAAAAATAATTTCAAAAGATATTAAATTAAAATGTATAATTAAATGAAATCAAATTGAAAGTCGTCAAGTAACAGGTTCAAGATCTTGTTGAGGTCTATAATGCCTTCGCCGTGCTCCATTTGAAACAACTCGCCCACGATATGGAAACGTGTCCTGCGTTGCCTGCCTACCTCTGCACTCTATTCCACGAAACAGCCAACGAGCAAGCAAATGACACGGTCTTCAACCACAAAGCCATCGAGCATGCACATTACAAAAGATATAGGAGTACACAACAGTGATCCAGCATCACGCAGCCAGAACTAGCATGTCTTCATCTACGGATCCGGTGGCCACGCTGAGAGAGGCATGGCGCCTTTGCTTGACAGTCGCTCTCCTTCACCTCGGTCCGCGGGCGGCAGCAGACGAGCACACACCACCTCCACATCAGCCGGTACTCCACCGTGACGACGGTGTACAAGCACGGCGAGGGCGTCGAGTCCAAGCCATTCTGCGCCGGCGGCTACCGGTGGAAGATCACGTACTACCCCAACGGCAAAGGCTACCAGGGCTACCAAGACCGGCGGGCCCCGGGTGGACCTGACACTAATGGAGACGCGCTTCGTGGGTGCAACAACAAATGCCACAGCTGGGCTCACTCTGAGAGTTTTCGACAGCGATGGCAACCTGCTGTGCAGTCGATGCGTGCAGCCACAGCATTACAGCTCGTGTGACTCTACTGGCATCTGGATTGCCGTCTCGGAGGAGACCAAGGCGGCCCTGCATCGCCTCAAGGATGATAGGCTCATCGTCAGGTCGGAGAAGGAGGCCAGGCTCAGGTGGCTGCTACTAAGGCTTCTAGACTAGAATAGAATCCAGCCTCCAGTGACACAGACCAGTAATCGAGCCACCAGTGACACACACTCGTAATCTTTATATGTTCCCGTTAGTTTATGTTTTCATTCTATAATTCAAAAACAGATTTTTACCATTATTTTTGATTAAATTTTCATATCTATAAGAGCAAGGCACCCCTCACTATTTTGCTCTAGCTTCGCCCCTGGGTGCAACAACGAATGCCACAGCTGAGCTCACTGTGAGCGTCCTCGACAGCGATGGCAACCTGCTGTGCAGCCGTTCCGTGCAGCCACAGCATTACACGTCATTGGGCTCTAGTACTGTCATCTGGACTGACGTCTCGGAGGAGGCTAAGGCGGCGCTATTGCGTCGCCTCAAGGATGATTACCTCGTCGTCAGGTGCGACCTCACCGTGCACAGGTCGGAGAAGGAGTTTCTAGACTAGAATACAATCCAGGCACAAGTGACGCAGACTACTCATCTTACTATCTTCTCGTTAGTTTAAGTTTTCAGTCTGTAAAAGAACATAATGCACGCAGATGCAAACGGACCTTTTTCATGTTTAATTTAATGTTTTCATTAGAAGCAAATCAATCTTACTATGTTTACAACTGTACAAGATCGCGCAAAATGCCCCTAGGCCTGCATAAACCTTAGTGTTGGCCTCAAGGATGATAGCGACCTCACGGTGCACAGGTCGGAGAAGGAGACCAGGGTCATATCTTACTATGTTCTCGTTAGTTTAAGTTTTCAATCTGTAAAAAAAATAAAAAATCATGCACGTACAACTGTACAAGATTATGAAAAGTGCATATATAGGTGCAATGTTGTAGTGTAATAGAGTACAATCCTAGCTACATTATTAACTTGTCCTCAAAAGCATTACTTTGGCTCCTGCTATAAGTAGAAGGAAATACCTTCTAATCCACTGAAGTAGATATAAGTAGATGATATAAGTAGAAGGAAATAAGTGTTTCCGAGCCTGGAACTCAGCATCTCAAACATAAATACCTTCTAATCCACTCAAGTCTTGTAACTATGTAACTGATTATTTTCAAAATTATTTTTTCAGCAACCGAGCTAGTAAATCTCGAGGACACATGGACCTAGATAGTAGGTTTGGCATGCAGCAGAAATTACAACAAGTAGGTCGTTTCCCAGCTACTCGTATATGCAACGGTTTCAAGCCGTTCTGTGCCGGCAGCCACCGGTGGAAGCTCACCAACGGCTGCCCGGACACCAAGACTGGCAGCCCCGGTAACCTTCTGTGGAGTCCTTGCGTGCAGCCATAGCAGCTCAGACCATGGAGGTCTACTGCCATCGGGTTGACGGATGCCACAGCGGAGGAGACCAATGTTTTAAATCACTTTAAACGATATAGTTTTACTATGAAGATTTCCTTGATCAATTGAAATGGAAAATAAAATTATATTTTTTGGTGCAAACATACAACCAGCACCCATGAGCAATTCATGGTTACGACCGATAGGGATAAGTAATGGTGACATGTAATAGTGTCCACGAAATGATAGTAAAAAGACACAAATACATTGGTTATGGATTGAAAAATTCTTCACTCTAGCTAACGAAAATACACGTCGTTTTACAAAAAATGTGATTATAGATTAATTTACTTTTGAACGGAGCTTGTAAATCTCGAGGACACACGTACGAGAAATTACCACAAGTACGTCGTTTCCCATCTACTCTCGTCTATGATGTGGAAACGTTTCCTGCGTTGCGTACCTACCACACTAGCTCTTTACCATCCATCCTCAACTGAAGTTCCTAACACAGTCTTAATAAATACACGTTACCGGCACCAATTGAAGGAACCCCGGTGTGAAAAACTCGCGTCAGCCATCCAAGAGTGCAGATAAAGTAGTGCAGCTTATAGGTTAAGGTTTTAGATTGCCCAATTCACCCCCTCCCTGTCTTAGGCTACGAGCATCCGATCCCTTACATTAGGTCCATAAATTTGGTTACGTATGTAGACATAGTGGTATATTTAGGTGCATAGCAACATCTATGAATTTAGTAAAACCAAAACGACCTATAATTTGGAACAAAGAGAGTAGTCTTTATGGTTTGGTTTCAGTGCAGTATTTTTTTCACAAATTTCTTCATATATAGCATATTTTTCAGATTTTGTAACCCAATAGTACGTAGTAGTATTTATAGTGTGAGCTAGTACCCTAAGAAATTAGATATGCGTTTTTCTCCATGTACTATAAATATTCATATTAAATGTCATTTTTGAAAGTTTTATTTGTTCGCATGAATCTATCTGCCTCCGTCCCAAATTACTTGTTGAATTTTGATTAGAACATTTGACCATTGGTCTTATTCAAAAAAAATTATTCAAAAAATTAGTGCAAACATCAAGTTATATTTAAAATACCTTTGATGATAAAGTAAGCCAAACAAAACAAATGATGTATCTATAATGTTTTTGAATAAGACGAATGGTCAAATATTGTGATCAAAAAGTCAATAGCGACTAGTAATCTGGGATGGAAGTATCTGTTTAGATTTTGTAATAAGTCATATAGTACTTTTGTAATAAGTCATATAGTACGTACTGCAGTACCTCCCTAATAATAAATTAGAAGTGTAGTTTTCTTCACGTACTTGCAATATTCTTTCAAGGATATCATATCCGTATTAAGGCCTCTTTCAATACAAGAGGTAATCACCAGCTAGCTAAGAAATAATCAAATTAGCTCTAGCTAGTGCATCCAAACAGAAGGGCTAATTTTATAGACAAGTTTTGAACTAGTTGTTGGCCAATTAGCCGGCCAACCTTGACCAAATTGAATTAGTTTTTAACCCAACAAGTGACTAGCTCTAGCTCATCCAAACAGTGAAACAGGTCCTTAAAATTAAGCAGCGATAAATCAGGTACATTTTTAGTTTGAGTATGCATTTTTAGTTTTTAGGTCAATGACCCAAATGTCGTCTGCGCGGGCACATTTTGAGTTGAAATTTTGGCATGCACGGATGCAGCAAAGTACATGTGGCACACATATAAATAGGGGTTGTGTGCGGAGATGCTTGAAGGGACCAACCCAATCAGATTACCAGTTTCATTCAGGGCATCCAGCAGCACAATGGCCTCCAAATCCATACCATCCCCTGCTGTCATATTTCTGATCATCGCCATTCTTGTGCTCCTGGCTTCTTCTGCAGTAGCACAACCCAACAACGGCAATGGCAATGGTGGTAATGCCACACCGACGGAGGACCTTGTTGGGACCATAAATGATATCATTGTGGTGGTGGAACAAGTTATCACAAACATGGAGGTTTTAGAGAATTAGTGACTCCTTTGGTAGTAACGCTTAACAATGATCTCCGTAGACTTGAAAACGTCTTGAACTGAAAGCTTCCATGTACGTAATAACGTACTTTTTTATATAATATGGCTACATGCCTCCGTATGAATAAGTCGTCATCATCCATTGTACTCTCTCTCCATTTCAAATTACTTGTCGCTTTGGCTTGTTTAATTAGATACATTTCTTTTGTTATGTATCTAGACATAAATATATATCTAAATGGAGGGAATATGAATAAGCTGCCGTTTACCTACGTGCATGCACACCGTAATAAGCCATGTATTTGTGTGACAGTGGCAAACCTGATTTATTATCTCTCTCTCTCTCTATATATATTGGATGGCTGGGCTGCTTGGTGTGGTGGGGTGTAGAATTAGAATACAGGGTGTAGAATGGCCCTGGGTGTAGAATGCATTCTACACCCCACCAGACCAAAACACACCAAGCAGCCCAGCCATCCAAACCGGATCACGCCCACCCGTTGGCTAACACCCGCACCCGTCCACCGCCTCCCCACCCTGGTGGCTTCTACTTCTAATTAATCCCGACCCGTCCTACACCCCCTTTTCGACGGCGGCGTGAGCCGTGAGCGCGCGAGCGGCGCGAACGGGCGGGCGCGCGAAATCACAGCGGCGCCATGAGGGGCCAGGCAGCGGGTGGTGAGTGGCTCACGGCGCGCCGAAAGCAGCTGCGACATACGAGGCACGGCGCGGAGCGCAGCCGTCGGCTGCGAGCGCGCACGGAGCAGCGACCATCGCGGCGCTTCGCATGGAAGTAGCGATGAGAGCTTGAGCATGGAAAGAGCGGCGAGCGCTAGGTGAGATTTGCATCTGAAAAACACCCTCTGCCATATTACTAATTGAAAACACATGATTCAGTAATCTAGGATTCAATCGCAATCTCACACAGTGTGTATGATTTCCTCACTTGATCTCAGTCTCAATCTCACACAGCGGCGGTGTCTGCAGGCGTCAACGTGTAAGCATCCTATGGTTTGTTAGTTTGTGACTGTATCTTGTACGTTTATAATAGAGTTTGAATGTCTTTTTTGGTTGGTGCCTGGCGACGTATAGGCCTTCATCTTCTCCATCACTACTAAAATCGATCTCAATCTAGAGGGGTATGGTTGGCGGCAGGAGAAATTTGCCTCTCCTCTTACTGATTCTCGTGTCAGTAATTAATTGCATTAGCAGTAATTCATTAGGGGTATTCAATAATTGCTAATAGTAGGATGGACATCAACAACTTGACGGCGCCGGCAGCGTGCAGTGCTCTTCACAACCTGGCGGAGCAATCAAATATGCATAGAGCACGGCAAGGATATGTTGATGTGATTACTGAACCTTCACAACCTGGAGAAAAATTACTGAAAACTTTTGGATGGACATTACTGATACGTGCATATGTTGGTAGACAAAAAAATATATATGCTGGTAAAAATGTTGTTGCTAGATTATTGAAGGTGTAAGAATAATTACTGTGATCATGGATTGCCTACTGATGTGTTGATGGAAAAAATTACTCATCCTTGTGTCATTTACTGTACATGTCTTCGTCAACAGCTGCGAGTGCACGCAAAGGTGTTGCTTTGACGCGACCCCTGTGATTACATTTTCCCCATTTTCTTCAATATCCTCTACTTCTAGTTTCTCTCGGACTGGCCTGTACCTATAATGTTAGTAATTATTGTGTCTTTCAAGGGCTTCAGATTTCTAAAACCCTAATTACTGGCATGATAGTTTGTCACACCACTTGCAATATGAATTACTAGATTCAAATTACTGACATGCTAATTGTGTCAAATTATTGAGCCCAAATCACTTGACTGTGCAATCATGTAACTTTGGATTACTGATAGATGGAAAACATAGAGCCCAAATTACTGAATGATGGAAAAATAACAAACACAAATTATTGATATGCAAATACCATCAAACCTAAACTCGACAAACGCCATGAACCATAAACTCAACAAATATCGTGAACCCTAAACTCGGTAAACGACATGAACCATAAACTCGGTAAATAGTCTTGGTGTAGAATAATTTTGCTACACCTAGGTGTAGAATAGCACTTATATATATATATATATATATATATATATATAGGGTAAATTTTTATATAATTTAGTATACTGTATTGTGCAGCGATAGACGTTTTTTTTGATTCCTGAAAATTGCATGTCGTTGTGTTTCTTGGTAGCATGGACATTTGTGTTGACATATGTTTTACACTTCCCCAATATTTCAGCTAGCAACATTTCACGATAATTTCAGGCAATATTTTTGCGGAACCAACTAGTATAAGTAAATTGTTACTGATGTGATTTGTTACATGCTTAGGCGCTCTCTACTATTTGTATTTTTTTAAGATAAACTGGAGGGGCGTACCCCTACTGGTATTTATTGAAAGATGGAAATAGCACAAACTGTACCAAAAAGCAGATAGAGGTCCCTCGTATTTGTATCGATTGCTCAAGGCCGTATATATATAGGTGCACAATAGCGCTGTAACATTGTGTGGAAAAAGAGGTTTTGACCAAACATATTGCATTCATGTTTTAGCCAGCATGCATGTTCTGTTATTCGACCTGAGAATCAAATTCAGCTCCAATATGTGGTAACTAGGATTGAGAGGCATCAGGTTCTGTCATGAAACCATAAAAAGCGTACCTTCGCCCTCAAGATGAGATCATTGCACTTTGATGCGCAGGGATCTGTTACGAGCTGGAAGAGCAACAGGGGGAAGAAGCCTGAAGTCAGCCGTGACTGAGCGTTTGCGGGAATCAGCTTCTGGGCTTTTCGTCGGTTGTTGTTGCTTGGGCATGTGCGCCTTTGTTGTTGGGACTGTGTGCTGTTGTCATACTAACGGGCCTGTGCACCGTCAGGGGATATAACCCCGTGTACGCCTTCGGGGTGAAGGCATCGAACAGAAGCATTCTCTGAATCGTAACCGTCCCTAGCAAACTTCGTCTATTTCCCAGTCCAGTTAGCTGTTCTTGCTTTCAATCCCCGATTCCGTGCTTGTCCCCGCCTAAACTCCATCTCTGAGCCTTTGTGCTCTAGTTATCCAGGATTCGTCCCAAGTTACCAGCTAGGTTGTAACAGGGTCCTTGTCCAATGGACCAAGCGTGTCCTGAAGACGTTGATAATCCATGCCAATCATGGCAGGCTGCCCAGTTACGAAGTCGTTGATGCTTCATGCCCACTAAATTATATATTGAATAAAAGTCCTAGACAAGTTGGTACAACGAAACAACACAACTAAAGCACGAAACAATTAAAATAACACTATTGTACACCAAAGATTTGTTCTCCACAAACTCCTATTTGACATTTACATTTTTGCCATTTCTACACAAAAGTCTAGTTTTTCACACGAGCTAAGATATGAAGAGATATGGTACTGGACAGAGAGAAGTCACTGATTGGATAAAAGTTTATTTATAAAAAATATTTAAGGTATATTTTTTTGGTATGGGTAATCTATGTTTAAGTATAGAAAACCGTGCTGTGCTGCACGGACGCTCTTATTTAAGGAAAAATAGTTTCTTTAGTCCCACACGGTTTCGTTTGTACGTAGTCTTAACTTGTCCAAAACAATGCCACATAGCCGTGCTGTAAAGCAATATATACACGTTTGAGTCGTCCACACCAGACGCGCTCCTAAATACGTCGATCATCAGAGCCTCCCATCAAACCAGCCAGCATGTCTTCGTCTGTGGATACGGCGGCAGTGACACCACGACACGCATGGTTCTGGTGGGCTCACCAATCGCCCTTCTTCACCAGCTTCGTGCGCCGGCAGGAGGAGATGAGCACGCACCGCCTCCACATCAGCGGCTACTCCACCGTGAGCAGGGTGTACAAGTACGGCGAAGGCGTCGAGTCCAAGCGGTTCCAAGCGCCGGCAGCCACCGCTGGAAGCTCACGTACTACCCCAACGGCTACCCTGGTTTCAAGACCGGCAGCCCCAGCGTGGCCCTAAGACGGGTGGACAAGCGTCGCTTCGTCGGCAGAGCTGCGAACGTCACGGGCTCGCTCAACGTCATCGTCCTCGACCGCGACGGCAACCTGCTGTGCGAGAAGCTAGAGCTTGATAGGCCGTGTGGCTCTACTGGCATCTGGATCGACCTCCGGAAGACAGGTGGTGCCACAGTGGAGGAGACCAAGGCTGTTCTGCACGGGCTCAAGGATCGATACCCTTTGTCGTCCGGTGCGCGAGCTTACCGTGGAGAAGTCGTTGAAGAAGACCAGGCTGAGGTGGCTGCTTGGAAGGTTTCTACACTAGATATATTTGAGCCCAGGCGACACTTGGATCAATAAGTTACTATACTATAAACAAGGCCGGACTTTGTAAAAGATTCTTCATTTGGAAATATTAGCTTTACTACTGAAACTATTTTTATATCGGTGCAAGCTGTAAGAGGATCTTCGGGCACAGATGCAAACCTACACGCAGATAGGTTTATTATTTAGAAATGCTATGAATAGGGCGTCCTTAAGTGCGGATGGCCCTTCCAAAACAGCAGAACTCACCACCACGCTATTCCGTCTCTCCAGCCCACACCACTCTTCCCTGCTGCTATCCACTCGCTGCATCCCCTGCTCGCACTCCCATGGCATGCTGTGCTGCACTATGCCTCACGGCCTTCATCGTCGCACGGTGCACCTCCTTCATCGAAGCAATCCGACACGACCCTCTCCACGGTACCTGCCACGGCTAAAAAGCCAGCAACGGACACAGCACAAAAGCATGACTGTGATATGAACATACTGACGCGCTCTCAGGAGTCAGGACACAATTCTATAGGGCTTCGTTAGCAGCTCTATTGGGCTTCATCAGCAGCTTCTATAGCTCTTCTTCACTAGTGAAGTTGTTTTTATATTGCAAAAGAGCTTCATCAGCACCTGTATAGGTGAATTTGAGTTGTTTTAAAAAAATGTTTGGCAAAACAACTCCACACATCAGACCAAAATAGCTTCACCTGGAATAATTACAACTATACCCTTAGTTTTTTTATTTCTTTTTTTAATCTTCTAGCAGTTGCTTATCACATTGTAATTGTGCCATGTATTTGAAAACCAGCAATAGTGAAAAGGAGCACTGTCACCCTGCGGACAGTTGCAAAGCTTGTCCTCTCCCGTCCATGTTCATGTTCTCATTGTTCTTAACATCTATTGTTGAGATTGTTCTTAGGTTAGCCTCTTATCAAGCTCGTAATTGTGATCCTGAAATCTTACACGCCCCTAGTGGTGAGCCTATAGTGCCTCGTTGGGCGGTACCCCAGGGGCGTGCTCCAACGTCAAGGGCCCATCACATCTCTATGTTGCGGGCCATCCCTCTATAGGCTGGGGTAAAAGGTGACTTTTGGGTATAGTGGGGCCAACATAGGGAACCCTTACAGACAGAGTTTTAAAACTTGAGTCTTACATGCGCGACTGAGATTTGCCCTACAGGCGCGACATGCCTCAGAATGACCATGCCAAATGCACATCTATATTAAATTGTGAAAATTCCTGCCGCTATTTGTTTCTGCCGGCCTTGCTCAACTCAGCATCCTTCCTATCCCATCCAAACGCAGATTAAAAAAGAGGGGAAGAGTAATAAACAAATACGAGGTTCCAGATGAAAAGCACTGGAGAGAAAGAAAAGGTGGAAGGACCTTAATAATTTTTTAAATTGATCGAGGTTTCCCAGATGAAAAATTGCTAAATCCGAGTTAGCCTCTCTTGTTGGGCTTCATATAAATACAGTAAGTCAGGGCTTGCTACAAAATCGTATAGACATTATAAATACAGTAAGCCAGGGCTTGCGACACTAGCTGCTCATGTCGAAACAAGGCATGATGCCCAATATATATAGGTTCCACCAAATGGCATTCTTGTTCTGTTCCAATATGAAGTTCAAAAGCATGGTCGGATTGAGAGGCATCAGGATGGTTGTTTCCTGCATCCGGGACAATACCCCAACTGCTCCATGAATTGCAAGACCGGCAGCCTGGGCGTAGGCCTGAGATGGCTGGACAGCCCTTTCTTCTTTGCTCCAGAGAAGGTCACAGCTGGGTACACCATGAGCGTTGTCAGCAACAGCAGCAACATACTGTGCAGATGTTGCGTGGTGCAATAGATTACTGCCCCCACGATAGGTCCTGTTGGCTCTTCTGGCATCTGGACAGGAGGCCAAAGCATTACTGTTGGCTCTTTTTATTAGTTTGCTTGGTCGGAGACGAAGGTGTCCAGGACCAGATCTTTGCTTCGAAGGTGTCTAGACTACATTAAAGCATCCATCTGGTGGTTCCTGTAATGACAGCTAGATTGGACTGAATAAGTTATTACTACAAAGTAGATGTAAACTTATCCTCGCTACTAAGTTCTCGGTTTAATGTTTTATTTTAGATATATGATGATCTAGCTGCTTTTGCTTGGCACTAACTCATTTGCATTCTAGAGTCATTCGAAAGCATATGATATTAGCTATATATACAAATGCAATGAAACATGAAGTAGTAATGACGTAGTGTGTCGACATTCAGTCCCACAACGTCTCTTGACATTTAGTAATATCCCTCAGTTGATGTATTAGTGTTTGTTTCGAGTGTTTTAGTTCTACGAATAAGAGATCATGATACCGAGATAAAATATTTATATTCTCTTCAAATCCTCCATCCTATAGCTGCAAATAAAAATGTTATCTGCAGGTCCTCCGTCCCAATATCGGCAAATTTTTAATACAGACCAGTACATGCATAATATATAACTAGACTTAAAATTTTGTGTGTTATATCCAACACGTGTTTCAGGTTTATGGACCATGTCTCATTTGTTTTGAATGGTTCCAACTCCAAGCTTGTGGTCCCTATATATATGGGTGCACAGTGAGTCATTGACACAAACAATCGTTTATAGGCATTGTAAATACAGTAAGCCAGGGTTACACATAAGCAGATAATTGTCTGCCTATCTACCGGCCTCCATTTCAGCAAATTCAATCAAAGCAAAAACCTCGAGACAAAACCAAGAGCTATGTTCATGGGTTTCTGAATGAAGCCCGACAATGTGTGGCCTGTTCCAAGTTTATGGATCTGTCAGCAAAGCCCCCACAAAGCATACCCTCGACTACAATGGTACTTGGCTTAGGTTTTCGTGAATTAAGTTGGCATCCCTAAGCTCGACGGCCCGGAAGAGCTAGCTTAGTTCGGCTTGTTTCAGTTTATTCTCTATCACAGGATAGTTTTAAAACAATAAAAATCAGCCGGCTCGCCCTCCTGACAGCTCGACTATCTGGTGGGGTAGCTAGGGGGTGCTGGAAGGAATAGGTGCCCGGCACATGTACCGAGCGTGGATGCGCCTGCAGAACAAGTGGCGATTCGAGATGACGGGCGCTTAGCTAAGGCAAAGTAGACGGGCGTAGAGGAGGTCGCTGGCGGTCTTGACGGGCGGCCCAAGCTAGGGCGCCAGTGCATCCACAACGTCGACGCTGACATTGTCGATGTAGAGGAACTCTTGGCTGCTATCATCGAAGAGGAGCACCATGACTTCATCCAGTCTGACGCTTTAGCACACTAGCATGAGTAGGATGCTCGCCGGGAAGGCCTGCTGCTCTCGGGGATGTGTCGGAAGATGGAAGCCCACTGCGACGCCATGCAGGGGGACTCCATTGTTGAGGAAGAGGTCTTGGAGTAGCTCGGAAGCCGCGAGGATGTAGTAGCGGTGGAAGTACTCACGATGCCGCTGTAGAGGGTCCACTCGGTAGCTCTATGGCGCTTGTGATGATGCCGAGCTCCTGGTTCATTTTTGCTCCCAGGCTTAGCTCGGTGAGGAGGTCGGCCTCCATTTGGCTGTCGATGGCCTCCATGGCAGAGGCAAGGCACGGCCGCCCTGGCACCCTATCTGCCAAAGCTATGTCGATGTTGGTGTCGATGTTTATGATGTTGCCGTCGCGGTTGTAGCCGAAGTCCTCCGCCACTACTGGCTGGTGGCTCGTTGTCATAGTGACACGCGAGGTCAATGGCCTCATGCATCGTGCGTGGCTCAAACCACTTGAGTTCTTGGTGAAGAGTTTCGCGTAAGCCACCGATGAAGAGGCTAACGCGGTGAAGCCGGGCTCTCAAGGTCCATTCGAGTAGCATAGGCCTCGAAGGCGTTGATGTAGTCGACCAACTCGCCCTCCTGTGCTCGAGTCGCAAACTTGCCTGTGGTGTTGTTGTCGATGGGTGGCCCGAAGTTGCACTACAGGTAGCGCGTGAAGACATCCCACTCGACCAACAGTCTCCTCCGGGATAGTCTATGGAACCGGACCGCAGCACGGACCTGTCGGATGGAAGCGAAGATACCGGGCGTAGAACTCGGGATTGATCTCGTCTTTGCACTGGAACAGAACTCCATCTTGTTGATCTAGAGGTCGGGGTTGTCGCTGCCGTCATACTGCGGTACCTCTAGGTGTATCGCCTAGCGAGGGGCGGGTGGTCTGGTGACCTGAGGCAGGGGTGCCACGGGTGGCGTCGGCTCTACCGCATCGAACTCCCCCGCACGGTTGCGAGGGTTGGTGGAGAGGAAGAAGCGGCCGGTGCCGAGTTCTTTTCGATGGCGATGTCGATGACGACCGTCCATGTCATCCTGGATGGACTGGCTGCCCTATTCCTGCTGGAGAATGGCAGGCTCGGAGTCGTCGTCATTGGGGGCCAGAGGTGGCGCCTAGGGCAGCGCCCGGGGGTGCCCCGGCCGGTGGTGGCAGCCACCTACCCCCGGCTGTCCTCTAGTGCCGTCGTCGTCGTCGTGGAGCGGAGGAGGGGTACCCGAATCTTGGGGCTTGTGTAGATGTGCTCCATGCGGGAAGGGGGACTTGATATTGTCAAAGCGACGTCCCGATCTTAGCACGCTTGTCATCGAGGAGCTCCTTCAGGCCCATGGTGAACTCACGCATCTCGAAGCCATCGATGGTGGGAATCATCCCCGGTCTCTGGATACCAATTGTCACAAAACCGGATGGATTCCGGTGATTGTGACATGATTAGCAGCCGAGCTTGGCGGCGGCGATGATGGCGGAGGTGGCGGTGGAGGGTGGGAGGAGTGGCTGGGGAGGGACAAGAAGGAGGGGGCGCCGCGCCCCTTGGTGCCAAAGTGGCGGCGCGGCGTCTTGCGGCGGGGGGGGGCTAATATTACATACTCCCTATTTATATGGCCCTCCCATCGGACATGTAATCCAAGCAATCTCCTAAAGGTTTCCTTTATAGAGTTTGAATACCTTTTACAAGCAATCCTATTTATTTCCTAATAAGAGATTTCCTTATAGAGTTGGAATATCTCTTGCACACAAAAAGTCCTAATTTAACCCAAAATTGAAGACGAAGCAAGGACGGAGACGGCGATGACGTGGCCAAGGCAGCGGGCGGCGGCGCTGCCTGCGTGCGCGCTCTCCTTGGGCCGGCCGCTGCCCGATTGGGCCCCTCTAGCCCGTCCATGGCCGACCCACTTACGGCACATGACAACCTAACTATGGGTGAATCAACTTTCCCTAATACAAACTAATTTAATTTTTACCAAGCTGTTATACTGACGAACAAATGCACTATATATCAACGCACACTTCATTGTGATTTCAAGGACATAAATTTTAGTCATAACTGTTGCTCTATTTTTATGCTAGTATAGTGCCCGTGCTAACACTATGGATTTATTTCAGTGATGCACATGAGAACAACCAAATGATGGCATTATTTTCATAGCTCAATCTTCACAAAATTGTATGGCTATGTATATAATCCGAAATTACAATCCCTCACAATAAGCTCATTACCAAAATAAATATCTGACAATTGTGTCCTTGCTTTCCTATACCAGCTGCAAAAAAAAATAATAATACATACACCCATTTAAGACCCCGCATCAACTCATATAACTAGTATACTTTCTAAACAGAGCACTGCAAATAGTGTCAAGAAAAAAATCATTAATTAGATCAATGTCATTAAGTTCTGCTTGCTGATTGATAGGCATGTTGTAGACAATGGCTATGAGGGCTTCAGATGTTGTGGATGTGGGTCCCAAATTGCTACAGACGTGTTAAGTAGTTTATAACAGAGCACAATTTTACCTGAAAAGTCCACCAACAAAAGGCAGACAAACTATAGAAATTCTGGCATATATGACATTCACGGTGCACAGTTTCACCATCAAGCACACAAACCCTCAAAACAGCCTTTTTTATCCGTGACTTCCACCGGTCCCTGATGATTCCAAACTCTTGCTTATATATGAACTGAATCAGAGATAGACTTCCTCGATTTCAGCTCTCCCACCTGAATATTGCAAGAATAGAATTTTTTGCAATTACGTCCATATCAACTGCCAAAAATTGACAGAACAAGCAACTAAAATATATTTTCAATACCTTCAGTAATGTCACATGCAACAAGAAGTTGTGCAAGAATCTATAAGACAAAATTTGAGACTTTGGGTTATTCAGCCCTGCAATGCTCTGCAAAGTGTGTTCCCCTGTCATACAGAGGAACTTCACAAAGCAGTGCTCAAAATGCAAGGAAGGATTGAAGGAAGTAATCTTGTAATGTTCCTCTCATCCCTCCTTTACGTTTCCGCATTTCTATCTTGTAATCTTGTGTGCCTTTACTTTCATAGATTAGTATCTTAATAGGATTGGCTATAGGTTGCATAACTCTTTTGGGATGGGGGTTGATCACTAGAACAAACCATAGTTGCACATTTAGATAGCATGTTCTAGTTTACTTTGATGCAAAAGTAGTGGAGCTTATAGGTTAAAGTTTTAGATTGCCCAATTCACCCCCCCCCTTCTTAGGCTACGAGCATCCGATCCCTTACATTAGGTCCATAAATTTGGCTACGTATCTAGACATAGTGGTATATTTAGGTGCATAGCAACATCTATGAATTTAGTAAAACCAAAACGACCTATAATTTGGAACAAAGAGAGTAGTCTTTATGGTTTGGTTTCAGTGCAGTATTTTTTTTTGACAAATTTCTTCGTATATAGCATATTTTTCAAATTTTGTAACCCAATAGTACGTAGTAGTATTTATAGTGTGAGCTAGTACCCTAAGAAATTAGATATGCGTTTTCTCCACGTACTATCAGTGTTCATATTAAATGTCATTTTTGAAAGTTTTATTTGTTCGCATGCGAATCTACTGCCTCTGTCCCAAATTACTTGTTGAATTTTGATTACAACATTTGACCATTGGTCTTATTCAAAAAATTATTCAAAAATTAGTGCAAATATGTAAAACATCAAGTTATATTTAAAATACCTTTGATGACAAAGTAAGCCAAATGATGTATCTATAATGTTTTTGAATAAGACGAATGGTCAAATATTGTGATCAAAAGTCAATAGCGACTAGTAATCTGGGATGGAAGTATCTGTTTAGATTTTGTAATAAGTCATATAGTACTTTTGTAATAAGTCAAATAGTACGTACTGCAGTACCTCCCTAATAATAAATTAGAAGTGTAGTTTTCTTCACGTACTTGCAATAATCATTCAAGGATATCATATCCGTATTAAGGCCTGTTTCAATACAAGAGCTAATCACCAGCTAGCTAAGAAATAATCATATTAGCTCTAGCTAGTGCATCCAAACAGAGGGGCTAATTTTATAGACAAGTTTTGAACTAGTTGTTGGCCAATTAGCCGGCCAACCTTGACCAAATTGAATTAGTTTTTAACCCAACTAGTGACTAGCTCTAGCTCATCCAAACAGTGAAACAGGTCCTTAAAATTATGCAGCGATAAATCAGGTACATTTTTAGTTTGAGTATGCATTTTTAGTTTTTGGGTCAATGACCCAAATGTCATCCGCGTGGGCACATTTTGAGTTGAAATTTTTGGCATGCACGGATGCAGCAAAGTACATGTGGCACACATATAAATAGGGGTTGTGTGCGGAGATGCTTGAAGGCACCAACCCAATCAGATTACCAGTTTCATTCAGGGCATCCAGCAGCAGAATGGCCTCCAAATCCATACCATCCCCTGCTGTCATATTTCTGATCATCGCCATGGTTCTTGTGCTTATGGCTTCTTCTGCAGTAGCACAACCCAACGACGGCAATGGCAACGGCAACGGCAATGGCAATGGCAATGGTGGTAATGCCACACCGACGGAGGACCTTGTTGGGACCATAAATGATATCATTGTGGTGGTGGAACAAGTTGCCACAAACATGGAGGTTTTTAGAGAATTAGTGACTCCTTTGGTAGTAACACTTAACAATTATCTCCGTGGACTTGAAAACGTCTTGAACTGAAAGCTTCCATGTACGTAATAACGTACTTATATAATATGGCTACATGCCTCCGTATGAATAAGTCATCGTCATCCATTGTACTCTCTCCATTTCAAATTACTTGTCGCTTTGGCTTGTTTAATTAGATACATTTCTTTTGTTATGTATCTAGACATAAATATATATCTAAATGGAGGGAATATGAATAAGCTGCCGTTTACCTACTCGTGCATGCACACCGTAATAAGCCATGTATTTGTCTGACAGTGGCAAACCCTGATTTATTATCTCTCTCTCTCCATATATATATATATATATATATATATATATATATAGAACTACTATGTTGTAGCTAGCTATAGAATCACATATTTTGTAGCCAGGTCGTTCTGTCGCGCCGAGCTGGTCGAGTCCGATCAATGTTGTCCGAGCGCCTCATCAATTTCTAATTAAAAATCATCCTACATGCTCCCCGCTATTACTAATTAATAGACGCATGCATTAGTTTCCCTTTCTTGCTTACGCATGCATTCATTCCCCTGATTTTGCTCTTAGCTTTTCGCAGAAACCACCGTCCGTCTCTCCTGTTCTCCTCTCGTGGACCAGAGCTCCCCAAAGCGGCGCAAATCAGAGCGGTGCCTCTGCCTCCAGGGGCGGATCTGGGCCTAGGGCCACTAGGGCCATGGCCCTAGGCGTGGCCCAAAAATCCCCATATAGAATCTGGCCTGACCCATAGTCAGTTGGGCCAAATATTATAGATTCTCCACTAACACGAAGAGAAGAGAGAGCCGAGCGAGAGGCAGCGCAAGCGGCAGCAGGCCAACATCTCTCTCAGCCTCCGCGTGGATGGGTGGCCGCGTGGGTGCGCAACAGTCTGGTCTGCACCCTACAAGCTGGGCCGCACGCTGCCAAGCAGGCGGCTCTATGTTGGTTTCCGATTTCACGCACACCTCTTTTGATTGGAGCATTTGGTAATTCCATTCCCATTCTAAAATCTGAAATCTAAGTTCTTGGTACCAGTTGTGTCACCTCTGTTCCTTGCCAAACACGGCGGCTGAATCATTAATTTAGTACATGCCAATTTTTGTTGGAAAAAAAAGGTGAAGGTACTAGAAAATAGGGACCGAAATTTCAGATGAAAATGTTATTCTATCATCTCAAACTTTATGTTTCCATCCACTATTTTGTAGATTTAAGAGTATAAAGTCAAATATTATCTATAAGGTAGTTTTTGTTATCTATATCGGTATATTAAACCAAGTGTGAAAGGTTTTTTGATCCAGTGCGTGAGTATATATTTTTGTACTGGCCCTAGGCGTCAAAATTGACAAGCTCCGCCACTGTCGCCTCTGCTCCTCCTCACCGGGCGCCGAAGCTGCTTCTTCCCAGGGCGGCGACGGATCCTCCTTCCAGCCGGCGGCCGCAGCTGCTCCTCCCCTATTCACCCCTGCCTCACAAGATGCGTCCGGGCGTTGGTGCGGCTTGACCCGCCGGCACGAGGTTCCCCATCGGCGATGCAGTCCGCCTCGTTCTGGTGGCGGCCCCGGTGGAGGAGCGACGACCTCGTGTGGATCCATCGGTGGGAGGCGGCGGCATCCTTCTTCCTGGCGCCCATCTCCATGGTGGTGCACCCTCCCAGCGGTGTCCAACTCGATGCCTAGGCGGCGGATCTGGCTGCTTTGCTGCTGGCTGCTGGAGAGCCCCAATCATCCACGTCGGGGAGCTGCCTGCTCATCTGTACCCTAAACATCCCCATCAGGCTACCGGAGACATGCTATAGAGGTGATTTATCCTATCAATGTGTGTTTATTGATGTCAATTCCATGCAGTCATGCAGAGGTGATTTAGTTTGTCAATATCTACCGGATCAACAACTGTTGTTGCAAGCTTGCCGTTGTGCATTGGGGGTTATCTTTATGTTGTTTGATTAGGCATCTTGATTTTGTTAGCAGTTGGTGACTCCGGTAGATGAAATATTGTTTATTCTTGCCGATCTTTTGGCCACATGAGATTCTGATCGGCACAGATGGAAGGAAAGAGAATTATCTGATAGTGCCCTCTGTACATTGAAACATGCAATCGATTTCTTATTCTGTTGGGTTCTCAATTACTCATGGAGATATATTTACTATTCTGCATCTTTATTCCAGATTGAAAACAATTTGGCCTTGCTTAGATGCAAAGGAGCTTGCAATTATAGGAGAGCAAGAGATATCAGGAGAGAAATATAGATTCTAGTAAATCTTATTCATTCAAGGGGATCGATTCTAGTAAATCATGTATGAAGTTCTCGTAACCCCAGTCAAATTCTCAAGGATAGGATGGCATGAATTATAGTAATTCACATTCAAGGTTCATTCTTGCAAGTTATGCACTAAATTTTGGTTTGTATTCAGATTCAGGAACATGTTGCTTCAGTCAGTGTGCATATTTTAGCAATTTTGATAATAGTGCCAGAACCAATATTCTAAACTATATTGTATTTTAGATCCAGCACAATACATGCTCCTGTGCATGCTACTTAATTGTGGTAATATTGTTTGTCGTAAATCATAGAGGAATTTATGATTTATTTGCCTGAATCAGAGTCACGAATTTAGGAAGACCATGGATTTCTTATGGTAATTTTACCAGATGAATTTGTTAACACACTATTTGAATCAGTGTAGTTATAGATGACTCTATAATGTAAATATGTCAGATATCCCTTTCTTCTGAATTTATCATGCACAGAAATATGGACCTGGATATGATGATTTTTATGCAAATCTACCATTTGTATTATTTTCGGTACTCTTTTATAGGATTATTTCTAGGCTCAATTTTATTACATAGGTGGTCAGGACGTCAGGTACTAGATTTTGTTCAGATTCAAGATGGAATAGGCAAACAATGCTTCACCTAAAACTAGTGATGAAAGACTGCTGGTTTTGGCATTAGAATCTGGCAGCAAGAGATTTGAGCTTATTGAGTTGGGAGTAGAATTTATTTCTTGTTGAGTGCATATTAAAACCAGTATAACTTTTTTTTTTTCTCTTGGTTAGCCCTCACTTCCTTTCACTTGATTTTCAGTTCACTGGCCTAGCTATTCTAGGCACGGGAGAGATGGTTAGCTCGTCAACTTCGTGAGCAAAATCGTGAGCAAATAAAGGGCTTCGAACCAGTGATACAACAATAGGTCACTCGAGCTCATCACTTGGACAGAAAAGCTATGCTAAATTCCATTGTGTACTTGTGGTATACTTGACGATGCCATTGTAGTAAATTGTATATGCCACTGTGTTAACTCTTGTTGTGCCAAATGGCAGTGGGGATACTTCTTCATAGATTGTAGTAAATTAAATCTGTCATTGTGGTAACTCACTTGTATTGATCATATATTGTGGTATTCCTTCAGAGGTAGTATTTTAGTAAAAGGAACACACCATTGCGGTAACCATACAATTTGATTATTGTAACTAAGCATACAACTTACCATTGTCGTAAATGTATTATATTGAATTTCCATTGATAATTCTCTAGTCACATGATGCCAAATTATAGTAACTCTATCATAGTTACCATCTCAATCAAATAAATTCCAGTAACTATTTTAGTAAATTCATCTTACGATTTACCATTATTTTATATGTATAGGTAAATTATTATTATAGTAACTCTATCCGAGTTACACGTGCATAACTGCACGAGTGGTCTCGTAACCACTCAGCCAAATTACGACACTTTTTTTTTTAGATATACGTCTCTTGCAGAAATCGAAGCCTGAATTACCGGAAGTGCTGATGAGGTTCTCATTAATTAACGGACAAGAATGTTGCTGCATGGCTGCATGCATTGCAGTAAATGGCGACTCGATCAGGTGGCACGGTTGGGCGTAGGTGGTGCGGTCCATTAGCCTGGCTACAAAATATGGTGTTCTGTAGCTACCTACGGAGTATACTCTCCCTATATATATATATATATATATATATATATATATATATATATATATATATATACATATACACGGCAGACCAAAACACACCAAGCAGCCCAGCCATCCAAACCGGATCACGCCCACCCGTTGGCTAACACCTGCACCCGTCCACCGTCTCCACACCCTGGTGGCTTCTACTTCTACTTAATCGCGACCCGTCCCCACACCCCTTTTTCTCGACGCGAGCGCTGAAGCCGTGAGCGCGCCGCGGAGCGGCGCGAACGGCGGGCGGCGAAAGTCACAGCAGCGCGCCATGAGGGGCCAGGCAGCGGGTGCGGGTGGTGAGTGGCTCACGGCGCGCGGAGCAGCTGCGACGCGACGCAGGCAGGGCACGGAGCGCAGCCGCCGGCGGGCGAAGCGTGAGGTGGCCGGGCGGCGCACAGAGTGCAGGGCGAGCGGCGCACGGAGCAGCGACCATCGCGAGCGCTTCGCATGGAAGCAGCGATGAGAGCTCGAGCATGGAAAGAGCGGCGAGCGCTAGGTGAGATTTGCATCTGAAAAACACCCTCTGCCATATTACTAATTGAAACCACATGATTCAGTAATCTAGGATTCAATCGCAATCTCACACAGTGTGTATGATTTCCTCACTCGATCTCAGCCTCAATCTCACACAGCGGCGGTGTCTGCAGGCGTCAACGGCATCGCATGGCTACAGATCCAAAAGAGAATTACTGAAAAACAAAGCGAAGTCGGCAGGTGAGAAATTACTGAACACATTGATTAGTAATATCATGCATGTATGCATTACTGAACACGTTTCAGTTTCATTATTGAACACATTGAATTGGCATATTGATTTGTTTAACGTGTAAGCATCCTATGGTTTGTTAGTTTGTGACTGTATCTTGTACGTTTATAATAGAGTTTGCGTTTGGCACTTGGCAGTACACACTGTGGTGCATTACTGAACACAAATTCAGTTTCAGTTTCATTAGTGAACACATTGAATTGGCTTATTGATGATGCTGACTTCTGCTATTTTCCACTGCTTGGTTGCTCATATACTGTCAACCTGATGGAACAGCTCTAGGTGAAAACTCCTTTTGCCTTACTGCGTGCATGTGGTGCTCTGGGACAAATAACAAGTATACTATTCAAATTTTCTGTTTGCTAATTATTGAACAAAAGGCTCCTTTTCTTATTGGATATCAGAGAATGTTGCAGTTTACTATGCTATGTAATAGCTGCAGTTTTGCTTTGGCCATCATCACCATTTTCTAACTTATTTCCTTTTACTTTGTTTTCCCCTATTTCCTTCACATGCAGGTCTTCATTCTCTGCCCCCTATTAATGAATGTCTTTTTTTGGTTGGTACCTGGCGACGTATAGGCCTTCATCTTCTCCATCACTACTAAAATCGATCTCAATCTAGAGGGGCATGGTTGGCGGCAGGAGAAATTTGCCTCTCCTCTTACTGATTCTCGTGTCAGTAATTAATTGCATTAGCAATAATTCATTAGGGGTATTCAATAATTGCTAATACATCGTTTTGGAGCATCGGCAAAAATGAATTATGTACTAAGCTAACAACAAATGGCGTCTTTGCTATCAGGTGAATAGATTGGAATGATTTTTTGATCTAGGGATTACAATCCAATCTGTAGTAATAATCACACACTACCGTGTCCAGAGCAATCGTTAGGATACTCCCATAGTGATTGTATGTTCTCGTGTCGTGTAGTAGTATGGCAGAAGCATGTAATGAAGTTGTCATCTCGTTGCTCATAAATATTTAATTTTAATAATGGTTAACATTATGGTAACATGGGCCTTTGCAGGCATATATAATATATAAATTAACAAAATAAAAGTGGTGTCCCCCTATTGATTATTATTTTCAGAAAACCAGAAATCAATTAATTAAAAAGACATGTAGTGATTACAATGTTGCGCCTGCCTCAACCGCTAATTGTGCTAGTTGATTTGTTAGACTCACTCATTTCTCCAGGGCGATCTTTTAGTAGTAGCTAGCCGGTTCTATGATATATCGATGTGTTTTATGCGCCAGATGTGTAAAATGTGATGAGTGTGATATATATGTGTTCTGTGGATGTGATATAAGTAATATATGTCTTTGTTTGTCAAGGTGAAAAGCAAAAAAAAAAAAAATCACAATATTCAATGCCTTTGCCGAGGAGGCTCTCGGCAAAGAAGCCTTTGCTGCGTTATTGACATTATGCTCGACAAATCTGGGAAAAATGGCTGTCCGAAGGCCACTTCCCCAGGTTTGCCGAAATGGAGTGGAACAGACGCTGGCAAAGAAGGCGGGTTTGCCGATCGCTCATTGGGCGGGCTCTCGGCAAAGGGTGGTCTGCCGAGAGCTCGCGATGACTAGCTCTCGGAAAAGGATTTCCCAAAAAAATAAACATTTAATCTGTGTAGTGGCAAAACGCTGCTCGGCAAAGGAGCTCTACCGTGAAAAAATTCCCCCAGAGCTCCTATGCCGAAAGCACCGTGCTCAGCAAAGCCTTTGCCGAGAGTGCGGAGGCCTCAGCCGAGCGCCCGACACGCTCGGCAAAGGAGCAGTTTCTTGTAGTGTCTCTAGTGCCCCTATAAATATAAGTTGATCCATTTGCTAAAACATCCTTGAGCGGTAGGCTGTAGCTACACCCACTCATTGTAGTGGCATCTAATTGGCCAATTCCAAGCTTGGCTTGTGAGGGATGAGGATACACATAGAAGAACCATGGACACAATTGTCATCCAGTTTGGTTCAGAGATGTTGTTCTTGGGTTGTTCGTCCATTAGTTCTGATTTCTGTAGGCACCGCTATTAGGAAACCACCTACATTAACACAGGAGCTGAGTGCTGGGAGGACCAGCGGACGGTGCTGGCACTTGTAACTAATTTGTCAAGTCCCATTTGATTGCAGCATTATGCTACAGTATGTGTGTAGAAAACTGTTTAAATGTGCTGTATCGGAGGGAGTTCGTGTCCATGTGGCCCTGGTAGAGGAGCAAAGGATCTGCTGCGACATCACCGTCCATATTGTCTCAAGTGATTCTGTTGAAGTTGCATAAACTGGATTTCCACAACTTCAACTAGTGGAGTATTTATTCAAAGAGTATTGGAGCATATATAGTTTTTTCTAAAAGTTGTGAAAGGAACTGCAAGTCTGCATGCAATAGAATGGATTTTCTTTTTGAACCGAGGCATTGCCCCATTTTCATTTCATAACGGAAACAATAGAATGGATTTGTTATCATATTTTACATATTCTAAAAAGTCTGATGAAACTGTATTAATATTAATATATTTCTACAACAGCTTTTTGCTCAGGTAAATCTATCGTTTTCCAACGCTGCAGGTTATCGTATTTATTAGTAATTATGATTTACGATGCCAAACATTTTTTGAGCTTTAAAACTTTTACAGTGTGGCAGTCTGCAGGTTATTCCATGACTCGTTTGGGCTGCAACCGAGTTACCGACGCATGTGGAACCGTGTGACTGTCTGCTTTCAAAAGTCCTGTTTCCCAAAACCATACCTTGTGGCATGTTTTGACAGGACATTATCTCTAAATTCATATCAGAACTTGTTGTTAGCCAATGTCTGCAACTCTGTTTGAGCGCGCAGGCCTGCACCGCAAATGTGAAGGAGGCCATCACTGGACGACCATTTGTAGATAACACCGAGCATTCACTACTACAGAATTGTCCATCACTACCGGGCTCCAACCCCCTTCACCGCCGAAAACTGAACCGCGTAGAACCATAGTGGTAGTGACGTGGGGTTTGAAACACTACCGGGTCAAAACACCGGCGGTGATGCGAGGAGAGACTGCCGTTTGATATCGAACCGCAACGCGACCGCCACCTAACACCGCCGGGTGTTCCACGACCCGCAGCATTTTTGATCCAAGCAATGCAGTTCGGAAGTCACCGCAGAGTTGATATTGGGAGCACCGTCGGGCTTTAACGAACCGACGTAACGTGGGGATAACACTATCGGGTTAGACTGAGCCGGCAGTGTATCGAAGAGGTAACAATGGCGGCTTACTTTGAACCCGCCGCTGAACTTTTACGTGAACACCGCCGGCTGATCTCAACCCGACAACGCTATTAGAGTGGAGACTATCGGTTGGTTAATGCAGCCGACAAAGATGTTTCTATCGCCTATGACGGTTAGTAATTCAAACCGATAGTGTTTGGTATAGTTACACTACCGGTTTGTTGCTCATTCGCTGTCGGGCCCATGCCACCCGACGTTTTTGTTTTAAATTTTTGAATTTATTCATGGAATTCAGCTCTTTTAAATCCGAAAAATCATCATACATTAATATCGTCAAAACATTACAGGATTTAATGGTTACATACAACAAAATCCACCTAATGTTCTAGAAACTAAGCCTACATGAACTTCTAAAATAAAAACACCAATGACCATAGAGTCATAGACTTAAATAAAAGCATGACATCTTTTCCAAAACCAATTAAGCAAAGAATTCTCGCAATCTTCATAAGTATGTGGGGTGGCTTCTCTTCAATCTATAGGGCCGGCTAGTTTGCACCATTGTAGGCGACGACGACTTCACCTTCGTGTTGTATTTTCAGAACAATTATTAGCGTAGCCTTGGACTTGAGCATAGCAATCTTCCCAGGTTAGATAGATCCCCGCACGCGACCAACAAACACTACGCACCATGCCATGCTTGCCTATACATGTCACCAAAATAGGATGATATTGCTATGTTATTCATAAAAGTTGTACAAGAAGCACGTACATATATTTAAAATATCCAAACTGGATTTCAACAACACTAACTCATGAATTTCAATCACAATTCGAGCACAAAGTTGCGCTGACCGAGACGGGCATTTCAACGAACACCTCAAGGGCAGTGACCGACGCTCACCAAGCTTTCGATGCGCCTCGGTGTGCTCCTATCTTGTCTTGGAGGATTTGAGGAGGACAAGGTCGCGGACGGTGTTACGGGGTCGGGCGGTGAAGAGGAAGACGGGCGTGAGGCTGCGGACGGCGAGAGAGGTGTGGGGCGGTCCTCCGTCGGCGTGGAGGAAGACCAAGCCGGCGACGCGAGGCTAGGACAGCGCTAATTAGTTCTCATTCTCATAGGTAAAAACTTGTACACCTAAAGGGATAATTAGTTCTCACCGTGGAAGGGGCCGGCGGGCAGAGGATGCCGGTGCGGCGCTGGGGACGCCGGAGTGGAGGAGCGCGGCGTGGGAGAACGCCGTCAAGCCTCGATTCCGCCGGAGCGAAACGACCGGGATGCACGAACGGACGGCCCGGGCGGCGCGTAGGGGACGACGAACAGCCATGACTTGAGCATGGAAGCGATGTGGCTAGACCGCAAAACTCCGGATGGGGCGCAGCATGAATGCACACACTGCAAGGAGGATAAAAGTTTGCTTCTTTGCATCTTCACAATTGTTAGAATTAAACTTTTGAATCGACCTATTTCTAGATGTTGTCGAAATAAGCCATCTGATGAACATTTGCTTTGATAAATTTCGTAGAGATGAGTCTAAGCAATGCAAGGATCTAAGCATATAGACATAACATAGAGATAGAGGCGGGTGCCTTAACATGACTACCACGGTTAATCTCCATTAACCAAAGCGGTTTTTGGAAATTGACTGCCTCAATTAATCGATTAACGGAGGCGATCGCATTAATACCTATCATACCATGTTCCTATTACAGTTAAGATGGTACAATAATACATGTTTAAGAACATTGTTTGTAGTATGAACTTTGAATATAAGGGCACTTCAATGGAAGCATGGGACATGTTCAGGAAGATAAATGTGAAATTTAAAAACGTATCTGGACCTGCATGAGAACCTATAGATGGTGTGTAATTTGAAAAAGCAAGACCTAGATGACGACTCAGGACAAGTTCACAAACCAGCAGTGATAACCTTCATATTTTATAGAATCTACAGTTCAACAATTGTTTTCACATAGTTATGAAAAAGTGGGTACATGAGTTCTACAACTAATGTTTATCAGCAAATATGAACATGAGTTCTACAACTAATGTTGTGTTGCTGGTCTAAGTTTATACATGTGCTTGTTTCGATGGGTACGGCTGGGCTCATTGGACCTTTACAGTCTAGGTTCAACTCATCTTATGTGAGACTAGTGGGGCATGCTATTAATAAATACACATGTGTAATTGGATCATATATAAAGCTCTTGGGGAAAGAAAAATCAAGCGCGTACATGAATATATCTCTATGGTTACTATGCTTGCTGCTTCAAATCACATAGGGTCACACCAGTACACCCCCGAAAGTGTCCTAGGATCAGTAGGCCAGTGAGGCAGCAGGAACATAGATTGAAGTGTTAGTGAATTCTTATTCTGGCACTGCAGTAACATAGATTGAAGTGGCAGACATGACACGGCACCCTTATATATATATACATCCATGCTATATATCATGGAACAGTTGACGTGTGCTCTCTTGATACACAAGAAGCTGGTCACAACATGGCATTAGAACCTGGAAATACATGGAAAAAAGTAGATTTTCAGGAAGTACAAATGCTCATCATGGTTTTCATGTTCTGTCCAAGCTATCCGACTGCCATCTATTTCATTTGAATGTTCTGGGTATGGATACTTCTGTCACACCAAAAACTCTTGATGGAATCGACCAAACATAAAACACACTGAAGCACAACAAAAAACACTATGAAGTAGAAACTTAGTGTACACAAATGATTGGAATATTAGGCAATTTTGTGATTAATTTTATCATGTAAATTACGAGAGACATTTAATCCTCTGACATCAATGTTTAATTGCACATCATAGCAAATAACTCCAAGACAAACAACAGACATATTTCAATAGTGGAAACATATCAAAACTGCCAGTCCGTATCCAGTAAGGTTCTCCTGTGTCTGTGTGCGTGCTGCTTCAATACACAGCATCCCTCATGCTATCTGACCTTTGTGAGCCACTCCTGTGGAACAAACCTGAGGTGTGATTGGCTCTGGATTCCCTTTTTGCTGCTGCTCTCTGGTACACTAGCATGCGATTTCTGAAAAATTCAAGTACAGCATGTGCTGTGTCTGAAAAGTTGAAGTACACTAGCAGCGTTCTGGATAGTATGGCATATTATGATTTTATCACAAAATTCTGTGGAGATGAGATGCTGAATTGATGATGGACAAACTGATAAAACTGTAAACATGCATGCCCTCAACTACTTAGCTGCATAACTTTGTGATTATGCACTATCAGTGCGGTGGCCTCATGCAGGGGCAGGTGGTGCTCCAGCCACCCCTGTATACCCTCAGAGCTTAATCGATGGACTCTTTGAGAATGAGGGCTGAACATGCTCAGTTGGAGGTACAAGACAACTCCAGCTCATCAGGATTAACACTAACAAAGACAACTAGCTGTCTTCCTTTCTTGGTGCGTGCCTTTGAGCCAAGAGAGCTGTTCCGGCCAAACAAAAGGGCCACTAATTGGTCATTCTATCTGTTGGGACGCCAATCTCGCTTCTCTCTCCAGATTCAGAAACTCCATTCTCACTTCATCCTAAGTACAAAGGTGGTCTTGCAACATCTTTCCTCCATGAATCAGTTATTTCAATGGACTAAACCAGAGCCGAAGCTCCATTTGGATCCATTGAAGATTGCTGTTCCTTGCTACAGTGCATCCTCAACCACCCCTGTTGAAGGCTATTGCAGTAGTGTGTTCCAAGCTTGGTCCTGGCGCCTCCCACACCTATCGATGTAAGCTCCATCAACTGATTCTCTTGAACAAAATAGATCTAGAAGCATTGGACAGCGCGCAGTATGGTTTTTAGTTGTCTATGTCATGTTATTAGTATTCTTCTATGTATCTTCGAGTCCTATATATAATCCTCTAGTCAGTCTAGTGCTAAGGAACAGCATATAGTCATACTCACAACATTTAATAAATGGGCATCTCCAGTCTTCACAGCATTTATCATACTGACCAATGTCCTGGCGCGGTGGCGCCTCATGGTGGGTAATATAAAGGTGATGACAACTGCCCTACACTGCCCTACATGGAGGGTACCTTAGCTTCTATTCAACTATTTCAGTGCCAGTTATGCCACCGTGTAGATAAATTGTCCCAGCATCAAGTTGAGTTTCAGTGAGCTGAGGTAGCATGGAAATATGGATATATATCAATTTGATGAAACACACAATAACATGGAAATTAGTATTTGATCTAGTTATAATAGATGAAGGAACGTAATGTAGCATGAATGTAGTTTTCTCCAACAGCTCTTGATACCACTTGCTAATGTTTATTAATATAGGTTTCAGCAAACCAAGCCTGTGCCACTGAAATATGACATACGCACATATTCAGATACATTCTTGTAACTTAACAATGCCGAGCATATGCACAGCATTTAACTCTGGCTGAGCGCTTGAAATTTTATCAGCTTTTTATTCTACACACAGTCCGTCAACCTTTATCCGCAGAGAATTCTATGTTTGGTCTCTCTTGATAACTAGTATATATTCTCACCGATCATGTTCGAATGCAAGTCTTTTCTGTCAATTACGGATGTATTTTTGATGAATAATGAAGCACATCTTTAGGTCAGTCCACTCGAAACAGAAATACAAACTACCATCAAATTCACGGCATCTAAATATATGGACACACATTGATTTTTATTGAATGTAGTGGGTCGAAGTTATGTACCAACAACACCGCTGTCAGATTTCAGCTAGATTGGGCCGGAATTGACACATGAATTGGGGAATTGGGAGGAGAGGAGGAGGATGGGGATGACGATGGCGGCGTGGCGCTGGCAGCGCTGGCGCCGCAAAGGGCGGGCGGGGCGGGATGCCATGAGCGGGTGCGGAGGCGACGGCGGGCACGGAGACTGAAGGCTAAGATATATTTTTATTGCTTGCTTATCCCCTAGAGATTACATGCCTCTTGCTTATATAGCCCGACTAGTGGGACTTGTAATCTAAGCAAATCTCTATAAGGTTTCTTATACGATCGGAATATCTTTTACAAGCAATTCCTATTTATTTATTTCCTAATAAGGGTCTCCCTTATAGATGAGATAGCCCCTTGCACACCAAAAATTACCTAAGATAATCCTAACTTAAAAGCTAAGCAAACTCGAGTCGCACGGGAGAGCGAAAAGGCGGCGGCGCAGGGGCCGATCCCCCTTGGCTCCTTTTGGCCCCTTGGTCCTCGGCCGGGCGGTCGCCGCTGCTTGGGCCCACTAGCCACTCGGCTGGCCCAATTCTGGTTCATGACATTTCCCCTCGCCGACGAGGCGGCGCTGGCCCATCGCAGTTCCAACCCACTGTGGTGGCGAAAGGCACGCCGATCTGAGAAGTGACAACCTGTGCCCGGCAGAGGACGAGAGGGCCGCACTTGTCGCTGTCTTCGCTGTAGATGCCGGGCGCCCTTGTGGGAGAAGGAGAAGTCGAGGTGGAAATCGCCGGCAGATGCTGAACTTGAAGCTCACGGGGCTGCACGAAGGAACGCTCCGCCCATGCACGACGCATGACGGAGACGCCGAGGGTACCCGAGAGCTCGATCATCCGGGCGAGTCGAGGGTGGAGACGTAGGTGTAAGTCGCCGCACCGCCACCTTTTGCATGGAGCCGCCCGCAGAGACGGTCGGCGACGAGGGCGGCGACGCAGGTGAAGTCGAGGAGGCAGCCGTGAGAGGAGGTCGCCGGGCGGCCGGACGGGGGGGCCTAGTTGCATCTCCTTTGTCCACGGGCGCCAACCGTGACGTTGTCGATGCGAAGAAGACGCCGCCGTTGTCGAAGAGGAGGACGGCGCCCGACCCTAACGCTAGGGGTCGCCTCAGAGTAGGAGGACGCTTGTTGGGAACGCATGATCTTCCCCGAGGGCGTTGGGGAGGTGGAAGCCCATCGCTACGCCATGCAAATGACGTTTCTCCCCAGCAGAAGTCCCGAGAAGCTCAACAGCGATATAGTAGCGTGAAGTACCTCACGATGCCATGTTGAGGCTCCACTGTGCGAAGCCCGCAACTCGATGGCGCTGGGCGATGATCCCAAGCTCCTTGTTGGTAGTTGTGCCCACTTGCAGCTCGCTGATCATGTCGGCTTGCTATCGCTCTTCGATGTCGCCCATGGCAGCAAAAGAAGACCGCTGTCCCGCATGCGGTCACACAGGGCAGCCGCTATGTCGCCACCGATGCCGCCGATAGGCGCGGGCGGGTCGGCCGCGGGCGGCGCCGTGGTGCCGTCCTCGCCGGGCGCCGTCCGACTCGCCGTTGTTGTAGCGGGCGGGCAAGGTCGATGGCCTCCTCCATCGAACGAGGCTCGAACCATTCGAGCGTGTTATGGCGCTTCCCACGTGCCCCCCCCACGGGCCGACACGGTGGCGCTGTCCCTCGAAGTTCCATGCGTAGTGCATAGTTCTCGGCGGCCGATGTAGTCGCTCGCCTTGCCTCCTCGAAGGCGGCGCTGCGCCCCGGTGTCGAGGTAGATGGGTGGTCCGGTGATGCCGTAGGGCGGTGAGTGAACTCGCCCCACTCGATTGAGAGTTTTTCTTGGACATATCCATGAACCGCACGCAGCAATACCAATGAGGTGGAAAGCGGCAGAACTCACGAGTCGGCCGGGCGATCTTCCAAGTTAAGCCGAAGAAGAGTTCCGCCATGGCCGTAGGTCGGGGTTGTCGGTGCCGCCGCACTCTCGACTTGCGCACGCTGACGAAGCGGGGATGTGATGCCGCTGGTGGCACCATGGGCCTTAGCGCCGCGAAAGTGGCGGCCGTGACGCCGCGGTGGCGCCGTAGGGGCAGGGGCGCCGCGATTGACGCCAGATTCCGCCGGGGAGTAGCCGGTGCCGGTGGAGAGGAGAGGGCAGCCGGTGTCAGCGCAGTCGTCGATGACGACCGAGCGCCACCAGCAATGCCATCATCGCCCCTGCCGAGGATAGTGGTCGGAGCCGCCGACGGAATCCGCGGGAGGGGGCGGCGGGCAGGCGTAGGCGTCCGGCCTTGTGCCCGGCGGCGGCGGCCGCCGGGCTGTCCTCCGCGTGGTCGCCGTATTATGCAGGTCCTCGACGTGATGCATATACCTGGCGCGACGAGGCGAAGTCTCTATGTCGCCG
Source organism: Hyparrhenia diplandra (assembly GCA_015847255.1). Taxonomy (NCBI): domain Eukaryota; kingdom Viridiplantae; phylum Streptophyta; class Magnoliopsida; order Poales; family Poaceae; genus Hyparrhenia; species Hyparrhenia diplandra. Next base: position 1,886,915 of record JADLZK010005668.1, on the reverse strand, counting down.
GCGCCGGGCTGATCCGAGCGCCAGCTTGTCGCCGAGCGCCTTCACCAAGGTGAACTCCTTCATCTCGGAAGCCATGGGTGGTGGAATCGCCCTAGTCTCCGGATACTGCCGGCCGATTCCTACCAGATTGGGCCGAATTGACACGTGAATTGGGGAATTGGGAGGAGAGGAGGAGGATGGGGATGACGACGGGCGGCAAAGTGGGCGGCTGGCGGGGTGGCCGCCGCCTTGGGACAGCTTGGCGGCAGGGGCGGGCGCGCGACGAGCTGGGGTGCGGAGGCGGCGACGGGGGCACGGAGACCGATGGCTAAGATATATTTTTATTGCTTGCTTATCCACTAGAGATTACATGCCTCTTGCTTATATAGCCCGACTAGTGGGACTTGTAATCTAAGCAATCTCTATAAGGTTTCTTATATGATCGGAATACCTTTTACAAGCAATTCCTATTTATTTATTTCCTAATAAGGGTCTCCCCTTATAGATGAGATAACCCCTTGCACACCAAAAATTACCTAAGATAATCCTAACTTGAAAGCCGAAGCAAGCTCGAGTCGCACGGGAGAGGGAAAGCGGCGGCGGCAGGGGCCGACCCCCCTCACATACGCCTCGGCCCCCCCTCCCCCCGGCCGGGCGGCCGCCGCTTGGGCCCAATTAGCCACTCGGCTGGCCCAATTCGGTTCATGACAACCGCACAGATGAAGATTATAATATGAAATCGTGAACGCTCTCATGTCATCTGCAACATATAACTAGGGGTTTGCAGAAAATAAATAAACAAAAAAGTGTGATTTTTCAGCTTAATCATAATTTGTAACCTAGAAATTCTGTCATCATAGAGGCCATTTCAGAGGATTGAAGAACAACATTGAGGTGTTTAGGAGGATCTTTCATAATAAATGGCTAAATCAAATACGGATTGATTTTTAGTATATGGACTTTCATTCAATGCTTAAAATATTATTGCAACAAAGAGCAGCAAACTCCTAGACACAAACCAGGAGATGAAAACGTCAGTTCACAGTGTCCTTCAGAGCTTTTATTTTTATATATATTTGCTGAGCTAGTGCACCCACTACTTTATTCTTGTCTCTCTTTACATATGTCTGAAAACTGTTGAAGACGATATGGAGGAAGCAAGATGGCTTTGGCATAGGCAATCTCTTTAGATACTGGATTACATAAAAATCACTAGATTGTACGTTCATTGTGCTGCAGGCATCAATCTCTGTATCGTCACTTGATACACTTCCTCAGTTATTAACACCAGTTGAATTGATCGTTGCTGTAGGTGGCATTAAATTGGGTGCATGACGGTCACAGTAGCATGCTTTTTCGTAGTGTCTCTCAAACCTATAAATGGAGATTTCATAGACTTTGCTCTCTCAACATGTAGACAAATAAACTGACTGAATTTCTGCACTCACGCCACCTAAGCCAAATAAACAATAGTACTTCGCCGAACAAGCCTATTTACACGGTTTATAACAATCGATAGATGGACAGTAGTATTTATAATGACCACAATCTAAAAACATCGGGCAACACATACAGGGATGAAGATGTGTCAGACGGCAGAACAGATGTGAGATCTCTTAATGTTGCCAAGAGTAGATCTGAAAGAGGACTTCCCATAGACTTAGGCAAGTTTCATCCGAATACACTACACTGCTACAATGGTGCCAATGAAATTTACATAACATACAAAATCGCTAAATATATACAACATATGCTTTCACTTGTCAGTGCCTAATAGGCTATTTCTTTGTTAATCGACAGACCGGGCAGGGCATCCTAGGTGTAAGATGATATCAGCGAATCAACAAATAGATCAGAGAAAGCACAAAAATTAGGAAAGTTTTAGCAGCCCATGGTGATGATACAATGCATTTTACCAACCAATAACCCATCAGAATGCATTGGCACAATTTATATAACATTTTTTATGAACCACATGATTTTGGTAACCATACGGTTTCAATGATGTTCAAGTTACTCATCAACCATATAATTAATCTAGATCAAAGTGCTCATCAACATCGTACTTAGATAAACATAAATTTAATCTTCAGCACTGTCATCGTTAGCACTGCGCGCTCTTCTTCTTCGCACTGTCACCTATTGCGGCGCTCCATGGGGAGCCACCTGCACTGCATAGACGCCAGCACTCACTCCTCGCGCAATGCTCCAGACCCGGCGACGCGGTCATATCCAGCCCCTTCTACATTGGCAGCCGCAGGTTCCAGCTCCTCCCCTCTACCCAAACGACATCACCGCCGACTACCGGGCCTCCCTCTCGGCTGACCTGAAGCTCACACACAATGACTACAATGACTTCGACCTCACTCAACGGTGGACAAGGCCACAACCACGTACCGCATTAGCGTCCTTGACGACGCAGGCAACCTGCTAGCGCGCAGCAGCCACACCTTCGGTCCATGCCGCTTCTTGACCCCGGGTTACCAGCTGATGTTTGGCAGGTTATTGTGAGGAAGACCAGCATCAGCGAGCTAGTTGCAGCGAACGAGCTGCGCGGAGGTCGAAGCCATCATTGGTGCGGCTGGTGCCGACCTTGGCTCCACCGCCGGGCGCACTGCTACCACCACCAGCCCGCCGGTTTCTGATGGCGCACGCGACACGAGTACCGCCACCGCCAGCACCAGCGGCCGAGGGGACAACGCAGAAGTGCTTGCGACGCAGGCATGAGGCCTTTGCCAGCGAAAGTGGCGGCGTCAGATGGGGCAGGGAGGGAGCAGAAGTCACAGGCGACAAGATGTTATGGTCATTAAAATACTTTTTATTATAGATCGTGTACAAGAAATATTCGTCTTCATTCCATGTTCGTTACAGGCTGCAACCGTATATAATTCATCTAGTCGTTAAGCATTTTGCGGCTGTTTATTGACTATATTCGTATTGTGAATTCCACATACCAGACATATTGGGTGCAGTAGCTTTGATTAAATAGGTAAAATTGGAGCCAAACCATTAAACACGATTTATAGGCTTGTCCAAAGGCTCCAATTTATATGTTTGAACAAAATCTTCCAAGAATAGGTCGTTGCACAAGACAAAGTTGCATCTCAAAAAAAGAGTGTGTTATCTGCAAGCTCATCAGACAAGCTCTATCCACAAGTCGCTCCCAATGTGAGGAAGAAGAAGAGGAAGGGCTAAGATTTGTGGGCCAGTCACCAGAGACTGTGCAACATGATTTGGGGTCGTTGGCCGTGAGTCCGTGACACATGGCGGTGGCGGTGGTGGGCGATTCCGCGACCGGGCAAGGCGGCAAAGAAGGACCGATGGTGGGGGACTCACTATGCCAATGATTAGGGGTCGGCAACAGCAGGAGACAGGAGATGTGACAATCTGGTTTTAGCAGCTGGCAAAGCCAGGGGTGGTGGAATTTTTGTAGTTAAGTCGATGAAAAGGCATGAGTTGTACTTTTTAATTTAAAAATGTGGGACCCAACTTATAACTTGACCTGGCCAAGACGCTGGACGCGCACTTTCCAGCCGATCTTTTTAAGTTTAACACAATAGTCTGGCGACGGCTGTTTCGTTGACCTCCTTGAGCGCTCATGTAACACGTTCTGTAAATTCTGTTCCTTCTAATACTAAGATACACACACTCGTTGGTATTCCTAAAAAAAATAACAGGACCCCAAAACTGCAATCAGTATAATATAATCTGAACCCCTGGCCCAAGAAAATTACTTACTCTTGTCACGTTGCCGTGTCTTATTCTAACTCAAGTCATGACCTTCGATAGAGCCGTTTTCGTGCAAGACAACAACAATACTATCTACGTAGTATATATTCTCTGGCCTGCCTATATGTCCGTCCGTGTCAACCAAGTCATATATCTCGCCGTCAGCTCCAGCGCGTGCGATCCAGTACCGATCTGTTCCTGCCTCCGCCGCCATCGTCGACCATGTCATCTCCACGGAGTCGCCGTCATCGTCGCCGTGGCTTCTCAACGCCTGCCGCAGCTTCACATCTCCGGGCGCGTCAGGTGACTGGCACGCATCTGCTGCGCATCGAGGGCTACTCCACCGCCAACCGTATGGTGCAGAAAGACGAGGGCATCGAGTCCCGCACCTTCAGCGCCGGGCGCCACAAGTGGCGGCGCGCTTCTTCCCCAACGGCTACGCGTGCCGTGCGGCTAGCCGCTGAGCTCGAGCTCGTGAAGCGCAAAATCGACGACGACGCGGCGGTGGCCGCGAAGGGCTCAGTGTCCTGACCGCCACGCAACCCGCCTTAAGCTACAGCGCCGGGCCGCAGCGGTTCAACCGAGACTGCAGCTACAGGCACCGTGTGGACGTCCTGGTCACGCCGAGGAGCGGCAGGCGGCGCTGCGACTGTCAAGGGCGACCACGACACCCTCGCCGTCCGTGCGACCTCACCGTGACGAGGTTCGGCAAGGAGTCCCGCCTTAAGTGGTATCTTAGGAAATTGCTAGATTAAACAAATCCCTGTACGTTGAGAAACCATTGCATTGTGTTACCTGCGTTGTTAGAGAAACGGCATGCGGACGTGCGGCTAGATTATTCGTGTTCTCCAAACTTTTGTATATGGCTACATTGCAATGATAACTTTGTGTTTTATTATTATCTACACGGTGTCACAGTCAATCGCTTTGTAATGATAGCTCAATTATACAATTAATACAATAATAACTTTGGTGCTCGATAGAAGTGTGTTTTATGTTTGTTTAAACTCTTTCTAGTTAATACGACGATACATAAATCTTTTGTGTATTCGAGAATAGAAAAAAAAAAAAAACTTAACTAGAAATCTCGAGGCCGAGGAAGTCAAGACAAGCTGTTAAATTCTTTTAATAAATTCAGAAAAATGAGCACCTATGTCAAGGTTCCATGACAAGAAACCTAACCAAGTAAGGTACGCTCAATTCACTACATACAACATATATTTGTGTGTGCTGGCTCCAAACAGGGCAAAATCTGTCAAATATCGGGCACTCGGCTTAGCCTATGCCAAGTGTCTAACGACTTTTAAACGGAGTTTTTGCCGAAAGTGTTGCCCGCTTACACACGACAAAAGAAATTATATATATTTTTTAGTCAACTTATATGTCGAGTATCAACACACGCCATAGAAATTATTGTTTTCTTTTTGAAAACCCTACACCGAAAAGCCGGGAACCACAACACTCGGTATTGAGTAATGCCTTTGCCAAGTGTACTGGTCACAACACTCAGCATTGAGTGATGCCTTTGCCGAAAGTGTTATGTCCATTCACTTGGGAAGGATATTTTTAAAAAGAATTTTTCCTTTTTTGGGTTTTTGTTTCCCTAAACCTTTTTTCCAAATTTTTTTCATTCAGCTTTTTAAAAATACCATATGTAAATTTAACTAAACAATGTAAACTTCATAATTTTAAGGAAAACGAACCATTATTTTATGTGGTTATAGCTCAACATTCCATTTATATATTGACAATAAAAAATAATAATTATCAAAGGGATCCAAAAAATACCTAAATTTTAACATGACATTATATTTGGTGTCTTCTGGCTGTAGAAATTTTTTAAAGTCAAATCACAATTTTACCATCGTTGTAAATCTAACACTTATGGGATCACTCTCAACAACTCTGAAACTTCTTAGTGGATGTTTCAGGTTTTAAGCAACGTAGATAACAACTTATTCGAAACCTTCTTTTTTTTACCACAACCTCCACATATGATATGATTACAACTCGTCAAATTTCATGATTTTTTGACTTTGTTTTCTTTTTATGCAAAGAGAAAAAAACATTCACACACACGCTTGGTGTTGTGTTTCCGAAATGAGATGTTTGAGAGCCATAATCATATCATATATGGAGCTTTAAATTAGGTTGACTAACATGAATAAAAAATTTTACACTTATTTTCCCCAAATATTTGGCAGACTTGTAGTTCAAATCTCACCTGGTTAAAAATATTATTTTAAATGCAATTAAATAGTTATATATAGCAAATAAATTGAAAAATACACCAAACTTTGTCAAGGGTAGGAAATGTGATATGTGTTCAGAAAAAAAAAGTTTGAAGGCAATTGTGCAAAAAAAAAATAAATTATTTGCCGAGTGTCTTCGGTTACACTTCGATAAAGAACCTCGTATGCCGAAAGTGTAACTATAGCAGACTCGCAAAATTAAAATTTTCTCGAGTGCCAGCCGTGGCACTTGGCAAAGAAGCTTACGGATTGATGGCGCCGGGCAAGGAAGGGGCTGATAACGGGGAAACTCCCTATGCCGAAAGTGCCGACGTTAAGCACTCAACATAGATGGCTCCTATGCCGAGTGTATTTTGTTGCCGTGTCTCCCTTTTGTCGGCACTTTCGGGCCTCGGCGTATACGCTTCTTAGCCGAAAGTGCCGATATTTGGCGCCGCCAAGAGCCGAACACCGGGCAATGGCCTTGATTCTGGTAATGGAGGGCCATTAGGCCGCGTTTGAGTCACTGCAATGCAATCAGTGTGATTTGTAGTGCCTCAATTCCTCTTTTGTTCATCGCTGTTTCCAGCTCGCTCTTCACACAGTTTTTTTCAAAACCGGCTTTGCTCGCATCGTATTAAGAGAAGTGGGAATGTTTTTTTTATCAAAACCGGTCTCACACGGTCACCGCCAAAAGTTCTAGTCGCCGCCGTCGACACCGGCAGGCTCCGCGATGTCGCCGAAGCTCCTCTCCCAGAGCCTCGGTTCCAAAACAACAGCGCTCACGTGCTCAACTGATGAAACACTAATTTGAGACTACTACATACAGAAACCGTACCTGACATGACTCTTGAGTCGTCGTAAATGAACGAAGGAAACTCACGGAGCGGTTACATACGTGACCACCAAGCAATAACATTGCAAAGAATATATATATATATATACATGTATATTTTTGTAGATAGATAAAAACAAGTATTCTATAGACACGCCAGCTAGGGCCCAGGTGTATACATCGCTGGTATTGATCGAATCATGTCGTCGTCTTCCTCCGTTGAGCAGCTGCCGTCGCTGGGCAACTCGTGGCGCCGCTTCCGCGACGCGCTGTCCTTCTCCCCGTCCGAGTGCACAAAGACACCGGCACGCACGTCTTCTGCGTGGGCCGCTACTCTGGCGTCGACGGCAAGGTGTGCCCCGCAAGTGCATCAAGTCCGGGTTCCGGGCCGGCGGGCACAAGTGGAAGCTCCTCTACTACCCCAACGGCCACGACGACGGCAAGGACGTCACGGTCAAGCTCAGGCTCGTGGGAAGGTGCTACACGAGGGCCACCGCCCGAGTACCGCGTCAGCATCCTCGACGGCAAGGGGACGCCGGCGCACAGCTGCACCGTGGGGCCGCGGAGCTATAGAGGCAATGGGTTCTTGGAGGAGCGTAAGGGCTTTGAGGTGCTGGCCACGGCCAAGGAGCAGACCTCGGCGCTGCGTCGGCTCAAGGATGACAGCCTCGTCGTCCGCTGTGACGTCACGGTGCTGAATATCAACCAGGAGTCCAGGCTCAGATTCTACCTACGTCAGTTATGGACCAACGCATATGTAATAGCTTCGCAAGAACTAGCTAAACCTAGACGTCCTTAGTATATGTAACAACTAGCACTATGGATTTTATATATAAATAAGTATACGAAAATTGCATGTCGTCCTTAGGATATGTGTCATGATGCTGTAGTGGTTTCTGTTGCTACAAATAGGCATTTGATTTGTCAGTTTGTTAAGGTATTGGTAAGGGACGATGCAATGATGACTACTATCTCTTCATGCACCCAGATTCTCAACTTCATCTTCCTACGTTGTAGGCAATGGATCAACAATCACACACAAATATACACGGTGGCTAACCTAAGAATCAAGATTGAGATCAAGAACATGTATAAACACTCTGAACTGGCAACTGTTGATAGGGTTCAAGACAGTGTCCCTTTGCACTTCACAAATGTTCAAATGAATGTGCGGTTACAACACACCAGAGGCACTGACAAGCTCCTTTTAGATTACACTAGCAAAAATACCGGTGCGTTGCAACGGGATACATATTTAAAGATTTTCTTATCAACTGATAACATATCTTGCTGGTCAGGCCGTGCGTCATGGCAGTGCGCTGGCGCTGCTTCACGTCTCGCCGACGGCAGCCTCGGAGGCCGCTGCTGCCTTCTGGTGTTTGTATTCTGCGGTTTCCCTATCCTTGGCCTCTCTCTCAAGTCTCTTGGTCGGCTCATAGCCGTCACAACCATGTCCGCTTGATTTCTAATTGATATTGTATTGGACTAAGTTCCTTTTTTCCGGCACTCTAGGAGGGCAACTGAAATTTTCTCTTTTATAGAAATATGCCCGTACGTTGTTACGGGTCAAGAAAATCCAAATTATATTTTTTTACCTTAAATATAATTTTTTATTTATTATTTCTCTCTCTTTGTGTGTTACGGTAAATAAGTGCCATTTAAAGTATTGCAACTACTCGTCTATATTAGTCTTATGGTCTCTACATAATTTCCAGCACTCTAGGAGTAAGTGTTAGAAAACAGTGTTGTATCCTTTTTAAAGCAAAAAAGAATTTAGTTACAACGGTCAAAGTCCCATAGGAACTTGCTGCATGGTTGTCTAGTGACCACGCGGGAGCCACGCGACGCGCGTGGCCTCAGACCAAGTGGTGATGGCAGGCCTTGGGCAGTGAGCGTGGTACGTGCCAGCCTGGCTCTGTTGCCTAGCCCTTCGAGCTTGCACGCAGGCCCAATAAACGGATCAGCCTCCCGCCCTTCTACGAACGTCCATGCTCACACTATGAATTCAGGTCGTATTTCAACCGGACTCATGGGCAGACGGAAGGCAGATGGAAAAAAAAGGTGGACAAGAAATTTTCTCTCTTTATTAGTTGGTATATAGATTACTTATACAAGTAGCTTTAACATAGGCGGTCCCAATCCAACTTGTTTGTAAAATACTGACGATGCGATACTATCTAAGTGTTGTCCTTGTGGACACCACTACCTAATTCATTTGAGGTAACATGCAATTTTCATTTTGCAAGGCGGGCAGATGCGCCAATCATGCTTCACATGTCACGGTTAATACGACAACACAGAGGCGTGTGTGGTATGCCAGTCATGGTTAATAAAAAAAACAAAACAAAAATGGTCAAAGCCCCCAACCCACACCTAGTCCGCCCTGGATCTCGGGCCTAGTCGGGCCTGGATCTGACCTGGCCTGATCCGCGACCCCCATAGATCCGTGTCGCCCGCCATGGATCTGCTACCGATGAAGCCCTCCCGCCCCGGATCCGCCCGGGCGTGAAGCCTCCCGCTTCGATCCGCGTCGCCCACAAAGGATCTGCGTCGCCCGCCATGGATCTGCCGCTGAAGCCCTCCCGCCTCGGATCGGCCTCGCTTGAAGCCTCCCGTCCCGCCCGAATCCACGCCGCCGCCATGGATCGGCCGCCGGTGAAGCCCTCCCGCCCGGATCCACCGCCGGTTGAAGCCTCCTGTCCGGATCCGCCGAGTGCGGGATGTCGGGCCCGAGATTCCTTGCCACTGTGGAGCACGCCAACCGCTGCTTGCCGCCGGTGGAGAAAGGAAGGAGCCGGGGTGATGCCTCCTTACTCTTGTGGAAGAGCTGGTGGGCGGGAGGGAGTAGAGGTAGAACCGTGGGAGGGAGCCTTGTTGTGCCGGGGTGATGCCTCCTTACTTTTGTGCACTGTCCACTCGGTGGAAGAGCGCTGAAGTGAGGGAGAAAGGGTCGCGCGGGGCTGGAGTGAGGGAGAAAGGGAATGAGTTAATGAAAACCTGAACTTCTCAATTTAAAGGCGCCCACCACGGAAAAATCAATTACCGTGGCGGGCAAAAATCTCCATCACGGAAATGAAAAAGGCGCCAGCCAGTATTAACCATGGCGGGCAAATCATGTGGCCCCCGTGAGTTTTTTAGGCCCCTGCCACGCAAAAAGAAATGTTGTAGTAATAGGAGGCGCTCGGCAAAGTTGGTATGTGTTTTAATTGCACCCAACAAACTTCGAGACACTCGACATGTAGCCAGTTTCTTTCCGGTAGTTTTGTTTCTGCGGCTAGACAGCGAAGAGTTTGTTGTCGTATCCAAAACGTCGGAATTCACCACGGCCACTACGTGGATTGTTACATTGGACCAACACGTCTGTACCAGGGTCTCATACGAGGGTAATATAAAACATGCATATACATCGTCTTTCCTCAGAGAAAAAACAAAGAAGACTAGGACCTATATATCTCTGCTAATATATCCATCGTCAACACAGCAACCAGCATCAGCATGTCTTCATCGCTGGATCCGATGGCAGCGCTAGGAGACGCATGGCGCCGTGCTCGCGAATCGTTCTCCTTCACCTCGATCCGCGGGAGGGAGGTGACCAGCGCGCACCAACTCCACATCGGCGGCTACTCCACGATCAACAAGATGTACAAACACGGCAAAGGCGTGGTGTCCAAGCCGTTCCACGCCGGCGGCCACCGGTGGAAGCTCACGTACTACCCCAACGGCTACGCGGAATCCACGACCGGCTACCCCGGCGTGCTGCTGAGCCTGATGGAGAACCGCTTCATCGGCAAGGCAGCGGACGCCACGGCTGCGTACAGCGTCAGCGTCCTTGACCGTCACGGCAACCTGCTGTACAGTCAGAGCGTGGAGCCCAATAACTATAGTCTCCACGACAGATCGCGCGGCCCGAGGAACACCTGGATGGATGTCATGGATGCTACCACGGCTGAGGAGACGAAGGAGGTGCTGGGTCGGCTCAAGGATGACAGCCTTGTTGTCAGGTGCGACCTCACGGTGCACAGGTCGGAGAAGGAGTCCAGGCTCAAGTGGTTGCTTCGAAGGTTTCTAGACTAGAATACAATCCAGCCTAGACTAGATTGAATTGAACAAGTTAAAAGGAACCATTTTTTTGGAGCTTCATGGAGAGACGCAGATCTATCTTACTATGTTCTCGTTAGTTTCATGCTTCAAGCTGTAAAGGAACGTGTCATGCACACAGATGCAGACAAGTGTTACTAAGTTCTTGTTTAGATTAATATTTTATATTAGATCCAGATCAATCTTACGATTTCGAGGACTTATATAATGTCGTCAATGTAATCATATTTTTATTATCATGCATTGGCGCTTTGTTCCATTGGCAATATAATGCAGATTTGGCCACCATTCATTTGTTGTTACTCCACCATGCATCTTTGATAAGTTTGGCATGCCGGAGAAGTTATCACAAGTAGGTCCATCGTTTTCCAACAACTCACCCACGATATGGAAACGTGTCCTGCGTTGCCTGCCTACCTCTGGACTCTATTCCATAAAACAGCCAACGAGCATGCACATTATGAAAGATATATGAGTACACAACAGTGATCCAGCTGCTGGTCCTCGAAGTAGTATACTATTTCGGGCTCTAAATGAAACATTATATTTTTTGTTTTGGCTGTTTCTCCATCCAAAAAGCGAGATGAACGGCAAGAGTCACTACCGCACAGACGGCCTCCACCGAGCGCCAGAAAGTGCACCAAGCACCCTATTTAGAAGCTGGTAGAGTCTCCCTCTACCGAGAGCAGCTCGGAGAAAGAAAGCTCTCGGTAGAGATTGCTCTACCGAGAGACCTACCCTCGGTAACGCGGCGCCCTCGGTACAGTCTGCGCTCTACCAAAAGCCATCGCTACGCAAAGAATCACCCTCGGTGGAGTTGACGCCCCAGCGTGCCATCATCGATGGTGCCCCAGCCGTCAACTCTACCGAGCACGGTTTTGAAATAACTGGGTGAAGTCACTACAAATCAAACGATGTTCTACTACAGGTACCAGTTTACTAGTACCGGTTTTGAAATAACTGGGTGAAGTGTAGGTCACCGATGTTGAAACCACAGATCTCCGAAATGTGTAACAACGTTCTAACTAATACATCCTTCTTTGCTTCACAACTACGACGACATCTTTGTCAGGCCGACGTTAACCGAAATGGACGTGTCAATGGGTCTCGAATCTTACGGGCAACCACCTTTGCCCGATATCCATCTCTAGTGAGTGTTTGCATTGGATTAGCCCAGGTCCAAACATAACCCAATGCTGACATTGCTTGGGTTAGAATTGATGAATGACTACACCCAGCGTAGGTTAATTCATACGCTTGAACCTGTAATTATTGGAAAAAAATTATGAGAACACATCGAGATTACCATATCATTTCTACATGTAAACTAGGTGATAAATTAACATATCGACATTACCCTATCATTTCGGTTTATCTGATCCAGGTTTGCAAAAATCCTTCAACATCATCCCTCATGTTCCTACTATTAGCTGTCATCAAAAAGAGGAGAATGTGGAAAAAGTGTACCCAATTTCTTCAAGCTTGTGTATACTTCCCATGACAACATATTTGTGTGCAACCAACGCTGGTCCGCAAGTGCTTTCATTCCAGCCTTTGAGATTTGTATAGGAATTTAGATTTGTCGACCCAATTGACTATTAAGATCATGATAGTCTTTGGGCGTCCCACTTGCTGAACCCCAAAGTATGAGAGATGTTGTTTAAGCCAAGTGATTTGGTCAATTGGCTGCAATACATTTAAAAATTCATATAAATGGTAAATATACATATACAACTATATTTTGACAAATTAATTATACCAATACTTACTATTATTGGAACATTTTCCGCTATGGTGCGATACATTTTGGATCGTGGTCAAATCCCCGGTCGCTATATGGCCACGTAAACCTATGACTTCAGGTGGTGGAAGATTATGTCCAACCATCTAACATAAAGATATAGAAGATTATGCCCGCGACCTCCCCACGCCAATCCGGCGGCCATGCCTTCCTCGCCTCATATCCTCGCCTCGCCTATGCCACCCTCGCTGCGCACCGCCCATGCTCGCCAAGCCTTGCCGCACCCGCCCGTGCACCCGCCCACGCCCGTGCCACCCGGCCAGCCACCACCTCAAGACGCCGCCTCACCGCCGCCCGTGCCAGCAAGAAGGGGTGGAGGTGGATGGAGTATTCAAGGAGGAAGATGGAGTAGGGGAAAGGTGGAGGGAAGAAGAAGGAGGAGGGAAGAGGAAGAGGAGAATGAAGGGATGGAGGAGGAGAATAGAGGAGGGGCCTTGCCCTCCCGCGCGACCACCCTCGCCTGGCCGCGCCCTACCGCGACCACCCACGATCTGCTGCAAGAAGGCAACAAGGAGGAGGATCAAGCCCCGGTGCAGCCCCACCAACACCACCGGGTTGTCCACGCCCCGCTCATCCCCTCTGTCCGAAGGTAAGGATTCCCATCGGTTTTGGCCCCCGACATCAAAGGTGAGGCATTTGGCTACTACTAGTTCGATGGAGTGGCCGTAATGGTTGTGGTCGTGATGGTGGAGTGGTCGTGATGGTTGTGGTCGTGATGGTTGTGGTCCAAAGGGTCATGATGGTTGTGGTCAAAATTTTGTCCTTTTATGCCTATGATGATTTACAATGCCCATAATGCAAGTGAGACATCCATGCCTAGGACCTGTTTGTGTTCTCATGCCTATCATCGAATCATGTGACACATCCATGCCTAGCAAATCGTTGTCCACCTCTCGATGACCTGATGGCTAGGCCGGATGGGTCACATGGTTTCACGGCAGCCATGGTAGGAGGACTGCCGGATGTGGAGAGGATGACCGTGTCCCATCGCTGCTCGTTGAGTTGGGCCGAGGGACACCCACGGGGCTGAGGCCGCCGCAGTGGAGGGGCAACGACCGCTGACGGTTTGGTGAAGGACAGCGACGCCGAACCGGGGCGAAGATCCTTCGTGGCGGCAGAGGTGGATCTAGGGGCGGCAGGCAGCGGCGGACCTAGGGCGGTGTGCCATGTCCGTGGAGCTGGGACGGGCAGCAAGCGGGCGCAATGGATGCGGACCTGGGTTGTGCCAGGAGATGGGGTGGCGGTGGATGGGTGGGTGCGGGATTTGGGATGGGTGCGGGAGTAGTGGGGCAGCCGCTGGTTAGGTCAAAGAAGTTTCTCTTTTTTTTTAATAAATAATGTATTTCTTTTCGGTTGTGAGCGCGAGCACCAAAACTGAGAGCCTTAATTCAAAAGGGAGACCGCGAATGCCAAAACGGAGATGTCGCCTTAATTTTTCTGTGCGTGTATTCTTTTGGGTGTGTTTTCTAAGCACCAACAGAATAATTAACATTTTTCCGTGTGTCTCCAATTTTTCCGTGTGTAAATTCTCACGCCAGAAAAAAAATTGTATCATTTTTTCTGTGTGTTTTTAATTTTTCTGTGGGTTTTTCTAAAAACACTCAGAAAAAAATAATCGATTTTCCAGTAGTGAATCATCATGAAAGCCAGCACGTAGCTAGTGTCCTGCATGCTGCTGATTCATTTTGGCTTCCTGAATGTGCATGCTACTGTACGTGCTAGTGCCCACTTCACGTAATGTGTGCATGCAAAGTTTCTCTCCAACAAATCTCTAAAAGTTCCTTGCTCCGACCCACATTTCACCAGTTCCAAAAAGCTTTCAATGTCCATATATATCTTTTTAGCAATATCCTTGCTTAATCAACCCTATGCTCACGTTGTAGCTTCATATGTTCAAGTTCGTCAGATGCTCTCGCGTATCAAATTCTTTTGCAAGCTAATGATTGAAATAAGACACGTTTAGAAATAAAGCATGAGTAGTTTAAACTCGTTTTTTAATTAAAATATGTTTTGATTAATCTAGTCTAAATAACTCTTCCATATGGTTTTACTCAATTAAAATAAAACCAAGCATATAGGCCTTTTCTTTTTATGTAATATAAATTTCTCGGTAGTCGTTTCTTTTCAACGGTAGCTCCGATTGGTGTGCTTTTTTTTTTGTGTGTTTATAGAGATGCGTAGATTAGTTTTCAAACCTTTTTCATTGCTTGGTGTAATGTTCTAATTTAGTACTATGTTTCCTATGCATGTCTGTTCGGATGCTTGTGTGGTGCTTTATGACCCTATCTAGTCGGTGAGATTTACGTGATGAACTGGGACACATTAACAATCAAGAAGGATTTACCTTGGAGCTTTGGACTTGAAGAAGGATCGATATTAAGGCAAGTATAGTTTTGGGATATGCTATCTTTAAACCATGATCAAATGACTTGAATGATGTTTATGCAATGAACGTTAAACATGACTATTAGCAACATGTGGACTTGTCTCGTATTAGTCTCCGGGACTTACAAGATAACCGAGAGCGCCGCGATCTGTGGCTTTAGTCAAGTATGAGGAACTTTTATAGTTTGTTAGTTGTTGCTGATCTTGCGGTAGCCTATGTTGCGTAGAATGGGATCATGGAGGGTTTCATTCGCCTAGATGCTCCCCTGCGGGACCCTTTCCTTGGGAGAGGGTTAAGAGGCTCGCTACCTCGGGCGAAAAGGGCAAATCACAACTCACGGTGAAAGTGTACACCTCTCACAAGCAGTAAAACGGTATATCACGCTACTACAGAATTGATTTTGCGTGGTGTTTGGATTTTATTTTTCGTGGGCGGACATTTGAGAAACGGAAAATGGCTTGATTTACCGTGGCGGTTTTTAATTAACCATGGCGGTAAATATATTAACCGTGGCGGTTTTATAATAAAACTGCCACGGTTAATGAGGCCCAATCGGCCGGTCCATACCAGCCCAAATCAGCCCATTACCGCACCGGGCGTATATAATAAAATCCTAACCCTAACCTCCACTCCCCACCTCCTCTCCAGCCCCAACTTCACTTGAATCACTCCCCACCTCCCCATCCCGAATCCGTCCCCTTCCCTTCTTCTAGTGATGCCGCCAAGGGGCGATCTCCGGCGGTGGCCCCTCCCCACCCCATCCCGGCTCGGTGGCGAAGCTCTCCGACGGCCCCCACCCCACCCCATCCCGGCGCGCCGGGCTCCCAGGCGGCCCAGGCGTGGATCGATAGCGGCAGATCTCGAGCTTCGAGCCCGACGGGGCGGCGGATCTTCGAGCCCGGGCCCCATCTACATCGAGCCCGACGGGCGGTGTCTCACGATCCGGCCATCTTCGAGCCCGGCGGATCTTTGATCCCGGCGGTGGTGGCACCTCCGTCCCCGCCGACCGGCAGCGTGGAGGCGGATCCGGTGGTGGGGAGGGCAGATCCGGCCTCTACCCCACCGGATCCGCTCATGGCGGCGGCGGGGGTACCAGCCGGCGGCCATCGGCGGCGGCGCCCGATGATCGGGCCCATTAGGGTTCAATCTGGGTTTTTGTTTTTATTTTTTTATTTATTAACCATGGCGGTTTTGGGGGTCCCAAAAACCGCCACGGTTAATGCCTCCATTTACCGTGACCCTTTGTTCATGGCGGTTTTAAAGATCGCCACGGAAAATCCAAAAAAGACCGCCACCTAAAATCATATAGGTAGTAGTGTCACCCGTGCTCACGGTCATGAGCAGCCTTAGAACCTTTGCATTAAAGATAATGACCTATGTTTGTTTAACAGTTCATAATTTATCGTTTATTCTCTACATTAGTATGTTATAGTGATCATGGTATTTGGGTAAGATATTGCCTTGCCTTTCTTGTTGAGTTCGACATGGACTCACTCTTGCTCTTCCCCCACACCTCAGGTGAAGTTTAGGATTGTGATCAACCAAATCCGGTCGGTCCCCTGTGGAGTCTACATCAAAGAATCGAGTGTCTTTCCGCTGTCTGCTAGCTGAGGTTGCGTTCTTTATATTATGTTCGTTATAATTTAAGCATTGCTGGCTTGATACTACCCTTTACTTGTGGCTATATGTGAGATTTGACTTCCTGGGCTCACATATGGTGTGTATCTGGTTTTGTTCTTAAAACCGGGTGTTACAGGTCGGCAAAGGTCATAAAAATTCCTATTTTTACTTTATTTTTGCTTTCCACCTTAGCAAACAGACACATATATGACATATATCACACCCATTTAGTGACGTAACACATATATATATCACCGTTTATCACATCCGGTGCAAAAAACACATCCATTATTACTTATATCACATATGTAGCAAAAGTGCACCACCACATCAAGTCCACAAGTACAAAAAATTCGTCCAAACAAGTCCTCAAGTCTCAACACATCATCAACTAAGTGAAAAAGAAACCTAAGCTCAATAGGGAGTGGGAAAGGTAGATACTTGAGTTGTCGGCGACTACAAGACTTGCTCACTACCGAGGCGGCAGATTCGAACCCAAATGATCCAAATTTCTGCCAAAGTAGACAAGTTTCCAAGTGTTAGACATGATTAATTGATGGAGGAAAACCACAAACAAAACCCTTTGCTACCATACTCACAGACGTACCTAGAACGTGCTGAATCGGAAACAGTTGTGGAGCGACTAGAGCTAGGAGCCCAGGTAGTAGAGTCATACCACCTTATGCCGAAAGAAACCTATTAAGTCATACCAGAAGAGTCATTTCCTGTTGCGTCTGCTCCAACTCCCCGATGTCGGCTCGTTTCCTGTGCTAACTCGGACTACAACATTTAACTTCACTATTTCAGTAATGCAAACCTAATAAGGCATTTAAAGATCAATGTACGACGAGTAATGCAAACCTCAAGGGCGCCCGACCGCCCATCGCCACTCTCGCCATTGTCGTATCGGCGGGTCAGACTCCGTCTTCCGTGCTCGGACATCGGCTAGTCTGAGGCCAGAACTGTTGATGGTGCATGCCATCGCCAATCCACAACCTCTCATGCTTGGGAGAGACTTGGTGACCAGGAAACAATACTCTTGTGTGAGTGCTTCAACAACGTGGACTAGGGGTGGCTAAGTGCCTACCGATACCACGGGATAAATCACATGTCAGGAGTTTGCTTCCTCTCATCCCTCCTTTACGTTTCCGCATTTCTATCTTGTAATCTTGTGTGCCTTTACTTTCATAGAATAGTATCTTAATAGGACTGGCTATAGGTTGCATAACTCTTTTGGGATGAGGGTTGATCACTAGAACAAACCATAGTTGCACATTTACATAGCATGTTCTAGTTTACTTTGATGCAAAAGTAGTGGAGCTTATAGGTTAAGGTTTTAGATTGCCCAATTCACCCCCTTAAGCTACCAACATCCGATCCCTTACATTAGGTCCATAAATTTGGCTACGATATCTAGACATAGTGGTATATTTAGGTGCATAGCAACATCTATGAATTTAGTAAAACCAAAATGACCTATAATTTGGAACAAAGAGAGTAGTCATTATGGCTTGGTTTCAGTGCAGTATTTTTTTGACAAATTTCTTCATATATAGCATATTTTTCAGATTTTGTAACCCAATAGTACGTAGTAGTATTTATAGTGTGAGCTAGTACCCTAAGAAATTAGATATGCGTTTTTCCACGTACTATCAGTATTCATATTAAATGTCATTTTTGAAAGTTTTATTTGTTCGTGCGAATCTACTGCCTCCGTCCCAAATTACTTGTTGAATTTTGATTACAACATTTGACCATTGGTTTTATTCAAAAAATTAGTGCAAATATGTAAAAACATCAAGTTATATTTAAAATACCTTTGATGATAAAGTAAGACAAACAAAACAAATGATGTATCTATAATGTTTTTGAATAAGACGAATGGTCAAATATTGTGATCAAAAGTCAATAGCGACTAGTAATCTGGGATGGAAGTATCTGTTTAGATTTTGTAATAAGTCATATAGTACTTTTGTAATAAGTCATATAGTACGTAGTGCAGTACCTCCCTAATACTAAATTAGAAGTGTAGTTTTCTTCACGTACTTGCAATAATCATTCAAGGATATCATATCTGTATTAAGGCCTGTTTCAATACAAGAGGTAATCACCAGCTAGCTAAGAAATAATCAAATTAGCTCCAGCTAGTGCATCCAAACAGATGGGCTAATTTTATAGACAAGTTTTGAACTAGTTGTTGGCCAATTAGCCGGCCAACCTTGACCAAATTAAATTAGTTTTTAACCCAATTAGTGACTAGCTCTAGCTCATCCAAACAGTGAAACAGGTCCATAAAATTAAGCAGGGATAAATCAGGTACATTTTTAGTTTGAGTATGCATTTTTAGTTTTTGGGTCAATGACCCAAATGCCGTCCGCGTGGGCACATTTTGAGTTGAAATTTTGGCATGAACGGATGCAGCAAAGTACATGTGGCACACATATAAATAGGGGTTGTGTGCGGAGATGCTTGAAGGCACCAACCCAATCAGATTACCAGTTTCATTCAGGGCATCCAGCAGCACAATGGCCTCCAAATCCATACCATCCCCTGCTGTCATATTTCTGATCATCGCCATGGCTCTTGTGCTTCTGGCTTCTTCTGCAGTAGCGCAACCCAACAACGGCAATGGCAACGGCAATGGCAATGGCAATGGCAATGGCAATGGTGGTAATGCCACACCGACGGAGGACCTTGTTGGGACCATAAATTATATCATTGTGTTGGTGGAACAAGTTGCCACAAACATGGAGGTTTTTAGAGAATTAGTGACTCCTTTGGTAGTAACACTTAACAATTATCTCCGTGGACTTGAAAACGTCTTGAACTGAAAGCTTCCATGTATGTAATAACGTACTTATATAATATGACTACATATGCCTCCGTATGAATAAGTCGTCGTCATCCATTGTACTCTCTCTCCATTTCAAATTACTTGTCGCTTTTGGCTTGTTTAATTAGATACATTTCTTTTGCTATGTATCTAGACATAAATATATATCTAAATGGAGGGAATATCAATAAGCGGCCGTTTACCTACGTGCATGCACACCGTAATAAGCCATGTATTTGTGTGACAGTGGCAAACCTGAATGACCCTGGGTGTAGAATGCATTCTACACCCCACCAGACCAAAACACACCAAGCAGCCCAGCCGTCCAAAACCAGATCACGCCCACCCGTTGGCTAACACCCGCACCCGTCCACCGTCTCCCCACCCTGGTGGCTTCTACTTCTAATTAATCCCGACCCGTCCCACACCCCCTTTTCTCGGCGAGCGGCCTTGGCGGGAGGCGAGAAGTCACAGCGGCGCCATGAGGGGCCATGAGGCGTGCGGAGCAGCTGTGACACACGAGGCAGGGCGCAGAGCGCAGCCGTCGGGCGGTGAGCGCGAGGTGGCGGGCGGCGCGCACAGAGTGAAGGGCGGCGGCGCACGGAGCGCAGCGACCATCACGAGCGCTACGCATGGAAGCAGCGATGAGAGCTCGAGCATGGAAAGAGCAGCGAGCGCTAGGTGAGATTTGCATCTGAAAAACACCCTCTGCCATATTACTAATTGAAAACACATGATTCAGTAATCTAGGATTCAATCGCAATCTCACGCAGTGTCTATGATTTCCTCACTCGATCTCAGTCTCAATCTCACACAGCGGCAGTGTCTGCATGGCGTCAACGCATCGCACGGCTACAGATCCAAAAGAGAATTACTGAAAAACAAAGCGAAGTCGGCAGGTGAGAATTACTGAACACATTGATTAGTAATATCATGCATGTATGCATTACTGAACACGTTTCAGTTTCATTATTGAACACATTGAATTGGCATATTGATTTGTTTAACGTGTAAGCATCCTATGGTTTGTTAGTTTGTGACTGTATCTTGTACGTTTATAATAGAGTTTGCGTTTGGCACTTGGCAGTACACACTGTGGTGCATTACTGAACACAAATTCAGTTTCAGTTTCATTAGTGAACACATTGAATTGGCTTATTGATGATGCTGACTTCTGCTATTTTCCACTGCTTGGTTGCTCATATACTGTCAACCTGATGGAACAGCTCTAGGTGAAAACTCCTTTTGCCTTACTGCGTGCATGTGGTGCTCTGGGACAAATAACAAGTATACTATTCAAATTTTCTGTTTGCTAATTATTGAACAAAAGGCTCCTTTTCTTATTGGATATCAGAGAATGTTGCAGTTTACTATGCTATGTAATAGCTGCAGTTTTGCTTTGGCCATCATCACCATTTTCTAACTTATTTCCTTTACTTTGTTTTCCCCTATTTCCTTCACATGCAGGTCTTCATTCTCTGCCCCCTATTAATGAATGTCTTTTTTGGTTGGTACCTGGCGACGTATAGGCCTTCATCTTCTCCATCACTACTAAAATCGATCTCAATCTAGAGGGGCATGGTTGGCGGCAGGAGAAATTTGCCTCTCCTCTTACTGATTCTCGTGTCAGTAATTAATTGCATTAGCAATAATTCATTAGGGGTATTCAATAATTGCTAATACATCGTTTTGGAGCATCGGCAAAAATGAATTATGTACTAAGCTAACAACAAATGGCGTCTTTGCTATCAGGTGAATAGATTGGAATGATTTTTTGATCTAGGGATTACAATCCAATCTGTAGTAATAATCACACACTACCGTGTCCAGAGCAATCGTTAGGATACTCCCATAGTGATTGTATGTTCTCGTGTCGTGTAGTAGTATGGCAGAAGCATGTAATGAAGTTGTCATCTCGTTACTCATAAATATTTAATTTTAATAATGGTTAACATTATGGTAACATGGGCCTTTGCAGGCATATATAATATATAAATTAACAAAATAAAAGTGGTGTCCCCCTATTGATTATTATTTTCAGAAAACCAGAAATCAATTAATTAAAAAGACATGTAGTGATTACAATGTTGCGCCTGCCTCAACCGCTAATTGTGCTAGTTGATTTGTTAGACTCACTCATTTCTCCAGGGCGATCTTTTAGTAGTAGCTAGCCGGTTCTATGATATATCGATGTGTTTTATGCGCCAGATGTGTAAAATGTGATGAGTGTGATATATATGTGTTCTGTGGATGTGATATAAGTAATATATGTCTTTGTTTGTCAAGGTGAAAAGCAAAAACAAAAAAAAATCACAATATTCAATGCCTTTGCCGAGGAGGCTCTCGGCAAAGAAGCCTTTGCCAAGCGTTATTGACATTATGCTCGACAAATCTGGGAAAAATGGCTGTCCGAAGGCCACTTCCCCAGGTTTGCCGAGCGGAGTGGAACAGACGCTGGCAAAGAAGGCCGGTTTGCCGATCGCTCATTGGGCGGGCTCTCGGCAAAAGGGTGGTCTGCCGAGAGCTCGCATGACTAGCTCTCGGAAAAGGATTTCCCCCAAAAAATAAACATTTAATCTGTGCCGTGAAAAACGCTGCTCGGCAAAGGAGCTCTACCGTGAAAAAATTCCCCAGAGCTCCTATGCCGAGCACCGTGCTCAGCAAAGCCTTTGCCGAGAGTGCGGAGGCCTCAGCCGAGCGCCCGACACGCTCGGCAAAGGAGCAGTTTCTTGTAGTGTCTCTAGTGCCCCTATAAATATAAGTTGATCCATTTGCTAAAACATCCTTGAGCGGTAGGCTGTAGCTACACCCACTCATTGTAGTGGCATCTAATTGGCCAATTCAAGCTTGGCTTGTGAGGGATGAGGATACACATAGAAGAACCATGGACACAATTGTCATCCAGTTTGGTTCAGAGATGTTGTTCTTGGGTTGTTCGTCCATTAGTTCTGATTTCTGTAGGCACCGCTATTAGGAAACCACCTACATTAACACAGGAGCTGAGTGCTGGGAGGACCAGCGGACGGTGCTGGCACTTGTAACTAATTTGTCAAGTCCCATTTGATTGCAGCATTATGCTACAGTATGTGTGTAGAAAACTGTTTAAATGTGCTGTATCGGAGGGAGTTCGTGTCCATGTGGCCCTGGTAGAGGAGCAAAGGATCTGCTGCGACATCACCGTCCATATTGTCTCAAGTGATTCTGTTGAAGTTGCATAAACTGGATTTCCACAACTTCAACTAGTGGAGTATTTATTCAAAGAGTATTGGAGCATATATAGTTTTTTCTAAAAGTTGTGAAAGGAACTGCAAGTCTGCATGCAATAGAATGGATTTTCTTTTTTGAACCGAGGCATTGCCCCATTTTCATTTCATAACGGAAACAATAGAATGGATTTGTTATCATATTTTACATATTCTAAAAAGTCTGATGAAACTGTATTAATATTAATATATTTCTACAACAGCTTTTGCTCAGGTAAATCTATCGTTTTCCAACGCTGCAGGTTATCGTATTTATTAGTAATTATGATTTACGATGCCAAACATTTTTGAGCTTTAAAACTTTTACAGTGTGGCAGTCTGCAGGTTATTCCATGACTCGTTTGGGCTGCAACCGAGTTACCGACGCATGTGGAACCGTGTGACTGTCTGCTTTCAAAAGTCCTGTTTCCCAAAAACCATACCTTGTGGCATGTTTTGACAGGACATTATCTCTAAATTCATATCAGAACTTGTTGTTAGCCAATGTCTGCAACTCTGTTTGAGCGCGCAGGCCTGCACCGCAAATGTGAAGGAGGCCATCACTGGACGACCATTTGTAGATAACACCGAGCATTCACTACTACAGAATTGTCCATCACTACCGGGCTCCAACCCCCTTCACCGCCGAAAACTGAACCGCAGAACCATAGTGGTAGTGACGTGGGGTTTGAAACACTACCGGGTTAAAACACCGGGCGGTGATGCGAGGAGAGACTGCCGGTTTGATATCGAACCGCAACGCACCGTCACCGAACACCGTCGGGTGTTCCACGACCCGCAGCATTTTTGATCCAAGCAATGCAGGTTCGAAGTCAGCCGGCAGAGTTGATATTGGGGAGCACCGCCGGGCTTTAAACGAACCGACAGAACTGTGGGGATAACACTATCGGGTTAGACCGAGCCGACGGTGTATCGAAGAGGTAACAATGGCGGCTTACTTTGAACCCGTCGCTGAACTTTTACGTGAACACCGCCGGGCTGATCTCAACCCGACAACGTTATTAGAGTGGAGACTATCGGTTGGTTAATGCAGCCGACAGTGATGTTTCTGTCGTCTATGACGGTTAGTAATTCAAACCGATAGTGTTTGGTATAGTTACACTACCGGTTTGTTGCTCATTCACTGTCGGGCCCATGCCACCCGACGTTTTTGTTTTAAATTTTTGAATTTATTCATGGAATTCAGCTCTTTTTAAATCCGAAAAATCATCATACATTAATATCGTCAAAACATTACAGGATTTAATGGTTACATACAACAAAATCCACCTAATGTTCTAGAAACTAAGCCTACATGAACTTCTAAAATAAAAACACCAATGACCATAGAGTCATAGACATAAATAAAAGCATGACATCTTTCCAAAACCAATTAAGCAGCAATTCTCGCAATCTTCATAAGTATGTGGGGTGGCTTCTCTTCAATCTCCAGGGCCGGCTAGTTTGCACCATTGTAGGCGACGACAGCTTCACCTTCGGTGTTGTATTTTCTGTAACAATTATTAGCGTAGCCTTGGACTTGAGCATAGCAATCTTCCCAGGTTAGATAGATCCCCGGCACGCGACCAACAAACACTACGTACCACGCCATGCTTGCCTATACATGTCACCAAAATAGGATGATATTGCTATGTTATTCATAAAAGTTGTACAGTAAGCACAGACATATATTTAAAATATCCAAACTGGATTTCGAACAACACTAACTCATGAATTTCAATCACAATTCGAGCACAGGTTGCAGTGACCGAGACGGGCATTTCAACGAACACCTCAAGGGCAGTGACCGACGCACTCACCAAGCTTTCGTGCGCCTCGTGCGCTCCTATCTTGTCTTGGAGGATTTGAGGAGGACAAGGTCGCGGACGGTAATGGGGGTCGGGGCGGTGAAGAGGAAGACGGCGTGAGGCTGCGGACGGCGGGAGGTGTGGCGGTCCTCCGTCGGCGTGGAGGAAGACCAAGCGGGCGACGCGAGGCTAGGACAGCGGCGAATTAGTTCTCATTCTCATAGGTAAAAACTCGTACACCTAAAGGGATAATTAGTTCTCACCGTGGAAGGGGCCGAAGGGCAGAGGATGCCGGTGCGGCGTTGGGGACGTCGGAGTGGAGGAGCGCGGGCGTGGGAGAACGCCGTCAAGCCTCGATTCCGCTGGAGCGGAACGACCGATGCACGAACGGACGGCCCGGGCGGCGCGTAGGGGACGACGAACAGCCATGACTTGAGCATGGAAGCGATGTGGCTAGACCGCAAACTCCGGATGGGAGCGCAGCATGAATGCACACACTCGGCAAGGAGGATAAAAGTTTGCTTCTTTGCATCTTCACAATTGTTAGAATTAAACTTTTGAACGACCTATTTCTAGATGTTGTCAGAAATAAGCCATCTGATGAACATTTGCTTTGTTAAATTTCGTAGAGATGAGTCTAAGCAATGCAAGGATCTAAGCATATAGACATAACATAGAGATAGAGGCGGGTGCCTTAACATGACTACCACGGTTAATCTCCATTAACCAAAGCGGTTTTTGGAAATTGACTGCCTCAATTAATCGATTAACGGAGGCGATCGCATTAATACCTATCATACCATGTTCCTATTACAGTTAAGATGGTACAATAATACATGTTTAAGAACATTGTTTGTAGTATGAACTTTGAATATAAGGGCACTTCAATGGAAGCATGGGACATGTTCAGGAAGATAAATGTGAAATTTAAAAACGTATCTGGACCTGCATGAGAACCTATAGATGGTGTGTAATTTGAAAAAAGCAAGACCTAGATGACGACTCAGGACAAGTTCACAAACCAGCAGTGATAACCTTCATATTTTATAGAATCTACAGTTCAACAATTGTTTTCACATAGTTATGAAAAAGTGGGTACATGAGTTCTACAACTAATGTTTATCAGCAAATATGAACATGAGTTCTACAACTAATGTTGTGTTGCTGGTCTAAGTTTATACATGTGCTTGTTTCGATGGGTACGGCTGGGCTCATTGGACCTTTACAGTCTAGGTTCAACTCATCTTATGTGAGACTAGTGGGGCATGCTATTAATAAATACACATGTGTAATTGGATCATATATAAAGCTCTTGGGGAAAGAAAAATCAAGCGCGTACATGAATATATCTCTATGGTTACTATGCTTGCTGCTTCAAATCACATAGGGTCACACCAGTACACCCCGAAAGTGTCCTAGGATCAGTAGGCCAGTGAGGCAGCAGGAACATAGATTGAAGTGTTAGTGAATTCTTATTCTGGCACTGCAGTAACATAGATTGAAGTGGCAGACATGACACGGCACCCTTATATATATATACATCCATGCTATATATCATGGAACAGTTGACGTGTGCTCTCTTGATACACAAGAAGCTGGTCACAACATGGCATTAGAACCTGGAAATACATGGAAAAAAGTAGATTTTCAGGAAGTACAAATGCTCATCATGGTTTTCATGTTCTGTCCAAGCTATCCGACTGCCATCTATTTCATTTGAATGTTCTGGGTATGGATACTTCTGTCACACCAAAAACTCTTGATGGAATCGACCAAACATAAAACACACTGAAGCACAACAAAAACACTATGAAGTAGAAACTTAGTGTACACAAATGATTGGAATATTAGGCAATTTTGTGATTAATTTTATCATGTAAATTACGAGAGACATTTAATCCTCTGACATCAATGTTTAATTGCACATCATAGCAAATAACTCCAAGACAAACAACAGACATATTTCAATAGTGGAACATATCAAAACTGCCAGTCCGTATCCAATAAGGTTCTCCTGTGTCTGTGTGCGTGCTGCTTCAATACACAGCATCCCTCATGCTATCTGACCTTTGTGAGCCACTCCTGTGGAACAAACCTGAGGTGTAATAGCTGCAGTTTACTATGCTATGTAATAGCTGCAGTTTTGCTTTGGCCATCATCACCATTTTCTAACTTATTTCCTTTACTTTGTTTTCCCCTATTTCCTTCACATGCAGGTCTTCATTCTCTGCCCCCTATTAATGAATGTCTTTTTTGGTTGGTGCCTGGCGACGTATAGGCCTTCATCTTCTCCATCACTACTAAAATCGATCTCAATCTAGAGGGGTATGGTTGGCGGCAGGAGAAATTTGCCTCTCCTCTTACTGATTCTTGTGTCAGTAATTAATTGCATTAGCAGTAATTCATTAGGGGTATTCAATAATTGCTAATAGTAGGATGGACATCAACAACTTGACGGTGCCGGCAGCGTGCAGTGCTCTTCACATCCTGGCGGAGCAAGCAAATATGCATAGAGCACGGCAAGGATATGTTGATGTGATTACTGAACCTTCACAACCTGGAGAAAAATTTCTGAAAACTTTCGGATGGACATTACTGATACGTGCATATGTTGGTAGACAAAGAAAAAAATATATGCTGGTAAAAATGTTGTTGCTAGATTATTGAAGGTGTAAGAATAATTACTGTCACCATGGATTGCCTACTGATGTCTTGATGAATATGTTGATGGAAAAAATTACTCATCCTTGTGTCATTTACTGTACATGTCTTTGTCAACAGCTGCGAGTGCGCGCAAAGGTGTTGCTTTGACGCGGACCCCTGTGATTACATTTTTCCCCCATTTTCTTCAATATCCTCTACTTCTAGTTTCTCTCCGCACTGGCCTGTACCTATAATGTTAGTAATTATTGTGTCTTTCGAGGGCTTCAGATTTCTAAAACCCTAATTACTGGCATGATAGTTTGTCAGACCACTTGCAATATGAATTACTAGATTCAAATTACTGACATGCTAGTTGTGTTAAATTACTGAGCCCAAATCACTTGACTATGCAATCATGTAACTTTGGATTACTGATAGATGGAAAACATAGAGCCCAAATTACTGAATGATGGAAAAATAACAAACACAAATTATTGATATGCAAATACCATCAAACCTAAACTCGGCAAACGCCATGAACCATAAACTTCGGCAAATATCGTGAACCCTAAACTCGGTAAACGACATGAACCATAAACTTATCAAACGCTATTAAAACTGTCATTAGAAAACATTGCCTGGTAGGGGCATACTTTTAAGAAGACAATTGTCCCAAAACTCATTGCCTGGTAGGGGACATGTTTTTCAAAAGACACGTGCCCCAAAACCCCTTGCCCCGGTAGGGGGCACAGTTTTCAAAAGACACTTGCCCCAAAACCAATTGCCCGGTAGGGGAGCATGCTTTTCAAAAAAGACACTAGCCCTAAAACCAATTGTCTGGTAGGAGGCCAAGCATTTAAAAGACACTTGCCCCCAAACCCATTGCATAGTAGTGGGGCATGCTGTTCAAAAGACACTTGCCCCAAAAAACGAATTGCTTGGTAGGGGGCATGCATTTAAAAGGACACTTGTCCCAAAATCCTAAATTACAGTTACAGTAATTGGCGAATGATGACAATTACAGTTATTTTTTTGCAAAAGAAACAGATGAAAGTTACACTATCACAGAATACGATATCATTGCCACGTCTTGATCAACACCTTCAGCAATGTTGGAAAATGCTATCACGAAACCGGGTGATATCTGATAAAAAAAGATAACAAAAATATTTTCACATTCATGACACATGTAACCACATAGCTGACGCTATTCTTCTAACTACACTCAAAATTGTGAAGCTGGTCGAGTACAACAACTTTTGTCTTTACTTTGTCTCCATTGGACGTTGTTAATCATTTCAAATCTGATCCAAGAACATGTAAATATCTGGACCTGTAAATCATCTTAATTGAAGCAGTTTGACAACTGCGAAGTTTTAGAAGTCTAAACTCAAAAAATTCGATATAAAGTATATCTTAACTGATTTCATATCAGAGCATATTAACATACGTTTTAAGGCTACTGAATTCAACCATGGAGCGTACAATCCTTGGGAAGAAGAGAACTCCTAGACAGGATTGGGAAGGTGTCATATTGTTGACACCCAAAAATGGCGTGGTCAGACTTAACCATATTTTCGAAGGGCTAACTCATCGCAAAAATTCCAGACTTAGCCATATTTTGGAGGTCCAAGTCACCGCAAATTTCCAGGACTCACTGGGCGCGTCGGTCCAGCGTCCGGTCCTAGCGTCCGGTCAGGTCGCGCCCCACGATCGGTTTGCAGACCTTTCTGTTAAACCGATCGGACGCGCCGACCGGAGCGTCCGGTCAACTCCTCCGTGAGTCCGGTCAGTCAGCTGGAATCAGGCTGATTTCGGGGCATCGACCGGAAGCACCCATGCGTCCGGTCCAGCGTCCGGTCCCAGGGTCCGGTCAGGTTGCGCTTCGCGATCGGGCTGCAGACCTTACTGGAAAACCCGACCGGACCCGTCGACCGGTGCGTCCGGTCAGGGCCTATTCAGCGTCCGGTCAGCCCGACGCAGCCCCATGTCCGTACGAGATCCGAACCGATTTGTTTCCAATCGTGTTTAGGTCGGTTTTTGATGCTTGGAAACGTCCAAGGACGGTTTCCTAAAAGGATAAGACCACCCTCCTCTATATAATAAAGAGGTTCATGGCCGATTTGATCCCATCTACATCCAATCGACAATCAATCTACCTCCTGTCCCGTTTGTAGGACATCTTTTTCCCTCAACCCCTCTACATTGCTGTTCGGCGGCGAACTCCGCGTTCTTCGTCGGCGTTCTAGGCGGCCACGCGGGTCCTAGAGCACCCCTCGCGTGCGTCCTCCCGACGGGTCTTCCCGGAGGTGCGTTCGGAGGTTCTCTCAGCCGTCACCGAGCTCTACGCGCCCCTACTGATCCCTAGATCGGTTTGGGCTGCCACGCTGCGGTGCTCGCTGCTTCAAGGTTGTGTGCAACCTTCGTGGGCGTCCAAGGCCCTCCCGGTGTGTTGGTGTGAAGCCCTAGCTTTGCGTCAACACATATATATGTTACTGTATTCAACATAATTTTAAAGCACAAAAAGGATATGCTAATCCATTCTCCGGTGCCCCTATAAATATAAGCTGATCCATTTACAGAGACATCCTTGACCTGTAGCTACACCCAATCACTGTAGTGGCAACTAGTTGGCCAATTGCAACATTGGCTTGTGAGGCATCAGGATACACATAGGAGAACCAGCCATGGACACAATGTTCATGCAGTTTGGATGAGAGATGCTTTTCTTGGGTTGTTCATCCATTCGTTCATATTTCTATAGGCACGGCTGTTGCTAAAAACCGCTTACATGAACACAATTACTAGTTGCACTGCCAATAACTGAGTGCTGGGAAGACCAGCGGACGGTGCTGGGCCTGCTGGCAGCTGTTGTTAGAGCTGCTGCAGGAAGTAGACATGGATGCTTAGAGGGCGTGGCTTGGGCTCTTGGTGATGGTGAGGTTGAAATGCTGTCCTGGTTGGGAGAATTAGGGTAACGTGATGCCCTCCCAGGCTCTCGGCATTTAGAAATTAGAACTTGAGTTACAATGCAACCTGAGTTGGATGAAAACAAAGATTACAATCTACTTCCTGTACAAGGAAACAATTACAAACATCTAACATGAAGCCTGGCCGCATTGCATCTTTCAACACCATCCCTCAATCACAACTCATCAGTGGGGTTGAGATTGTTTTGGAATTCTCTGAACTTCTACACCGAAAGTGGTTTGGTAAAACCACTTGCTATCTGATACTCAGTATCAATTAATATACCGAATGTCAAGCTGTTTCGAGGCAACCTGTTCTCTGACAAAATGCAAATCAATTTCAATATATTTAGTCTTGGCATTAAAAACTGGATTGGCTGAAATATAAGTTGCTCCCAAGTTATCACACCAAATTAGTCTTGGCAAATCTTTATATGAGTTATAGATAGATTCAGCCTCAGTACTTGATCTTGACACAGTTGCTTGCTTTTGAGCGCCCCATGAAATTAGTAGCTCCTAGATAAACTGCAAACTCTCTAGTGGTTCTACGGTCATCTGGATCCGAGAATGTGAAACTATATAAAGCTTGGTCCTTACTGGGCTGGGCTAAATTTTCTGTCAAGTACAATGGGCTACATACATTACGATAGGTATGGCATTCTTTGGATAATCTAAAATCTGGAATAGCCCATGATCCAGTTTCAGGATAGAACCCAATTTCAAAATATGTTCTGGCTCATATTTTTTTGCTTAGCCTCATCAGTCCCTTATTCTAGGCATGATCTGATTTTTGTGATTACTGACTGCTGCTGTTCTTATTCTTTCATCAATTTACTGTCATATTCATTCTTGAGGCAATAATAAAATGGAAAATAGAGATCAAGTACCACAGTTGACATTTTTGTCATCTTAGTACTCTGCGTTCTTTCTAGGTAAATTTCATGTTCATGTTTCTGCTGGATAATGAACTGATAGCTTTTCCACTTTTTACCTGAGAAATTAAAGACGGTAATGTATATAGCTAGCTATGATAATTTAACAACCAAAAAAAATTAGCTAAAAAGTAGCTGAGCATTGCTCTTACACTGTGTTGTGATTTATATAAGTGTTGATGCACGGATGAACATCTTGCAAGATTCTAGTAATGCATTATTGCAATGGTACTGCATGATGTTGACAGTGTGAATAAACTATTGAAGATGGCTACCACAGTGGAGCTATAAAATAAAGAGCAACTGTGCTTGGAAAATAAAAAGAGACAACAGACACACATGCAGAAGTGATAGGTTCTTACGTCGTTCTGTGTCTTGAGCAGAAGTTAGATAGTCAAGCTACCACAAATCCAGGCTTAAGAGGCATTGGGAATATAGATACCAGATCCACTGGGAATAGAGGGGATTTAGGAGTGGAATGGCGCACCTCTCCCATTGCGCTCATCATGTCCACAGCAGAATCTGGTAGTAGACTAGTAGTACAGCACCCTATATTGAACTCATGTTTGCCGATCCCTCCCCAATTTGTACTCTTTGCTGATTCCCGTGTGGCCGTTGTTCTTCGTAGCCCAGCAAGATCTCTCTCCACAGCATCATCGATGACATGTGCGAGGACAGATGACTCTTACATGATGCATGAGACATCTCCTACAATTACCAGAGCTTAGAATGTGACTGGTTTTGTTATTTCTCTCTGAAATAAAGCTTTGAAAACCTCTGTTGATAAAAAAAAAAATCTGCTGCAGTACGTGATTCCTGCACACAGTGTTATGCATCCACTGTCAAGTGCACAAATGCAAGACATTCTAGCGGCTACTGCTCCATCAGTGGTTGCAGTTCACTGTCGAAGGACCATCGTTGACTGTTGTTCCTCATTGTTACGAGTGATACTTGATGATTTTGAGTGTTGTCGTGCTTTTTCAGTCATCAGATTGCATAACCACTGAAAAGTGAAGATCAAAATGAATTCTGAATTCTGGATTTCAGGATTTAAATGCATATGAATTATTCTAATAATGCCTTCATGAGTTGGTAATTGGTAAATGAACATGGTTACAAAGGAGATTTGGTCATCAATTGATCATTATTTTTATGACCAGATGACTGAATCTTTCCGGAACTGACTGTACCGTGACACTAATCTGTTCTTGGATGAACTGGCTTCTACACATGGTGTCCCAAACAGCCCACGGTTGCTCCGTGGCGACTTGAACGTTTCCCGTTCCAAATCTGAGAAAATACACCCGGCTTCTAGAGTGCAATCGCTGGTTCCCTCGGTTCTACATTGTCTTTCTCGCCCTCGTTCAACTCCCCCCTTTGGACCGCTTCTTGATCTGGAGCAGAAACAGTCCTCACCCACACTTTAACCACCCATGAGAGAGAATAGGTTTCCCAACTTGGAAGAGCCCAAATTTTTTAGCGTTTTTGCAGAATAGTTGTCCCTGCTTCTTCAAGATAATTGTTTCGTGGCAGCCGAGCCAGATAATACAGTTCGCCAGCAACAACACTGGATGCCTCCCATTCCCAACATTGCAGGCTACTATCACTGTATGCCCTCTTTCTCTTGCTGTTGTGGTTCCATTTGCATGACATATATATGGGCGATAGATTATGTATCAGGTCACAGGAGGAACTATTCACGGGTTAGTTTTAATTTAAAACAAGGACGGTTGGTGAGTTCTTTGATGGGCATGATCCCACACACTACTACAAAAAGCCACTAAGAGGGTGCCTGCCTTTTTGATTAGGGGCGGCTCATACTTTAAGCCGCCCCTAATGTATGCAAAAATCCTGGCGGTTGACAAACCGCCCCTACTGACGACACATTAAGAGCGGCTCGTGTACCAGCCGCCCCTCAAGTTATCAAGGGCGGTTCAATCACCAGCCGCCCCTACTGTGGTCCACAATAGGGCGGCTCTATATTGAGCCGGCTCTATATTGAGCCGCCCCTACAGTGGGTTGCCGAATTTAAAAATGAGGCACTAAAAATTAAAATTTCGTAAACGACCTCGGATGGAAAAACTTCGTAAATATGAAATGTAGATCTCGAAAAGTTATGAAACTTTGTAGTTGACCACTTTTTGTTCGAAATCATCTAGTCATGCAAAAGCTGTGTTCAAATGTCTCAAATTTGAAATTCAAATTTTGTAAATGACCTCGAACGGAAAAACTTCCTAAATATGAAATGTAGATCTCGAAAAGTTATGAAACTTTGTGGTTGACCACTTTTTAGTTTGAAATCATCTAGTCATGCAAAATGTGTGTTCAAATGTCTCAAATTTGAAATTCAAATTTCAGAACGACCTCGGACGGAAAAACTTCCTAAATATGAAATGTAGATCTCGAAAAGTTATGAAAGTTTATAGTTGATCACATTATAGTTCAAATCCTTTTAGGGCCTCAAATAGTCAATTTACACTCAGATTTGTATAATATATTAGGACGCGGAATGGGAGATGGACACATACAATTGTGTAGCGCACTGGAGGGGAGGGTCGCTTATGCAGCTCAAGGTCGCGGGTTCGAATCTTGCCGGCCCCAACATTTGCAAAAAGCCTGAAAAAATCACCATGTGTAGGGGATGTGGGTGGCTGGCCGGTGGGGTCCTACCCGATTAAAAAAATCTTTTGTTATTTTTTTTTGAATTTTGAAAATGCGAAATTAGGAGGAGCCACATTAGGGCGGCTCCTCTCAACCGCCCCTAATGTGGAACCACATTAGGGGTGTTTTATTAGGGGCGCGGGAGGAGCCACCCCTAATGACACTACTACTGAATTGATTTTGCGTGGTGTTCAGATTTTATTTTCTTTACCATGATGGTTTTTTAATTAACCGTGGCGGTTATAATGTTCCCGCCACGGTAAATCGATTAACCGTGGCAGGTTTTATAACTGACCCGCCACGGAAAATCAGGCCCAACCCGCTAGCCCAACAGGCCCAGTTTCAGTCCCACGTATAAATATCCAGCTAGGGTTTCCATCTCTCACACTCACAGTCTCCCTCCCTTCTCTCCCTCCGTCTCCCCTCCCCACGCGCCGACACCACCTCCCCTTCTCTCTCCCCTCGACGGCGCTCCTCCCTCTTCTCTCTCCCTCGACGGTCCCGAGCAGCGGTCCAGGGCGCGGGGCGGATCTGGCGAGGCTCCTCCGTCCCGAGTGGCGCTCCTCCGTCCCCTCGCGGATCCAGCGAAGCGGCGCTCCTCCGCCCCGGGATTCTAGGGCGCGGGGGCGGATCCGGCGAGCGGCGCGGCCCGGCGCGGTCCGACGCGCGGCAGATCGAGGCGCCGGCGACGGATCGGGATCGGCGCGCGCGCGGATCGAAGCTGCAGGCGGCGAATCGAGGCGGCGGGGACCGGATCGGGGAAGCGCGCATGGATCGAGGCGGCGGGCGGCGGATCGAGGCGGCGCGCGGCGAATCGATGCGGCACGCGGCGGATCGAGGCGGCGGCGCGGATCCGGACCCCATGCGGCGGATCCAGGCGGCAGCGGCCGGATCCCGCCCCCGGCGGCGGATCCCAGCGACCCTAGCGGGCGGCGGCGGATCTGGCGGCGGGCGGGCCCGATCCAGCCAGATTTGGGCTTTTTTATTAATATTATTTTTTTTATTAACGGTGGCGGTTATTGGAAACCGCCACGGTTAATCCGCAGCGATTTTCCGTGACCCTAGCAGCCACCGAAAATCAAAAAGCCCGCCACCTAAAATCTAATGAGTAGTTGTGTGAGCGTCTTCAGCCTCCCCTAATGTGGTTGTCTGTAGTAGTGACAACAGATCATATTTTCCTTTTTATGAATGGAAGAGAATGATTGATAACTATAAAGCTTATCATTACAAGGAAATAAGAAAAATAGGCTCGGTGCCCTCGAGATCTGTTCCTAACTGTGACAAGCTAAGAAAACTATGACACTCCTAAATTGCTTCCTCAATGAGTGGACAGCTTATTGAGCCATCCTGATTTCTGACCTCAAGTATGGACACTCACTCTGTCAGTCGATCTCCAATAAAATACGGTTGCTATTATCAGAGATGTAAAGGTTAACCCAGCACTAGGCTTATGTCCACCTGGTATGATGGACGGGTAATGCTAATTGATTAATGAAGTTCGATCACATTAAAGCATCCTGACAGAATATGGTGAACAGTTAGTTATACGCCGTAGTACTATTGTGTTTTCTTCTATATTCCATCCTTTTAATGCCATGTTACAGAGAGTTCCCAACAATAATGAATAAAGCATCCTTGTCTAAATAAAGCATCAATAACACCCACTCTCAACCTTCAGCACTCTACATTCAGAAGGCTGCACTGCAGTTCTCTCCAATGTGGTACACTGTAGATTGTACACCGTAACATGAGTGCTGCATTCAGCTGACGGATACACAGGAGCAAGAGCTTGATCCAACATACTCCCTCCATGGTTGAAAAAGAAGACGTTTAGGACAGCGACACGGTCTCCAAAGCGCAACTTTAACTTCTCTTTTCTATAAAAAATATTTATTAAAAAATTATATATGTATACTTTTATGAAAGTATTTTTCAAGACAAATCTATTGATATGATTTTCACATTTCTAAACTCAACGACTTAAAAGTTATTAATGATTTATGTCCCAATGTTTGACCCAAGCCTTTTTCAAAACGTCTTCCTTTTCAACCATGGAGTAGTACAGGATTGGATCTATTGAGGCAAATGAGAGGAAGAAAAGAGGACAAGCACACCTGCACCCCACTCCCTACAGAGTCATGCTGCTAGGTACTCCATGCCCAGACATGGAAGGAAATCATGCTCCCCACATCAATATTATCGAGGAGTTGATCTTGGACAGCTCCTTATCTATGAGTAAGCCTGCAACGATCATAATTCTAGATTAATGCACTTACTCTAAATAGCAGGAGTTTTTTGTTCATGATACCTTCATTTTCGAACACCCCTTCCTCATCCGGCATCAGACAATGATGTTACGAGCTATTACTGCCCAAACATTAACCGAGATGGCTTCAAAGTCTAACAGCCTTGTAAAATCAATTTAATTACCAAGACGGCTGCTTTTTTTAACGGAGGCAGTGAGGAAATACCGACCACCGAAAAATGGATTTATGGAGGTGCTGGTTTTATGATTATTGGATGAGGCATAGCAGTGAGGCTGCCACCTTTGCATCGGGCACTGGACAATCCACAGGTCAGCTTCTTCGATCAAAAAAATAACAATTCAGCCTCCAGTGATCATGCTAATCGAAGTCATATGCATTAATCAAGTGAATTATCACAAAGGACACCGCTTATTAAACCCTGTAATCGTGTCACGGCTTGTGTGAGTCATTAGGTGCATTAGTTTTGTTACAAAACTCATGTTTATCTTAGCGTAGATTCAGGGCACGGTGTAGGCTGCGCACCGGTGTCTTGACCGCGTCTGGTCGTCATCCCCCGCCATGGCCGCGCACTGCATGTTCCATGGGCGTCCGCACTTGTCGGCGCACCTGGGTCGTGGAACCGTGGCGGGGTGGAGGGCCTCGAGCCCGTGTATCAAAGACCAAGTGAATGCATCGAAAAAAGCTGCGCCATTGCAGTGAAACAAACTGACTCTCTCGCGTTCTCTCGCTCTCTCGCCACCGATAGGTTTTAGTGGGCGCGGTCACCACCTGCCGGCGCCGCGCCGTCGCCGGAGCTCCTCGCCGGAGCTGCGGTCCCAACATTCTGGTATCAAAGCCGGTTGATGTTCTATAGCGGCTCGGTGAGTCCTCCATCGTCGCCACCGAAGAAGAAGTACGTCGTCCCGCCTCGCCGGACACCGGAGGAGAAGATGGGAGACGGGCAGACAAGCGGCGGCGGCGGACCTGGAGTGAAGGAGTCCTCGCTGATGTGGCCGATGCTGACACAAGACAACTACACCGAGTGGGCGATGATCATGCAAAGCAATCTCGGAGGCGTTGGAGATCCGGGAGGTGATCGACCCGGGACCAATGTCAAGAGAGCACAAGATCGCCACGCCATGAGTGCATTGCTGCGCCGTGCCGGCGAGATGTGGCGGTATGCCTCGGCAGGAAGGCGTCGTGAAGGAGGCGTGGGAAGCTGTGAAGTTGTTGCGCGTTGGTGCCGATCGGGTGAAGGAAGTGAACGCCCAACGATGATGAAGGAGTTCGAGAACATCGCGTTCAAAGAAGGAGAATCGATCGAGGAGTTTGCGATGAGGATCACGAATCTCGCCGGGAACCCTCAAGACCCTCGGGAGACGATCGAAGATGTGCGCGTGGTGAAGAAGTTTCTTTACGCGTTGTCTTTTGGCGCTGATTCACCTAAGTCGTAGTCTCCATCGAGATGTTCAACGACCTGAGAAGATGACGGTGGATCTACCTAGTGAGCCCGCTGCGGGCGGCGGAGGATCGCTTCGAGTCAAAGGTCGGCCGGCTCTCCCTCGCGGATGAAGATTGGCTGGAGAAGCATAAGTATCGTTTCCAAACCGGGAACAAGCCCGGTGGGAGCGGCGACCGTGGCGGTTCTCCAAAGGCAAGGCGGCGACGCGCTCATCGGCGGATGGTGGCGGCTCTGGCGGTGTCAAACTGACATCGGAGGGCACGCCGCGTCGCAAGGGAGGTGCCGCAACTGTGGCATCCGTGGCCACCGGGCGGAGGATTGCAAAAGGCCTAAGAAGGAGAAGAAGAAGGAGGGAGGCCAGCCGGAGGCGAACGTCGTCGTTGGCGGCGCAGATCAGGCGGGCGCGCTCATGTTGGCGGCGTGCGACGTCGTGCACGGGTCGGCGCAGTGCGTTCACCTGACGGAGAAGGTGATCCCGGTGGCTGTTCCTGACGGCGTGTGGGTTCTGGACACTGGGGCCAGCAACCACATGACCTACATGCGCTCGGCCCTCACTCAACTTGACACCAGCATCAAGGGTGCCGTACATTTTGGTGATGGATCGAGCATCAAGATCGAAGGTATGGGTTCAGTGGTGATGCAATCTCGTGATTCGGGTCATAAAGTTCTCACTGAAGCTTATTACATACCTCAACTGAAAAGCAACATTGTCAGTCTCGGTCAGTTAGAAGCAAAGGGGTTTAAGTTTTCTGGGGAGAATGGGAAGTTGTGTGTTTATGATCAAGAACGTACCTTGTTAATCTCTGCACCTAGAGTGGGTAACAGATTGTATCTGGCAAAGTTTGGGCTCACACCACCAGTTTGTCTGCTTGGTCAGTCTGTAGATGAGTCTTGGCTTTGGCATGCTAGATTTGGGCACTTAAATTTCAGATCACTGAGTAATCTTAGTGCTAAGTCTATGGTTGTTGGAATGCCAAGTGTCACTAGGGTGGAGAAAGTATGTGAAGGGTGTGTTCTTGGGAAACAGCACAGAAAACCATTCCCACAAGTGTCAAGTTTCAGGGCAAAAGAGGGGTTAGAGCTAGTTCATGCTGATCTCTATGGGCAAATCACTCCTAAGAGTATTGGGGGTGCCTCTTATTTTCTGTTAGTGGTTGATGATCATAGCGTATATATGTGGGTTGAGATGCTCAAGTCAAAAGATCTGGCTCTGACAAGTTTCAAGCACATTGTGTCTAGAGCTGAATCTGAAAAAGGTGGCAAGTTGAAAGCTCTGAGAACAGACAGGGGGGGGAGAATTTACATCCAAATTGTTTCTCAATCTTTTGCAAAGGAGAAGGGGGGGTCAAACACTACACTACCACTCCATATACACCACAGCAGAATGGGGTAGTAGAGAGGAGAAATCAGTCTGTAGTGGAGATGGCTAGGTGTCTGCTAAAGTTTATGCAAGTCCCCTCTGAATTTTGGGGTGAAGCAGTGAGAACTGCTGTCTATCTGCTTAACCGAGCACCCACCAAAGCCCTGAATGAGTTAACTCCATTTGAAGCTTGGCATGGTAAGAAACCCAGTGTGAGTCACTTGAAAACTTTTGGTTGCACTGCACATGTAAAGGTCACTGCTCCAAATTTGACCAAACTGTCTGACAGATCAAGCAAAATGGTCTTTATTGGCTATGAGTCAGGCACAAAGGGCTATAGGTTCTTTGATCCCTCTACCAAGAGGCTAGTGGTGAGTAGGGATGTGGTTTTTGAGGAGAATGTACCTTGGAATTGGAACAATGCCAGTCCCAGTGCAGATCAGGAGGTGACTGACAGCTTTGTGGTACACTATGAAACAACTGACCAAAATCCGACAATAGAGCAAAATGCAGAGAATGATGGAAGCCCTGGTGCAGATCAAGGGGGTGAGTTTTCTGCAGATCAAGGGAGTGGAGTGGGTCACTCAGAACCACCATTCTCTCCACACACTCCTGGTTCTAGTGTGGGGCCAGTGAACTATGCAACACCACCAACACAGCATTCAGAAGAAACATTTGGGGGGCCCTTGAGATTCAGATTATTGACAGAACTCATGGACTCCACTGAACAAATGCAAGATTATGAGTACAGTGGTGTATGCTTGCTGGCAGCAGATGAGCCAAGGGGTATTGATGATGCAATTGAAGAACAATGCTGGGTAGAAGCTATGAACTCAGAGCTGAAATCAATAGTGGACAATGACACCTGGTACTATTTAGATCTTCCAAAGGGTCACAAAGCAATTGGTTTAAAGTGGGTTTTTAAGGTCAAAAGGGATCTAGAGGGAAATATAGTCAAGCACAAAGCCAGACTAGTTGCTAAAGGCTATGCTCAAAAGTTTAGGGTGGATTATGAGGAGGTATTTGCTCCTGTAGCTAGGCTGGAAACAGTCAGGCTGATTCTAGCCATGGCAGCCATTGGGAAGTGGGAAGTGCATCACATGGATGTTAAATCTGCCTTCTTGAATGGTGAGTTACAGGAGGAAGTTTATGTGCAACAACCTCCAGGATATGAAAGTGCAAAACATCCAGGCAAAGTGCTGAAACTGAAGAAAGCTCTTTATGGGCTAAAACAGGCACCCAGAGCCTGGAATGATAAGCTAGATCAGGAGCTAGTCAAGCTGGGTTTCTGCAGGAGTGAAGAAGAACATGCTGTGTACAAGAGGGGCAAAGTGGTGACTCAATGTTGTCTGTTGGGTGTGTATGTTGATGATATCATCATCTCAGGCCGATCGTAGAACCATTTCCTAGTTCAAGCAGCATGTGCAGAACATTCAAGATGAGTGACTTGGGCTTACCGAGTTATTATCCGGGAATGGAGGTGAAGCAAAAGCCCAGGGGACATAACCATCCACAAAAGAGCATATGCAAAGAAAGATAGTTGAGCGGTGGTGGCATGACCGGTGTAACACGCTTGATACACCTATGGAGCGTAATCTAAAGCTGTTCCCCGGAAAACCCCGAGATGGCCAAAGATGTGACAAAATTCAGGAGCATTGTGGGTAGTTTGAGGTATCTGGTGAATACTAGACCTGACATTTCCTTTGCTGTTGGGATGGTCAGTAGATTCATGGAGTGCCCTACTACTGAACATTGGGCTGCCATTAGAAGAATAATCAGATATGTGGCAGGGACAACTGAATTGGGGTGCAGGTATACTGCTGGAGCACTTACAGGCCTGAAACTATTGGGTTATTCTGATAGTGATCATGCTTTGGTGACCTCGAGAAGAGAAAGAGTACAACCGGTGTTGTGTTTTTCCTTAATGGAAACATTGTCACTTGGGCTTCCGCGTAAGCAAAGGGTGGTGTCATTGTCGAAGTTGTGAAGCTGAGTATATTGCATCCGCTACAGCAGCCCGTCGTGGAGTTTGGCCGAAAGGCATTGATTGCGGACTTGACCGGGTGGCAAGGCTCAAAAGTTCATGCTTCGATGGACAGCAAGTCAGCCATAGAGCTGAGTAAGAATCCGGTCTATCATGAGAGGACCAAGCATATCGATACCCGGTATCATTACATAAGGGAGTGTGTTGCAAATGGCATTGCCGAGGTTGATCACATTAGCAATCGACAAACAGCTTGCGAACATTACGACGACGGCCGCTTGGGAGGATCAAGTTCGCCGAGATGCGTCAACTGTTAGGTGTCAAGAATGTGTGCCACGATTAAGGGGGTGAAATGTTAAACCCTGTAATCGTGTCACGGTTGTGTGAGTCATTAGGTGCATTAGTTTTGTTACAAAACTCATGTTTATCTTAAGCGTAGATTCAGGGCACGGTGTAGGCTGCGCACCGGTGTCTTGACCGCGTCGGGTCGCCATCCCCCGCCATGGCCGCGCATTGCATGTTCCATGGGCGTCCGCACTTGTCGGCGCACCTGGGTCGTGGAACCGTGGCGGGGTGGAGGGCCTCGAGCCCGTGTATCAAAGACCAAGTGAATGCATCGAAAAAGCTGCACCATTGCAGTGAAACAAAACCCGACTCTCTCGTTCTCTCTCGCCTCTCGCCACCCCGATAGGTTTTTAGTGGGCGCGGTCACCACCTGCCGGCGCCGCGCCGTCTGCCGGAGAGCCTCGCCGGAGCTGCGGTCCCAACACCGCTCAGCACTGGTCATTGTATCTGCAAGATCCTATGGACTAATTAAGTGAATTAACACAAGGTCCTACGGATTGTAAGGTGTTGTTGCAAGCATCAGTTTACTTATAAATGCTCTACAATTTTGTGTTATTGCATTTTTTTTGAATTAGTTTATGCTTCTTCTGTATATATGGTTGAGGGTCTGCACATTATATGTGTTCTGTCGAGTTGCTAGTTGGCTGTTATTTAAAAAATTGAAGACGAGGGGAACACAAGATGGAGCTATAAAATAGGAGCTCCAGCATGCCTGAAAAAACAGAATGGTAAATGTCAAGGCTCTATAGGAACAATGATACAAGTAGGATTAGGAGGAGTCAGGATCACCAGCTGTTGCTAGGGAGACTTTCAACGAAGGGAATGACGTCAATGTAGAGGCTCCAGCTAGCACATCTCCCACAATATGAAAAAACTGGGATTCCACCATGTGCTCTCTACGTGAGCTGCTCCTCAGACGTCCATTGTTCCAGAGCGTCCAAGTGGGCTTCTCAATGAGCGTGCAAATGGCCTCCTCTCAATCAATAGAGCTGCCCATGTCGCATCGCAGAGTGTTGGTCATATAATATCAGTTGGTCACTAGATCAGTACAATTGCGAGTTACTAGTTTGTGTCGATGTCAGCAACAGCTGGTGGGTACCAGTCAAATGCAGCACTGCTAACTAGTGCATCCCAACATTGCGGCACATGAATCATATGGCAATATCCATGTTTCTGGCTTGGTTTGTGAGGCACATTGGGAGAATCTCTATGACTTTGAGTGTCAAAAGGTGTGCCAGCAAGATGTCGCATTCTGGTCGAATCAACTATATCCACGGTCTGTGTGCGACAGTGCACACGTGAGCACCCTCTCAGATTCCATTAGATTAGCTTGAAGATTCCATCAAATACCACAAAGTCTATACCCCAAACACTAAATTGAACACTAATCTCTATTAAGCTCTAATGTCATAGCCGCCTTGGGAGGAGCGTGGCGATGACGGTGCCGGGCGGAGCGACGGCGCTGGCCGGAAGCCGGCGCGGCGACGCGAGGGAAGTAGGCAGCGCTGGTGGTAGCGGGCGGCGGCGACGCAGGCGTTAGGGTTAGGGAGGACGAGAGAGTGAGAGAGCTGGAGAGCTGTCAGGTGTTACCCCTTTAATTTTTTTCTGATTGATTCAACTGATTACAAGTCCCTTATATTTATAGTCCCGGGAGACGTGCATCTAATGAAATCCGTGATTGATTTCCTATTTTATTTCCTAAATGAATATTTCTTAATGGCGGAGCAGATGACGATGACGACGAGACTAGGGGCGGGCGGCAGGGGCCAGCGACAGGGCAGCTGTCCTCCATGCGTCGTGGCACATGGGCCCATGAACTGTGACATTTCCTCCCCATGCACTGCTCTTAGTAACAGCAAGGTCCTATGGATTCATTAAGTGTTCTAAGGTGTCGTTGCAAATCGTCACTCTACCTATAAATGCTCTACAATTTTGTGTTATTGCAATTTCTTTTTGCGAATTGGATTATGCTTCTTCTGTATATATGTTTGAGGGTCTGCACATTATATGTGTTCTGTCGAGTTACTAGTTGGCTGTTAATTTCAAAATTGAAGACGTGGAAACACAAGCTGGAGCTATAAAATAGGAGCACCAGCATACCTGCAAAAACAGAATGGTAAATGTCAAGACTCTATAGGAACAATGATAGAAGTAGGATTAGGAGGAGTCAGCATTATTTGCCCTTCTCGCTAGGGGTCTTTCAATGAAGGGAAGGACGTGAATGTAGAGGCCCCAGCTAGCACATCCCCCACAATATGAAAACATGGGATTCCACCATGTGAGCCACGTGACCTGCTCCTCAGACGTCCTTTGTTCCGGAGCGTCCAACTATGCTTCTCAATGAGCGTGCAAATGGCCTCCTCTCAATCAATAGAGCTGCCCAAGTAGCATCGCAGAGTGTTGGACATATAATATCAGATGGTCACTAGATCAGTACAATTGCGAGTTACCAGTTTGCGACGATGTCAGCAACAGCTGGCGGGTAGCAATCAGCTGCAGCACTGCTAACTAGTGCATCCCAACATTGCCGCACATCAATCATAGGGCAATATTCATGGTTGTGGCTGGGTTTGTGAAGCAGTGGGAGAATCTCTATAACTTTGAGTGTCAAAAGATGGGGCAGCAAGATGTTGCATTCTGGTCGAATCAAGTATATCTGAAACTACGAGTTGGCTACTTGACAGTCACCTGTAAGTTAACAGCACGAAGTGCTAGCCAGATTTAGAACCATGAAATTAACTAACAAATTATATATTTTGCTTTTACCAAGACACCATGCAAGCGTGGTAGAAGGAATCTATCCTTGTCTTACAAACATGCATCAGCAGAGAGTATCTTAATCTCTGATTTGCAAGTGTTTTTGTTCTCATTTTTGAAACTGTGTGTGCGCAGTAGATTCCTACAATCCAACAGTATAGTGCTTCGTAACTGAACAAGGGGTACCCAGAGTAACACCCAAACGGCGCATCCATGGTGATAACATAATTTCTTTCTAATCATGGTGACTTGGTAAAGACTAACGGACCGTAAAGTGTTGTTGCAAGCAACATTGCACTCACAAATGCTCCGTGATTTTTGTATTATAGTGTTTTCTTTTTGCCAATCGCACTATCGTCTGCAGGATACATATATGCGCCTTGCTAGTTCGCTCTTATAAATACAGAACTGAAAACTGATCGTAGGAACACATGGTGGTAGAGCTATAAAATGGATGAATGCAGTCATCAAGTATAACCAAAATAATATTTATTACTGGAAATACTGAGAGGTCCATAAATCACAATGAACAAGATCAAACACGCTAGATGCACGAGAGGTAGACACATGAAAGGAGAGACGAACATGACGCCCTAACTGACAAGCATGACACAAATCTGAGCAATCCTAAATAAGACATGAAACACTAG
This sequence comes from Hyparrhenia diplandra, assembly GCA_015847255.1. Classification (NCBI taxonomy): domain Eukaryota; kingdom Viridiplantae; phylum Streptophyta; class Magnoliopsida; order Poales; family Poaceae; genus Hyparrhenia; species Hyparrhenia diplandra. Next base: position 1,842,344 of record JADLZK010005668.1, on the reverse strand, counting down.
ACGTGAGCAGGCCCGCCCTTTGGGTGGGGCGGCGGGCGGTCATCCCAGGTCCAAGTATTGGATGGGCCCCGGTAGTTGGTATATGTATGTATGTAATTACTAGTCAGCCCGCACTCGACTCCTGTAGTCCCGTCTCTAGGTTGCGGACTTCCCTTCCCAGAATTTTAACTTCGTCCTAGGTCCACGAGTACTTAGGACCGGCGCTAGACGCGAGCTTGGACAAAGCCTCATGACCATGATGGCTGAGATGCCGATGTCACAACAGGGATGACACCTAGGTGACAAGAGAGTGCGTTGGTGGAAGAACCTTCACAGAACAACCTGCGGGGTCAAACTCAACAGAACAATTATTGTCGATGGTAAATTGGCGAATAGAGATATGAAGACGTAAAGTGGTTGATAACTCTATGGAGCCAGTGGCAGTGACAGATAAAGAATGGGAGCTGAGGTGAGGAGGCGGTAATAGACTTACTACTAGATTTTGGATTGATAAATCAAGATCTAAGAACTACTTTGTCGCGCGACCAGCTACATTATATCAGGAATATTCTTGAATTACTTGTTCACATTGGCGTAAAAGACTAACTTTGTCGTGCGAATGTGGAAGTATCTTTCCTTTCTTCTCGAGAATTTGGTATGGACCCACGTAGTGTGGTAAAACCTTTAGCTTTACACCAAAACGTTTCACACCATGCATGCGCGATACTTTCAAATAAACCTGTTCACCAACCTCGAACTCAATTGGCTTCACCCGTTCTCTTATTGGCATAACTCTCTTGCCTAGCATGAGTGGCTTCGATGTTCACTTGTATCTATGGACGTGCTTCACCGCTTACTTGACAAAGTCGATTCCAGTAGCACTTGTCGCTCCACTGCGTTCATTAAGCCCAAAGTTACCTCTTCCATCTGGAGGCGAGGACGAAAGTGCAAGAGATGTGCTATTCATATAAGCCAGCCCGCTCTACGTGTGAGGGTCTATGCCGCAATCAGAACTATGGTCGAGGTTTTAATTTGGATGGTTAGATTTCACCGGCAAAGCAACTGAACTATGGTTTGTAGCTCTCGGTAGAAAATGAAGTTTCTTAGGTTCCTATGAGAGTTAGACTTGAATCCCTGTAATAATATTGATCATGTATAAAAAGTAAAAGTAGACACGACATGTCCCTAATGATACATATATATAATGTAAATAGGCTAATTCTTGCTTGGCTGTTAGTAGTTGGTTAGCCATACTCTCGAGCCGATGAGCAAGGCCTTGTGTGTGAGATGCGTAGATAGAGGTTAGATGATCCTTGCTCGGCTGGGCTAAATTTATTGTCAAGTATAATGAGCAACATACATTACCAAAGGTAGGTCATTCTTTGGATAATCTAAAATCTGGACCAGCCCATGACCCAATTTCAGGATAGAAACTCAATATCAAAATATCTTCTGGCTCATACTTTTGCTTTGCCTCATCAGTCCCTTCTTCTAGTCGTGATAAGCTGGTTTGTAATTACTGACTGCTGCTGTTCTTATTCTTTCATCAGTTTACGGGCATGATCATTCCTGAGGCAGTAATGAATTGGAAACTAGAGATCAAGTTCCATAGTTGTCATTTCGGTCATCTTAGTTCTTTGCGTTCTTTCTAGTATATCTCTTGTTCATTTTTAGCTTTCCCCACTTTTTATCTGAGTAGAGATGGTAAAGTTATCTAGCTATGATAGTTTACCAACAATGACTACGAAAAATAGCTCAGCCTTTGCTGTTCAATTGACGTGCAATTTATAGAAGAGTTGATGCATGGATGAACATCATGCAAAAGTTTCTAATAATGCATTATTGCAATCGTACTGCATGACATTGACATGTGTACTGGCCACTCTCTAGTTGCAATGCGAATAAACAAATGAAGATGGCTGCTACTGTGGAGCTATAAAATAAAGAGCAACTGTGCTTGGAAAATAAAAGAGACAACAGACACACTTCAAGGTCCTGTGTCTCGAGCAAAAGTTAGATAGTTTTGCACAAATCTAGGCTTATGAGACATTGGGAATAATATAGATACCACATGCTTTGTTTGCCACTGGGGATTAGAGTGGATTTAATGTGGCAAGGCGCACATCTGGTAGTAGTACAGCGCCCTATATTGATCTCCTGTCTGCTGATCCCTCCCCAATTTGTACTCTTTGCTGATTCTGGTGTGGCCATTGTTCTTCGTAGCCCAGCAACATCTCTATCAACACCTTCATCGATGACATGTGCGAGGACAGATGGCTCTTACATGATGCATGAGACATCTCTTACAATTACCAGGACATAGAATGTGACTGGTTTTGTTAGTTCTCTCTGAAATAAAGCTTTGAAAGCCACTGTTGATAAAAAATTTCCTCCAGTGTGATTCCTGCAGACTGTGCTAGGCATCAACTGTCCAGTGTACAATGCAAAACACTCTAGCGGCTACTGTTTTATCAGTGGCTGCGCCTCAGCATGGAAGCACTATCCTTGATTGATGTTCCTCGTCGTTACCAGTTCTACTTGTTGATTTTTAATGTTGCCGTGTTCTTTCAGCCATCAGATTGCTTAACCTTTGAAAAGCGAAGATCCAAATGTTCTGGGTTTCAGGATTTAAGTGCATATGAATTATTCTAAAAATGCTTTCGTGAGTCGCTATTTGGCAAGTGCACATGGTTACAAAGGAGATTTTGTCATCAATTGATCATTACTTTATATAATCAGATTACTGAATCTTTCAGGAACTGAATGTGCCGTGATAAGGCGGTGATCATGTCAAGCATGCTGCGTGCGTTTGTGTGTGGGATCAATTACGTGTGCTGTGCACCTGTTTTTCCTCTGTTTTTGTGTGCTCAAGCAAGAAACAAGAAAAGAACAAGCAGAAAAATCTTTCAACAACCTGAAACATTCGACTATCAATTATATTCAGCAGAACGCTGTCACAGAGTAATTCGGCAGAAAAGTTAAACTTTAGCTGGTATATTAATTGTTAAGGTAAAAGTAAGTTGTGGTTAATTAATGAATAAACATTAAATACAGTTGTGGTTAATTAAGATTACACACACAAAAAAAAAAAAAAAAGCAATCAAAAGGTACAAAGCAGGAAGTACGGACTGAAATTGATGAATAAACAATTTTAGCTTCTAATATCACCTTCAGTCACCACCTTGGATGGTGGCATGTAGATCATAAAACACAAGAAAATCTCTTAATGAAAGGTAGTAGGACCTATGCTTTTGCCCCTAGCATAGTTGATGAGGTTGTTACCAAATAGTTCATACACAAATATTATTGTCAATATTTAGCGATCAGACTAAGGGGATGCGCTAACACATTCCTGTGCATATCTCGCTGTAGCTGACTTTCGAGTTTGGTCACCAATTTGATAGACAACACACAAATTTTCTGCTGTCAGATCTTGAGTTTGTTAACAGGTGCGACACTGAGGATCTTTAGGGCTGGGCGACGAAATTTGTCTACAACTGGTATGTCTGGTCCTGACTTTCTATGCCGTGTCTTGCAATGGTATATTTGCTCGGGCTCTACACAACAATGCTCCTCTTCTTTCATTGAGCTTGATTGTATGGCGGATAATCCTGATGGCCCTCAAGCCTATTTTTTTTTGTGTCGCCACATAGCATTCATTGAAAGCCAGTTGTCCTTTTGACTCTTCTCATTTTGCACTTATGTCAAGACTTCTGGTTTATTGATATAGCATGACTATCTCCACCACCTCTTCAGTGTTCTATATATCAACTTGAGGGAAGGGGAAGTAATAAAATAATAAAAATACCGTTGTGTGCCACCTAAGCGTCTTCTCTTCACCATATGTGTGCAAGCTTCACCCTGTTACCATTCAGCACTGCGTACACTGACAGTGAACATTAATGAATGGAAGTGGAAAGTGGCTAGTAGTGTGGGATTGCAGCAGGACGTTATCAAGAGGGACCATATTATATAACTGTGTGAGCTACCCCTGAACATCTTAATGCCAAAACCCTCTTTTCAATTTGATCCTGGGACAACCAAATGAATACCACAAATACATACGTACAGAGGGACCATATATTGCATCCTCCTGCCTATAAGTAGCTATAGGTTCTTGGTATGCCTTGACAACGGCTGAGAACTGTGAAAGTTGTGTGGTTGTGTCATTGTGTGCATATCATTTGGCTGCCAAATCTAGAATGAGATATCAAAGCGGACATGGTCAGCAACATATTGAGGGGGCGTTTGAGTGGGTCATGTTTTCGGGAGTGAGATGCAATAGGAATTTGGGTCAAGGACATTCATGTCCTCATACTTGTTTGTCGTGCAAGCAAGCATAGCTGCAACCTCAAATTAGCTGCATAGATCCACGACATGGTGGCAAGTCTTCATTTGGCGCTTGCATTGCAAGCGGCGCTTGCTCATCACCAGTTGTTAAGCGTCCAGCTCACCAAAGAGAAGTAGTGCTAACACTACCGCAAATTAGATGTGCTAAGTAGCGGTTTCGAGGACTGTTGCCTAAAAGCTGTTTCCCAGCTTACCACGACTTTAAACGCCAGCATCTGAATCACGATGAATGCAAGATTCTCGTGGCCGGCCTACTGCTCGGCACCATATATGATCCACCTCTTCCATTTTTCTTTATTAACTATGAACCATTCCTATTAGAGCTTGGCATTGATCCCATCTTTACTGGACTTGCCCTGCATGTTGGGTACTTTTTAGTACATTCCTATGTGATCTGGTTTATTGATCCAGCATGAGTATATATGACTTGAGGGAAGGAACTAATAAAACAATAAAAATATAGGGTTTTTTTTGCGACTAGATTGAACAGTAAATATACAGTTGTGTGCCATATTTTCCGGTCCATGGCCTAGTTTCTAAATATCTTCCGGCTCATATTTTTTGCTTTGCCTCATCAGTCCCTTCTTCTCGGCGTGATCTGCTGGTTTGTGATTGGTGACTGCTTTTGTTTTTATTCTTTAATTAATTTACCGGCAAGATCATTCTTGATGCAGTAATAAAATGAAAAGTGGAGATCAAGTTCCACAGTTGTCATTTTTCTCATCTTAGTTCTCTGCGTTCTTTCCAGTAATTTTCCTGTTCTTTTTCTGCTGAATAATGAACTGATAGCTTTAATTTCCCCATTTTTAACAGAGAAAAAATATGGCAATGTATATACTAGCTATGATGAGTTACCAACGACTACAACAGTAGCCGAGCCTTGCTCTTACATTGAGGTGAGATTTATAGAAGTGTTGATTCATGAACGCACATTACTGCCATGTACTTTCGTTTCAAAAAAAATTACTGCCATGTACTGCATGACATTGACATTGGTACTTCTCTATTCGCTACTCTCTAGTTGCATTGTGAATATAGTATTGAACATCGCTACCACAGTGGAGCTATAAAATAAAGAGCAACCGTGCTTGGAAAAACATTGACACGCATGCAAGAGTGGTATGTCCTGTGTCTCGAGTAAAACTTAGATAGTCAGCATAAATCTACTAGGCTTAAGAGGCATTGGGAATATAGATACCAGATGCTTTGTTTGCTAGACGGAGGATTGGAGTGGATTTATTCATGGAATGGCGCACCTCTCCACACCCGTGGAACCTGGGTCTCCTTTCATTACGCTCATGTCCACATCACAATCTGGTAGTAGCACAGCGTTGAACTCATGTTTGCCAATCCCTCTCCAATTTTCACTCTTTGCTGATTCCCGTGTGGCTGCTGTTCTTCGTCAACGACATGTGCAAGGATAGATGACTCTTAGATGGCGCATGAGATGTCGCAAACAATTACCAGAGCATATAATGTGACTGGCTTTGTAACTTCTCTCTGAAATTAAGCTTTTAAAACCTCTGTTGACAATCAAAAGATTGAATCTTTCAGGAACTGACTGAACTGTGACACTAATCTGTTCTTGGACATACTGGCTTGGCTTCTACAAATGGTGTCCCCATCGACTTGAACATTGCCCGTTCCAACTCCTAGAAGAATACACCCGGCTGCAACAGCACAATCTCTGGGTGCCTCAATTCTATCATTGTCTTCCACGCTCTCCTCCACCCCCCTTCGGACTGCTTAATTGTTGATGTGGAGCAGAAACAGTCCTCACTCACCCTTGGGAACCACCCGTGAGAGAGAATAGGTTGCCTAACTTCGAAGGGGCCCAAATATTGGCCGTTTTTTGCTCGTCCTGCCCAGTGGTCCATTAATCCCTCTAGCCCAAATCATATTTTTCTTTTTGTACGAATGGAAGAGATTTATTGAAACTAAAGCTTATCATTACAAGGAAACAAGAAAAAATAGTCTCGGTGTCCTCAAGACCTGTTCCTAACTGTGACAGGCTAAGAAAACGTACAATGACACTCCTGAAGGACCTGAACTGCTTCCCTCGATGAGTGGACAGTTTATTGAGAGATCCTGATCTCTGACCTCAAGTATGGACACCTACAGGGACTGTCGATCTGCAATAAAGTAAGGGTGTAATGACTAGAGATGAAAACAGCTTGGCAGATCTGGTATGATGGACGGGTAATGCTAATTTATTAATGAAGTTCGATCACGTTAAAGCATCATGAAAGAATATGCTGAACTGTTTAGTGATACACGGTAGTACTATTGTGTTTTCTCTGTATACCATCTTTTCAATGCCTTCTTATAGAGAGTTCCCAACAATAAAAATGAATAAAGCATCCTTGTCTAAACAAAGCATCGACAACACCCACCCTCAACCAAAGCATTGAAATCAACCAAAGCATTGAAAACGTTTGTTTTTGGTTGTGAGAAGCTTTATTACTATACATTCAGAAGGCGGCACTGCAGTTCTCTCCAAAATGGTACATAGTAGCAGGTACACTGTAGATGGTGTCGGACCTAGAACGCGATGATCAACGATGAACGTCCGACGTCGACGGCACGGTTACCGTGTCGTGGAAGCGCTAGCAGATTCAATCTCAGATAACGTTCGATAGACACATTGGTCATGCAGTTTGGTTCACAGATGTTTTTCTTGTGTTGTTCATCTATTAGTTCAGATTTTTATAGGTACCGCTATTACCAAAAACCACCTACATGAGAAGAATGACTGGTTGCACTACCCATAACTGAGTGCTGGGAAGTCCAGCGGAGCATGCTGACACTTGTTGTTAGAGCTGCTAGTGTTTCGCAGGAAATAGATGCGGCGGGGATGGCGGCCGGCGTCAGCGGGCAGTGAGTGATAGACCTGGTACCGGGAGAGATTGATCTCAGTCTCCAGCTAATTTCTTCATTAAGCAAAAGAGTTCAAACTTGTACAAACATGCAAACTGATGCTAGAATTAGGAAATAACAATTGAATTGAACTGACACTCCTGAACTATCGATCATGATGGATGAAACTTCTGCCGTTCTGCGGATGTCCAGGCACACTTTGTCGTAGTGACCATGCCCAGCCGTTTAGGCACTTTTTTATTGCGGCCTCGCGTGTTGGCTCTCATCCAGTTGCAGGCGCCCTCATCTGATAGGTCCGACCGACCATAACACTTGTAATTAATTCGTCAACTTGTCATGTCTTCTGCAGGCAGCTACACGCTTAGTTGCATGTCCCCACAGTCTACTCCATCGCGAGTCCTCCAGTCTGCTAGCAGACACTCCACTTTTGACAGGTGTCTTGAGTGGCGCCATCATCGAGGCAGAATGGGTTGCCACACCATTTGTGCAACCCGATTCAGCTACAACTTCAGCATCTACTTCGGCGACTTGAATTTTGACTTCACCTTCGGCGATGATGCCTTCTTTGTCAACCAGTTCGACGACAAGATGGGTTAGCTCCCGCTCCGCTACAGACGCAAATATCATTCCGCGTCCAACTGGTGGGTTGGCCGACACGTGAACGCGCGCCTGCGTCGAACCGGCCAGGCCAGCCCAAGAGGGCGGGCGCGCGCACTCGTGGAGGGGCGGGGGTGGGGAATCGGCGCTGCCGCCGCCGCCCTCTCTCGCCGTGCACGCCATCATCATTTCCAATTAGGATTAGGACTTTTTGTATGAAGAGGATATTCCACTTTATAAGGAAATATCCTATTAGGAAAATAATAAGAGTTTGCTTGTAAAAGGTATTCCGAATATAAGGAAATCTTTAGAGATTGGTTGAGATTCAAGTCCCATAGGAGGGCTATATAAACAGGGAGGATGTAATTTTTTTAGGGACAAGCAACAAAAAAATATTTTCCCAACCCTAATTCTACCTGTGCTGCCGCCCGCCCCCCCTGCCCCCAGCAGCCTCCCCTAGCGCCGCCGCCCCGGCTGACCATGCCACCACGCCGCCCGACCGAGCCGCTGCCGGCACTGTCATCGCCACCCTCCCCGAGGTGGTTGTGACGGTCATACTAAACTAATTTTACTTAATTATATTGAATATAATTATTTTCCTATGTTGATACATTTATTTTAATATTAAATTCAATGGTCATTAGTCAAAAGCACACTTTGAGATAGCTAGAACGTACTGCCATTGTATTCTTGAAGGATATGGGTGATACCGGAGGGCCGTCCATCTTCTTTCTGAACACAGCTGTAGATTCGATATAGAAAATATTGAATTTCTTTTATCTATCTTTGGCGCTTGTTTTTACCTTTTTAATATCAAGTGAAACATAATTTTTTTTTTGCAATTTTTTGTGCTGTTTTCTATATATTGAATATTTTCCTTTTAAAGTCAGGCCACCTAAGCTGAATATATCTAAAAATCATATAAGGTCCAAGAACCTGGACTTTTACATACAAAAATTCACCCCATTTTGAGGCATTTAATCACAGTAATAAAAACTGGAGGATGTCTTCTTCAGTATGCTCGTTTTTAAAATTAATTAATCTAATGGAAGTGTGTTGCTGCATTGGAAAACCACACCATTTGTTGGTGGCATTTATACAGTGACGGGTAAAAAGAACTCCCATAAGTAATTCACCCAAGTCTCCGATATTTTCTGTAGTGTACAAGTAATCGCTCTTATCTTCCGAGTAGCTTAACCTTTTAGATTGAATTGGTCCGTACATGCAACTCAATATGACAACAAACCTGCACTACTAGCACTCAGTGAAGTCAAATCTTTGGCGGGTGTAACAAGTTTGCTAGTGTCTCCTCTGTTGTGGCAAGTGCCTCTATAAACATTGAAGCTGCTCAAGTGGAAGCTAATGCCACCAATGCTCTAGTTCCAGTTGACAAGGATACTGAGATGGTTTCAAGTGCAATTGATGAAGAGAAAAAGATTGAGCCTAGTGGTACCAAGCTGCAGTCCATGCTCATCACTGGAGAAGGAAAGATGTTTTTTGCCAAAGAAGGGACCAGTGCTCCAGTTGCACGTGTGCTCTTCCCTGCTGCTCCTGTGACTGAAGACAAGTATGCTAATGCTGGCATCATAAAAGAGGTACTTAACTTCATTAATGCAATCCCTGCCACCCATTACTTTTTCTCCATAATCTATCGATTTACCTCTTTATCCTTAGTTGACATTGATCCTGATATTCATGTTCCTATTTACTTTGATGATCATCGTCTCCTAATCTGTCTGGCCCTCCTCCTTCCTCCCCAGAGTTTGGCACCAATAGAAACCCTGCATCTTCTGGAGGATGCTGACATCTATGAGATTGATGAGAAGGAGTTTACTCCAAACAAGAGGAGGAGGACCGTGGCTGTGGAAGCTGTTGATGAACGTACCCTGAGGCGCAGCAAGAGGAACGCCATCAGGAACGCAGGGTTCAAGTCCCCCACAGCAACTGCTCGCAAGGAGAAGGAAGTGCCCAGTCCACTGCCACTTGCCTGCATCAAGCCTGCTCCCTTCCTCAACAAGGATGCTGTCCAGGGCATTGCCAGTGGTTTCCTCCAGATACAACCTGAGGTTGTGTCTGACGCCATCCTGAAGGCTGACATCAATGATAAGAAGAAGAAGTAGAAGCTGGCGCATCAGTGTTAGCTGGATAGCAGTGATCCTTTTGGTTTATCAGTTACCTTATCACCTTTGCTTGAGTTTGAACTCCTCCCTGTCTGCGTGCAGGTTTAATAAGAGTCTGTTAGGCAGTGATTGTCCTGTAATCATTGTCTATCTTTGGTGTGTCAAAACCTTTGGTACCGTACTGGTTGCTTGCTTGGTTAACACTTATGATGTTTGCTTATTATCCGGATTTGCTCTATATGTCTCTACATTTTAATCCAGTTGTTTATTCTGTTGAATCTTTGATCAACTTTTGGCCTGATTTTGAAAATCAAGCTTTATCTGTAATTCCCCTCCCAGTTTTTTATGGATAGTTACAGATCACATAAGATTCTTTCCTGGAACATTAGGGGAATAAATTCCTAGGAAAAGTGGGATGCTATTAGAGCCAAAACCACAGAGAGTGCTAGTAATATTGTTTGCCTCCAAGAGACAAAGAGAGAGAATTTTGACATTCAATATTTAAAATCTTTTGTCCTAGACATTTGGATTGTTTTTCTTTCTTTCCATCTGTGAGAGCTTCTGGAGGACTCATTATGATTTGGAACAGCAGCCTGTATAATGTAAATGTGGTAGGCAGTCAATGCTTTGGTATTACCATTAAAAATTACTAGCACTCTAGATAACAGTTGCTTTCATCTTACAAAACATATATGGTCCTGCTCATTCTAGTGATAAAATGGCCTTCACCACTTGGCTCCCTAACCTCGACATCTCAACTTTTGAGGAGTGGATGCTCCCGGGTGACTTTAATCTGTATAGAAGCAATGAAGACAGAAATAAACCAGGTGGAAATACAAATGAAATGCAACTATTTAATGATCTAATTATGGATTTAGATCTGATTGACATCCCTTTCAAAGTGGAAGAAGATTTACTTGGTCCAACATGCAAAGTGATCCACTTTTGGTCAAATTGACTAGGTTTTAGTTTCTACAGATTGGAGCCTCACTTACCCAGCCACTAGTGTTTTACCTCCGGCAAAACCTATCTCTGATCATATTCCTTATGTGGTCAACATTGAAACAAAATTCCAAAAAATCTCAAACTTTAGATTTGAGAACTTTTGGGTGGATCAACCGATTTCTTTGAAACAGTTCAGCTTCATTGGAATACCAACCCTTTTTATGCAAATGCTTTTGCCAAGACTCTCGAGGAAAATTCAAACAAGCCAGAGCTGGACTTAGAAGTTGGAGCAAAAAAATATCAAATTTAAATAGATTGATTCATAACCGCAAATGGGTTCTCCTCCTTGTTGATGGTTTGAAAAATCGAGAGACCTCTCTGCCCCTTGGAAGTTGTCCCGAGAGCTCTAACCAAGGAACATCTAGGAAATTTACTAGAAGCAAAAAGGATATATTGGAAGCAAAGAAACACTGTCGGTAGGTGAAACTTGGTGATGAGAATACCAGTTATTTTCAGGCCATGGCCACACATTGTCACTCCAAGAAATATATTGGCGCCTCTTACAATTCGGATGATACCTTAATCACGCACCATGAGCGTAAGGCAGCTCTTCTTTGGAATTCCTTCAAAATGAGATTGGGTACTAGTGAATATTTGGGAAATCCATACAATCTTGAATCTCTTATTGAGCCAGTTGATCTAAATACTCTTATTGAGCCTTTCAAAGATCGAGAAATCAGCGTAATGATTAAAGAAATGCCTAGCAATCATTCCCCAGACCAGATGGATTTAATGGCTTCTTCATAAAAAGTGCTGGTCTTTTATCAAAGAAGATTTCATTAAAATGATCAATGATTTTCATGCTAATATCATTGACATTAGATGTCTAAATTCTTCCGACATTGCTTTGATTCCAAAGAAAAGCAATCCTATCTCAGCTTGATGACTACAGGCCCATCTCACTTTTAAATTATTCTCTGAAATGTATAACCAAGTCGCTGGCTACAAGACTGCTTGAGAATTTCATGACAAGCCTAGTGAATCAAAATCAATATGGATTCATTAAGGGGAGAACAATACAAGACTGCCTTGCTTGGGCCTTTCAACTTCTCTATTTGTGTCACAAATCCAAGAAAGAAATAGTTATTCTAAAACTAGACTTTGAGAAGGCTTTTGACAAGATTGAATATCAATATATAAATGAAGTTCTAAAAAGCTACAAATGGCTAGGTTGGATCAACATGCTCTTCAACTCGCCACCTCAAATTTGTCATTCTCAATGGTGTTCCCAGGAAAATTATAAAATGCAAGAGAGGAGTTAGACAGGGGTGACCCACTTTCTCCACTTCTTTTTGCAACTGCTGTTGACCTTCTTCGACTATTGTTAATAATGCTTGGCAGACAGGTGAAATCAGACATCCCATTAGTGAAAATTTTGGAGGTGATTTTCCTATTATTCAATATGCAGATGATACACTGCTTATTCTACCAGCTAATGCTTCAGTACTAATGAATCTGAAGAATTTACTCAAGACCTTTTCTGATTTCAAAGGGTCTACATGTCAATTATCATAAGTCATATTTAGTGCCTATAAATGTTTTTGTGGAGAAAACCAATGATTTGGCTGCCCAATTTGATTGCAAAACTGAAGTCTATGCCTTTTACTTACTTGGGCCTTCTTCTTGGTATCTACAAACCATCAAAGACAAGATTTTGCTTCTCTCATGAAAGAATTGAGGCTAGAATGAATGGTTTCAGCAAAATTCTAACCTTTCAAGGCAAACTTCTTCTATGCAACTCTGTTCTTAGTGCAATGCCAACATACTACATGTGCACACTCAGATTCCCACCACCGGTTGTTGAGAGAGTTGACAGATATAGAAAGCATCTTATTTGGAGCAAAGGAGATATAAATGTAAAAAGGCACACCCTAGCTGCCTGGAGCCAGCTTTGTAGGGATAAAGAAGAAGGTGGGCTTGGTATTATTGATATTGATACCCAAAATAAAAAGCCCCCACAAGCTGAAATTCCTTGATAAGTTTTATAAGAATGCTGATGTACCATGGGTAAAATTAACCTGGGACAAGCTCAATCAGAACCACAATTATCCACCCCATGCTAGAAGATCAACAGAATCCTTTTGGTGGAAAGATGTTTTAAAGCTGCACTGTGAGTTCGTGAGGAATGTCCATCTCACAACCTAATCAAGGTTATTTTGCACTCTTCTGGGGTGACAATTGGAGTAATGGTTTTCTCAAGGATCTTTTCCCACATCTTTTCTCCTTTGCTAGAATGCCAAATTGCTCCATCAAATGCTTCCTTGATAATGATACAAGCAGAATTTTTTCCTTCCTCCGAAAGTGCTCAAGCTGGCTGATGAACCGATAAACCTTAAAGCTCTTATTCAGTCAAGTAACTGGGATCCAAGTACCTTTGATAGCTGGGGGTTACATCTGAATTCAAATTTTACCTCAAAAAGGCATATAAGCTTTTAAAAGGTACACCTGAAGCTTCACCTCTTTTCAGTTGGATGTGGTCCTCTAGTGCTCTTGGTAAACAAAAAATCTTCTTTTGGCTGTTATTAAAAAGATAGACTCAGCACAAGAAGCCTTCTGCAAAGAAAGAACATGGCTCTGAGTTCTTATTCTTGTGCCTTGTGTAGTCTGAACATTGAAGAAACTGCTATGCACCTCTTTTTCACCTGCCCCTTTAGCATCAGTTGTTGGAACAGAATTGGAATTGTATGGAATCTAGCACTACCTCCACTTGATATGATCATTGAAGCAAGGACTTCATTTGGGAGCAAAATTTTCAGAGAAATTCTCATTGTTGCCTGTTGGGAAATCTGGAAAACAAGGAAAGCCTTGATTTTTGATGGGGTGAACTGCAGTTTGCAAAACTGGTGGATTGTCTTCAATAATGAGATTGACTTGGTATGGCTGGAGAGTATAACCTAGGGGTTTCTATTTTTCTTTTTTGAGCTTTGCAAGCTCTAAAATGTCTCTTTCTGCTCCCTACCCTCCACCTTTTTATTTTTTGCACCCTTGTGCAACTCTCCTTTTGTAATCTCTCCTTTTTTTCCTTTTGTAACATTGTACTGTTCAGCTCTTTTATCTTAATACAAAAATAGGTGGGGAGTTATCCCCACTGAGCCCCTTCAAAAAAAATCTTTGGCGAGTGTGTGCACAAAAAACTCGGCAAATCTGAGCCTTTGGCGGAGTGTCAGTTCCAGACACTCAGCAATTGATGACACCGTTGGTCATGTCTGACGGCCATCACGCCTTTGCCCATTGCCACTTGTTTGCCGAAAGTGTATTTTGTTAACAGTCGGTAAAGAGATGACTTTGCCGAAGTGTCTACTGCTCGACACTTCGGCAAAAGCCATGTCTTTGTTGAGTCTTTTCAATTCTTTTGCCAGGTGTTTTTTTGGCTAGCTCTCGGTACAATGCCTCTTCGCTGTAGTTGTAGAGTTCTTCTATTCAAATGTTCAAGCTAGCATAATTAAAAAAATAAATGTTGCTTGTTCGTATTCCATATTTGAGCGAGGGAGCCACTGCACCACGTGAGGGGAAGTGTGCAGAAGCACAATTGAATTGTTTGTCTCTCCCCATGAGTGTAAGCTTTTGGGATGAATGGGTCAGCCATCCAACTCAATGTCTTTTCGCCGCATATGAAAATGAACACAATTCGAGAGGCATAAATTAAAAGGCTCTCTGAAAATTGGTTACGCTGGTCTCTGAAAAATTATTTTTAACAGTGAGTCACATTTAAGTCTTCGTATCTAATCCCATTATCATGGTCAGGTGCAGTTAAAAGGAGATTCAATACCAATAAACGATGTCCAATTCTAGATAATTAGTGCATCAACCTCGCTGTTGCATGACCGAGTAATTTTTAAAGAGTCCTAGAAATGATATTCCTAAGCTAAGGAATGATACTTAAATCTGGCGGCGTCAATTTGAGTAGAGCTTTCACAAAAAAGATACTGATTTAGATACACAAAATTAGCATCTATATCATAATCAGATATGAATGACGACATCCACAAAGATGTTTCAGCAGACGTATGTACTGGATGATTCAAATGTCAGACATCCGTATCCATCCCTAATAATAAGGAAAAAAAATCTTTCACTGTGTAATCCAATATATAGTTCAAGGCTCGCGATGACTAGCAACATATGAGATTCAGAGGTATGATCAGTCGCTCCAAGCTCATGGTGTATAACGGCCTGAACCTGATGAAACATTATATATTAGATAAAAGACACAATTAATACAGTTGTTGGGACCCCGGACATGCCATAACCCCTATGGGTTTGCTTTTTTGATAATTAGTTTTCCAAAAGTTTTTTTTATCACATTAAATGACTTCTCTCAAATGTCCCTATAAAAACAAGCTCATCCAGCAGCTAGCAGGAACACTTCGTGACCCAGTGTATATAGTTCTATAACCCAGTGTATTGACAAATTAACACTAGGCAAATAGTATGGTAGGCTTGCGAGGCTTCAGGACACACCTTGGTGAACGGTGGCCAATATTGTCCATTATTGTGGAGTGGTGGGAATGCTTTTGTAATTTTCTTGTTCCAGATCACTGTTCTCTAAGTACCCAATTTGAAGCTCTGCTACTGGAATATCACAAACAAGAACGCCAACAACATCTGAACTTTGCTTCCTGCTCTCTGTGAAATGATGAAGAACAGATCGGATAACCGTGGATGCCAGATGCCTGTAGCTTGTGCATGGTCGACCACGTCAGTATCTCATTGTAAGTTGCTGCAGGTCAGCAAATTCCTGCTGTCTCCAAATGGTCAATCATTGGAAGCCATGGCCAAGGAACACACTTTGTGCTGTGTCCTCTGAAGGAGAACTACCTGCTACTGTCTCCGAAGGCGGACTATACCTCTGACTTGTTGCTTCGGTGATTGGTAGACTGGTTCTCCCAATTGTAAACTACTCGGCCCTTCACAAATAATTACAACTTAGCTTATTTGTTGAAGCTGCTGAGGGAACTTTTCATGCTGCGGTGCCTATCTAATGATTCATTGTCTAGTTTCATAAAAAAAAAATGATTCATTGTCTAAGCTAATGTTGCTTTTTGCATACCTTTAACTAATGTATATTTAATGTTCTGCAAAATGCTGAAGCGTATCATTGACTCTGCATCTGTATAATGAGATATTAAGAAGTAGATATTAGTGTTGGTAGGATGATAATTGACATGATAATTACATGACTGACACGAAAAATGATAATTTCTCAGTGTGGGTGCTGCACCGACAGGAAATTCTGGTTTTTTTTTTTATTTCTTGTTGGTATTGTACGCAAGGAAATTAGGCATCTGCTCCGTGGACCTCTTTTTAAAATTGACACGAATCTCAAAGCAACATTAAAGGAATTAATAGTTTTATTTTATTCCCGCCTGGGCCCCACTAGGCTCACCCCGTCCAAACGCCAGCCCGAACCCAGCCCGAGACTCAAGTGCCGCGGACATCCGTGAGTCCCCGCGCTTGTCCTCCGTGATGATTATGTTCCCGCCAAAAAAAAAAAAACTTTGTGAGTCTGTCTATGCGTTGTCCGCTGGCATTGTAGGACCCGCCGTCGATCCCGGCACCGGGCGCCATGGCACAGGCGGCCTCACCCCCTTCGCGCTCGCTCCTCCTCCGTCCGTGCTGGGACACCATGAATCGATGACGACGGCACCGCGAAGTTAAAAACATCCCGATCAGGCATTCAGGCTTTGTTAACATGAGAGTAAATGAACAGCAGCATGATACATGGAGAGACCAGGGTCGGTAGTGATATGCTTTTGCTTTCCGCCACCGCAACAACAACCCGGTCCGGGCATTGAACCGCATCACAGTCAACGCTACCGCGCTGCAACATCACGCCGTAGATAGCTCGCCACCACTGCGCGCACGCTGCCCATTGCCTCGATAATTCACTGCCCTCCTCCATCACCCGCGAGGCCGCCGACACACGCCAGGGGCCAGCCGCCGACCACGACGCCAAGGAGAGGAGCTCGCTGCCTCCCGGGCGATGACGGGCGGCGACAGGAGAGGCGCCGCCGGTAGGCGGAGCCTTATTATCACCGGGCGCCACCTCGCCCGCCCACGCCCGCGCGGCCGGTACCACCTGATCGACGACGGCCGGTACCGCCAGGGATCAACGATGGCCGGTACCACCTGGGATCGACGACGGCCGGAAGCTAGGCGGATGTCACGACACTTGAGTCTCCGGGCCGGCGCTTGACGGGTGAGCCCAAAGAGGACCCAGCCGAATAAAATAAAACTATTAATTTCTAATGCTGCTTTAAGATTCGTGCCAGTTTTTAAAAAGAGGTCCACCGGAGCAAATGCCGGAAATTATGAGTAAAAACAAGCAACAGTGTTCTTTACGCCCTCCGGATTGAGTGTGGGCGCCAAAAAACAGATTCACAGAACCCCACCTCCCCCCTAAGAAAATTTTTTCCCACTCAGATTCCTCGCCTCCCGCACCGACACAGACCGAGAAATCACCGGGTCCTAAAAATTCACCGCATGCCTACCTCCCCGAGCTTCCCAAAGCCTCACACAACATTTTCCCTCATGCAGTCGAATCGCCTGCCCTTAACTCGTGTCCCAAGACATCTCTCTCCTTCTCTATGTTCAGTGAGAGGTGACGCCTCCCTAAGAGGTGGCGCCTGAACTTATTTATATATATGATCAACTTAATGTTCCTAATTATCTATTGTACAAACTTATATAGTATGGTACCCGCTTGCTGTATCTATGTGGTTCAATTCATCCGTCCAAAATTATTGAACCGTGTTTTAACCGATTCTTAACAGTTGGACCATTGAACCAGAAAACCAATGACCTCATTGGTTTGATGCCTGGTCTAGCGCTAATAACTCTGATCCCTAATAGTAAGGAAATATTATATGAGAGTTGAAAGGTTCGCTCTATGTTGTGACTTGTTAGTTAGTTGCCACTTATATATATAATGTTTTTCTGTTTGTGAAACACTTACATATATAATGTTAAAGAGCATGCGACTTGTTAGTTGGCACTTATATACATACAGTATTGGAAAGATTGTCATGTCGGTTCTAAAAAGAAAAGTACTCATATTTGTGCAGAAGTAGATAGTCATTGATGGTGAGCAGTGAAGAAAATCAAATGGGCTTGAGAGGTATTTGGAATAACTATCCCTCAGAACGTGCCAGACATAGCAATGCATCTTGGTATCATTGAGGCGTCATCACCGATCCCTTACATCACTTGCTGACTTGTCCTTGTGACCATAGGGCACATACAGGCCATGCCTTGAAGAGGTACTGTGTGCCCTATACCTTCTCTATGCTGGATTACGCCACTGCAAGGTGAGCAGCACAGCTAAGAATTTTTAGAACCGGAGCATATACAAGTGCGGAAGCTACATGAATAAATTAAATAAGTGCAAGAATAGCTGCAAAGAGAGAGAGAAATTAGCATCAGTATGCTCTGTTTGTATGCAGAGACCATGTAGTGGAATCGCTTCTGTATTACTTTTTACTTGTTATATATATGTCAAATGGGATGGATATGAGATATGAACGACTCCGCATTATATCCAAAGAAGAAGGTAAGTAGCTATGCTTGATGTCGACGCTAGGTATTTAGGTCCTACTTGATTAGTTTTTAACAAATTTGTAACCCTTCTTTGCCCATACAGATACGAGTCTTTTAATAAGGATACAAATACAAGTTCTTCTGCCCCTCTTATACTGATACAATTCTTCCGGATTGGGACAGCGGCACCCCCCTTGATGTAAAAAGGCCATTGCCTAATACATCTAGGGATATGATTGTCAAATTCCTGAAAAGAAGGGGTCAGATGGAAAACTTCCTCCTCCCAACTACTATACAAATAGAACCCAAGACAAGGGAGAAGGCAGACTCTCTCCCGACTCATTCAGAACTTGCCCTCCACCTTCCCTTCATGTATGAGACTAAGCCTGAGCACAACCCTCAGCCGGGCAAGGGTACCCTCGCCTTATCAAGAGAGGGTACCCAGCTGGAGAGGGTAGAACAAAGGTTTACACACGCAACAACAATACATGTGTTTCTTCTGTCCAGTCACCGCTACCGGCCCACAAAGCCCACCGCCTATGGCCTCACCGCCCACAACAGAACGACATGTGGCAGCGAACTTTGGCAATCGGCAACGGCCTATGCAGTGTCTGGACCAACCAAGCAGGGAGAACCTTTCCAACGAGTAGACGTGGGTGGCTCCTCCAAAACTGGAGGCGGATAATGTCGTCGGGTCGTCGGCGGACACTAGGATCTGGAACGTGTGGACGCGGACGTGTCTTCCTGAAGAAAGACGTCCGTCGGTGCTGCGCTTCCGTGCGGCCGGCAGATGGCAGTGCTGCGTGTGCCTGCGGATTAGTCGCCGGCGGCGCTGCACGCGTGTGCAGCGAGCGCAGCGCATTGGGGGGAATGTTTCTCCTGAAATGATTGTGGAGTGGGACATCGGGTCTTTTTCTTTCGACCTGTGTATCCGGTCACAGGAAATAATATGTGCTGTCACAGGAAATAAGGTACTAAGTATATTGCTCTCAGATTTGCATGTATTTTTGTTCTTTATTTTTTAAAACTTATGTGTGCAGTAATTTCCAACAATCTAACAATATGGTGCTTCGTGAGGTATTAGTTGGCCCATGCATGAAGTCATAACTGAACAAGGGGTACACAGAGTAAGATTGAAACAGGGCATCCATGGTAATAACATAATTGCTATCTTATCATGGTGTCATGGTAAACAGAGCATGAAGTCATGAAACGGACGGTACGTAATGCAAGCAATATTGCACTAACAAATGCTCTTGATTTCCTATTATAGTGTTTTATTTTTGCCAATCGGACTATTGTCTGCAGGATACATATATGTGCCTTGCTAGTTCGCTCTTATAAATACAGAACAGAACACTGATCGCAGGAACACACGAGCTATAAAATGGATGAACCAACATGCCTTGAAAAAGAGTGTGGCAAATGTCAATGACTCACCACCAATCCGTCCAAGCTACAGTAGATAGAAACAATGAAACAAATAGGGTTAGGAGGAGTCAGGACTGTTTGTCCTTGCTAGGGTGTCTATCAACTAAGGCAAGAGCACGAGCTTAGAGGCACCAGCTAGCATTTCAACCACGTCGATCTTGAAGAATCGGGTTTCTTTGTCAGAGGCTTCGTGAGTGTCAAGGTCCCTGTATACCAGAGTGAAGTGCCATGTATACTGGCCCTGACGCTGCGTTCTAATCCTTCCTCTCAGACGGTGTCTGCAACAGATCATGCAGCCGGGGGCGAGTTGTTGATGTTTTGTAATCTCACAGTCACTGTCAGTAGGGGGTTGATGACATGTGGCAACTTGCTGGTTTAGTTTGGGACCTACACTATACCTTCTCCAAGTTTAAGGACTGCTGGTTTATTTTACCCTTCATGAAAATAGTACTATAATAATTTGGAAGTAAATTTTTACACGAAGATTTATAGTGTCTATTGGTCGTGTTATCATGGTGTACTAGTCCCACATCAAAATGTATTATGGAGTATATATTAACACTATTTAATTTGGGGTTGCATCATGATTTTGATGGGCAATAAAAGCTCTGTAATTTTGTTCAATGGTGCTTATAATAAATAGTATGAGGTCCACATGACTAGGTTACTTGGTAGTTGGGCAAGTGTGTCTACTATAAAACGGAACTCCCATAGAAAGAGCCTGTGCTGCTATAAAAATGAAATAGGCATCAGGATTATTCATTCATCGAGTAATTAAGTTCCTGAGAAGAGTGGAGGGAGATGCGGCGAGTCTCACATGGATTATTCATCCTTGAGAGGCAGTGAGGTCATCCAGCACATCACCCATTTGTGCTGAAGTGAGGATGACACAATGGGTAACCATGTTTAGCAAGCACCATCAACCTGGTTGCTTGGCCACTATGAAGCAACGATAGGTCCTTGAAGCCAGATGAAGCAATTATTTTTGGCTCCACTCTACACATCCTTGGTGAGAACACAATTTATGGGGCTTCTTGGGTCGGGCTGTTTGGTTTTTCCATGTTTATCACAAAACGGCTCCAGATAGCTGGAGGAGCCCTTGGAAAAGCCGTGCTAATCAGGGTTCATTAGTAAACACTGTTATTTGTAGTAGAGATATCTGCACGGCTCTGCTTTCCCGCTGCATGCTCATCTCTACACTGTTTAAATGATCTTAGGATCCGAAACCGAAATCTTTGGCTCAAATGATGTGACATTTACATGGACATTCCAGCATGTGTATTCGTAGTGCCATTAGTTTTTAGTACTGATTTCTGAATTTATTTAGGTGGTGCCTGTCGTATGGTATGTGGGGTCATCAGCACGAGGCAACTCGAAGCACTCATAAAGCAAAGGGTTCCCCTTTCAATAATGCTTTGGCTTTATAAAGCAAAAAAGGATGATGATGCTTTGGTGGGTAGCCCGACCTTGAGCATCAGCCACACTGTTGCCCGATTCCTTCACTTTTTTAAGCACAGCTTTGCTTAATTACCCAAGGCTTCTGATTTGACTCTGATAATTACCCAAGAACCACAAGGCTTTATTTTCAACACTCCGATTTTATCAACATCACGTACGTAACAGTAAAAGGCCGTACCCATGGAAATATGCTGCGGCTGGCACGATACTCAGTAAGGATTATGCTTTAAACGAATGATGCTTTATAAAGCGAAGCCACTAGTACCTAATTAGTTTTGCGTGACGGGCCAAAAACATTTTAGGTGGCGGGCAAGTCTGCACGTCACTAAGTAAAGGTCACAGTAAATCGCAGAATATGCGTGGCGGGCAAAGTGCCCGCCACGGTGAATCGATTATCCGTGGCGGGCGCATTAGGGTGCCCGCCACGGACAATATTTCGAAAAAATAAAAAAAAAGAAAAATCCTGGTTTAGGCCCGCCGAGCCCATCCAGGGATGCAGCGCCACGGATCGAGATCCGCGCGCCGCCGCCGCCGAGGGAGGAAGGGGACGCAGATCCGCGCGCGAAGCGCCGCCGCCGCCGTGGAGGAAGGGGTGGTGCGGATCCGCCGTCCGCCGCGCCGCCCGCCGTCGCCCGCCGCCCAGCGTTGACGAGGAAGCGGATCCGCCCGTGCAGGGGCTTCGCCGCCGCCGCCCGGAGGAAGGGGGACGCGAGATCCGCCCCGAGCGCCGCGGTGGCCGTAGAGGGAAGGGGCGGCGCGGATCCGCCGTCCGTCGCGCGCCGCCGTTCTTGACGAGGGAAGCGGCGGATCCGCCCGCGAGGAGCTCGCCGCCGCGCCCGATCCGCCGCGTGCGAAGCTCCGCCCGCGGATCCGCGCGAGGAAGCGGATCTGCCCGAGTGCCGCCGTGCCCGGCGTCGTGCTTCGCCTGCCACCGGATCCCCGCCGAGGAAGCCTTTGCCCGGCCTCGCGCGCCGCCGCCCCGCGGCCTCGCCATGGAGCCTTGCCCAGCCTCGCCGCCGTCCCGCGGGGAGCTTCGCCGGCATGGAGGGGAAAAGGAGAGGAGGGGGTGGGGCGGCGGGATGGGGCGGGTTCGAGAGGCGAGAGGGTGGCGAGAGGGTGAGGGAGGCGAGAGGCGAGAGGCGGAAGAGGGTGGGAATGGTTTTAGGTGCCAAACCCTAACTCTAAGTATTTATATGCTTGACGAAAAATCGGGCCACGCTTTTGGGCTGTTGGGCCTCTCCATTTCCGTGGCGGGCCTTCCCGCCACGGGAAAGATTTTGGCGTGGCGGGCACCTTAACACGCCCGCCACGCAAAATATCATATTTTGCGTGGCGGGCGTGTTAAGGTGCCCGCCACGCAAAAAAAATCTTTCCCGTGGTGGGCAAAAACACGCCCGCCACGTAAAAAAAGCTGGGCGTGGCGGGGTATTTTCCGTGACGGGCAAAAAGTGCCCGCCACGGAAAAGATTTTGCAAGTGCTCGCAAAATCATTTCATTACTAGTTGCCCGCCACGGGCAAAAAAAGGTTGATGCTTTAGTTGGTGACCTATGAGCATCAGCTCACTGTTGCCCGATTCCTTCCTAGTTGTTGATAACTGCATATCGCACATCTTCCCCAGCCACAGCCAGCTGCCCGCAGCTTTGTTTTCACGCCCTCTGCTCATCTGCAGCTAGCTAGCTCGTCGCTCCTCTGCTGGCGCAGCTTCAGGCGCACATCACCAGCTCTGGTCTAGACTCCTGAGCTGGCACGTCATCTGGATCTGTTACTGCCATCCATCGACTAAGAAGTTGTGCCTTCAACTTGTGATCTGGACTTGACTTGGGTGAGTGGTAACATCAATGTTTGCTACGTAGTGGTAACATTACTTCCCGGCGATTGCTCACGAGATATGCTGTCCCTACATGATGCAGCACCTTCAAACATCTGCTGACTTGACTGGTGTGGCGCGGCGCGGACGCGGCGATGGAGCTCGCCGTCAGCGCAGCGAAGTTGGGTGGTCGGCAAGGCGCTGGCACCCGCCACGCACGGGCGTGCTCGAGGCGTGGCGGCCAGCGCCGGGCTCGCCCCAACGCCGACGCCCTGAAGACAGAGCTGCTGTATGCGCGGGCCCTGCTCGACAACGCCGCACGAATGGGAGATCCGCAGCCCCGCTCCAAGGAGCTGCTGCACAAGCTGCGGCAGTCGGCATATGACGCCCGATGGCGTGCTGGACGAGCTCGAAAGTACTTCCGCATCCAGGACGAGCTCGACGGCACCTTCGACGCCACCGATGTGCACGCTGCTGGAGGGTGCGTCCCACGGCCTCGCCATTAATGCTCGACACACGACCAGAGCAGTTGCTGCTAAACTCAAGCCGTCGTCCTCCACTTCACGTCGTTCCACCTCAACTGCTCGCAGCACTACTTCCCAAGCTGTTGGTAAATACCTTCCATGCTGCACTTTTTCATCTGTGCATGATGGTAATTCCCACCCTGGCATGCTGGAGAATCAAAGGAGATTCCTCTGCTGGAGATCTAAGGCACAGCAGAAGGAAAACACTGAACTAGCACAAAAATTGAAGTTTAACAGGGTTCAAATCTCTGCAAAGATGATGGAAATCATAGAGAACCTGAAATATGCATGTGCTAGGGTCTCCAACATTCTAAATCTTGAGTTTATGGGCACCAACCGCATCACTAAAGAAGATATTGCTAAGAAGCGACCCACAACAACCTTTGACATTACGGATAATCAATTATATGGGAGGGACATTCAAAAGAACCAAGTTGTGAATGAAATTATCCTTGGTAAATATTCTGAGAATAATGGACTTCCTGTGCTCCCGATTTTTGGTCCTGGGGGGATTGGGAAGACAACATTCACACAACAAGTATATAATGATGTGAAAAGCCATTTTGAGGTCCCAATTTGGATATGTGTCTCTCTGAATTTTAGCGCAAGTGGGTTGACACAGGAAGTCGCTGGTGCTCGCTGTCTATTGTGTATCTTGCCACGGTACTGTGTTGGGGCTCTACAAAACAATCCACCACTGACCTTGATACTTTGATGGGTAATCACGATAACCTCAAGCTTTTTTTTTTCTCTACATAGCTTTCGCTGATAGCTAGTTGTCCTTTTATCCTGCATGCATAAGTATCTTGGCCTCAACAGTGTTGTATATATCACTTCAGGAAGGAACTGAAACAATAAAAAACAGTTGTGTGCCAGCTAGTGTGTCTTCTCTTCACCGCGTCACCAAGTCAGCAGTCCATACACTGGCATCGACCTTAATTTGTGGCAGTTGAAATATTCAAAGCTAGTTAATACAGTACCCTGTTTTCATTGATAATAGTGTCAACTTCCATAAACAAATTCATGATAGCAATCAGTTTCCCATCCTACGACACACGACATTATTGCAATAACATGTTTTTCGGGGAAAACAAAACACCAATTTTAAGGAAGATGCAGATTGCGTCAATTTCCATGAGCTGGTGGTGGTGGAGATTTCACAGTCATGTTCGCGGGCATCGAGAAGTCATCCGTCTCATTGTTGTGCAAAATGCCCGTGCTTGCGGGCCGGATCAGGGACTGGAAGTCTTTCAAATAAGATAACCAATACAAGAGCAAGATAACTCAACCTGCATTTTACTTTCATGACTATAACATGTGCTTTCATCTTGATAAAATTTACTAAAAATGTTTGGAAAAATAAATAATAACACTACAAATATTTAGAAAAACATGACATTGAAATAAATAAAACCAATTGAAACTAAAAGTGAAACTAAATAAAATAAGATAAAGGCAAGGAAAAAAGGGAAAAATACTAACATGTGTCTGTGTGTAGATGCTAGCTCATGAATTTTTTTTATTCATTAAATAGTGCAAAATATGAAAGACTAGCTTGGACGCACGCACTTCACGGTGCATTTCTCATGGTAAGGTATATACTCAGCTAGCTATGATGATTTACCAACGACTACAAAAAAATAGCTGAGCCTTGCTCTTACATTGAGGTGAGGTTTATATAACTGTTGATGCATGTGTGAACGTTATGCAAGTTTATTGTAATGCATTATTGCAATGTATGGCATGACATTGGCATTGGTAGTCAGCTACTCGCTACTCTCTAGTTGCAATGTGATCATTTTCTGAGCTATAAAAAATTGAAGATGGCTACCACAGTGGAGCTATAAAATAAAGACCAATTGTGCTTGGAAAATAAAAGAGACATTGACACACATGCAAGAATAGTATGTTCTTAGGTAATCCTGTGTCTCGAGCAAATGTAAGATAGACAAACATAAATCTAGGCTTAAGAGGCATTGGGAATATTGATACCAGATTCTTTGCTTGCTAGACTGGGGATTAGAGTGGATTTAGGCATGGAATGGCTCCTGTCTCTCCACATGTGCATCCCGTCCTATTGCGCCACTTCCACAGCACAATCTGGTTGTATTACAACACCCTATGTCGAACTCCTTTTTGCCGATCCCTTCCCAATTTTTAGCCTTTGCTGATTCCCCGTGTGGCCGTTGTTCTTCGTAGCTCAGCAAGATTTCTCTCTACATCTTCTCTCTGAATTAAAGCTTTGAAAAGCTCTATTAATAAAAAAATCTGCTGCAGTGATCTGTTCTTTATATAATCAGATGACTGAATCTTTGAGGTACTCACTGTGCCGTCACACTAATCTGTTCATGGATCTAACTAGCTTCAACACATGGTGCCCCAACAGCCCATGGTTCCCAACTCCGAAAAAGAATACACCCGGCTTCAACAGTACAATCTCTGGGCGCCTCAATTCTAACATTGTCTTCCTCGTCCCTCCTCCAACTCTCACGTATGGACCGCTTGTTGATCTCAAGCAGAAACGGTCCTTACCCACATTTGTGAACCACCCGTGGGAGAGAATAGGTGTTGACGCGAAACTAGGGCTCCGCACCAATACACCGGGAGGGCCTTGGACGCCCACGAAGGTCGTGACCAACCTTGAAGCAGTGTGCACCGCACCGTGGCCGCCCAAACCGATCTAGAGTTCAGTAAGGGGAACGTAGAGCTTGGTGACGGCTAAAAGACCTCCGAACGCACCTCCGGGAAGACCCGTCAGGAGGACGCACGCGAGGGGTGCCCTAGGACCAGCAAGGCCGCCTAGGACATCGACGAAGAACGCGGAGTTCACCGCCGAACAGCAGGATAGAGGGTTGAAGGAAGAAGATGACCTACAAATGGGACAGGGGGTAGATTGATTGTCGATTGGATGTAGATGGGATCAAATCGGCCATTAACCTCTTTTTACTATATAGAGGAGGGTGGTCTTATCCTTTTAGGAAACCGTCCTTGGACGTTTCCAAGCCTCAGAAACCGACCAAAACACGATTGGAAACAAATCGGTTCGGATCTCGTACGGACACAGCCCGCGTCGGGCTGACCGGACGCACCGGTCGCTAGCGTCCGGTCGATTCCAGTAAGCTCTGAAATCGAGCCATGCGCACCCGACGACCGGACGCTTTCGAACCGGCCGCATCGACGGACGCGACGAGGAGTGACTGGACGGTCCGGTCGCCTGCTTCCGGTCACTTCCAGAGAGCCCTTTTTGATCTTCCTCGAAAATTTGGCCAAGTCTGGAAATTTACCATGCCTTGGACTTCCAAAATATGGCTAAGTGACTTAGACCATGCCATTTTTGGGTGTCAACAATAGGTTTCCGAGCTTTGAAGGGCCCATAATTTTTAGCGTTTTTGGAGAATAGTTGTCCCTGCTTCTTCGATTCATTGTGTCGTGGCAGCCCAGCCATACAATGCAGTTCTCCCGCAACAACACTACATGCCTCCCATACCCGACATTGCGACTGTCACTGTATGCTCTCTTTCTCTTGCTGTTCTGTGGTTCCATTTGCAAGACATATATATGCTTCCCGCTATTATATATGAGGTTCCGGGAGGATGTATTCATGGGTTTGGTATGATTTTCAACAAGGACGGTTGGTGAGATCCTAAAACACATCACATTTTCCTTTTTTTATGAGTGGAAGAGAATTATTGAAAACTATAAAGCTTATCATTACAAGGAAACAAGAAAAATAGGCTCGGTGTCCTAGAGATTTGTTCCTAACTATGACAAGGAAAGAAAACTATGACACTCCAGAATTGCTTCCTCGATGAGTGGACAACTTATTGAGCGATCATGGTACTGCATGACATTGACATGTGTACTGGCTACTCTCTAGTTGCAATGTGAATAAACAATTGAAGATGGCTGCCACTGTGGAGCTATAAAATAAAGAGCAACTGTGCATGGAAAATAAAAGAGACAACAGACAAACTTGAAGGAGTGGTAGGCTCTTAGGTCGTCCTATGTCTCGAGCAAAAGTTAGATAGTTTAGCACAAATCTAGGCCTAAGAGGCATTGGGAATATAGATACCAGATGCTTTGTTTGCCACTGGGGATTAGAGTGGATTTAGGTGTGGTATGGCGCACCTCTCCCACTTGTGCATTCCCTCCCATAGCGCTCATCATGTCCACAGCACAAGCAGGTAGTAGTACAGCGCCCTATATTGATCTCCTTTCTGCTGATCCATCCCCAATTAGTACTCTTTTGCTGATTCCCGTGTGGCCGTTGTTCTTCGTAGCCCAGCAATATCTGTATCAACACCTTCATCGATGACATGTGCGAGGATAGATGACTCTTACATGATGCATGAGACATCTCTTTTCCCTATGGGTCAAGAGCTGTGTATGCAGGTTCACGCCTTCTTCTGGGGGCATGGATGCCGCCCTGGCAGCCTCGGGCGGCAGCGGTGGCGCGCCGCACACAGCCCCCCACAGGCTGGTGCCTCGGCAGCGTCCTCTCCCGCCCGCCACGGCTGCCCCTAACAGCGCGCCATCTACCGGGCGGCCCGGCACTGCTGCCCGCGGGCGCCCCATCCCAGTCGTTGCCAGCGGTGCGGGCCGCCCCCGGCCGCACCACCTCCATGGTGCCCCAGGCGATTACTCCTGTCACCAATGCGCATGGCATGCGCACACGTGGCAAGGACGGCATACGACAACCTGTTGATCGCCTGAATCTTCAGGCGGGTACACTATCTCCAGTGCCATCTTCGGTTCGCTCTGCACTTGCGGATCCGGCGTGGCGCGCGGCTATGCAGGAGGAGTTTGATGCCCTGCAAGCAAATGACACTTGGTCACTGGTTCCTCGGCCTCCTGGTGTCAACCTTGTTACAGGCAAGTGGATTTTTCATCACAAGTTCAAGGCAGACGGCTCTCTTGACCGTTATAAGGCTCGATGGGTACTTCGTGGTTTCACACAGCGTCCGGGCATTGACTATGATGAAACTTTCAGTCCTGTGGTCAAGCCAGCAACAGTTCGGGCCGTTCTCACTCTGGCACTCTCTCATTCATGGCCTATTCACCAGCTCGATGTGAAGAATGCATTTCTCCATGGCACCTTGAATGAGACTGTCTACTGTGCACAGCCGACTGGTTTTGCTGACACCTCTAGACCTGACCTTGTCTGCCGCCTGAACAAATCCCTGTATGGATTGAAGCAAGCTCCCCGCGCCTGGCACCATCGGTTTGCCTCTTACCTCATCTCTCTTGGTTTTGTTGAGGCAAAGTCTGATACTTCAGTGTTCACATATCGTCATGGCTCCGATATGGCTATCTTGCTTCTCTATGTTGATGACATCGTCTTGACGGCCTCCTCTTTGAGTCTTCTTCAGCGGATCATTGCTGCTCTCCGCCGGGAATTCTCTATGACGGATATGGGACCTCTTCATCATTTTCTTGGAGTCAGTGTTCAGCGCCAACATGACAGTCTGTTCCTCTCACAGCGTCGCGATATGCTGGATATTCCGGACGTGCCGGTATGCTCAATCGCCAAGCCTTGCAAGACTCACGCGTGGATACTCAAGCCAAGTTGTTCACGATGGTGTTGTCGTGGGTGACCCCCACCTCCTACCGCAGCATCGCCGGCGCCTTACAGTACCTCACCTTCACCCGTCCGGATATCGCCTACGCTGTTCAGCAGGTCTGCTTGTATATGCATGATCCTCGGGAGCCTCATCTTGGTGCTATGAAGCGGATTCTTCGCTATCTTCAGGGTACTTTGGACCTCGGTCTTCACCTTCACCGGACCACACCGGCTGATCTTATTGTCTACACGGATGCTGATTGGGCGGGATGTCCTGACACGCGCAAGTCCACCTCTGGTTATGCCGTGTTCCTCGGGGACAATCTCATCTCCTGGTCGTCCAAACGTCAGCCTACTGTGTCCAGGTCCAGTGCAGAGGCGGAGTACAGAGCGGTGGCGAATGGTGTTGCCGAAGCCTGCTGGTTGCGCCAACTTCTGCAGGAGCTTCATCATCCTCTTCGCCGCGCTACCGTGGTCTACTGTGACAATGTCAGTGCAGTCTACCTCTCCAGCAACCCAGTCCAACATCAGCGAACCAAGCATGTCGAGATTGATCGTTTTTCGTCAGAGAGCGAGTCGCCCTCGGTGAGGTCCGCGTCCTGCACGTTCCCACAACGTCGCAGTACGCCAATGTCTTCACCAAAGGTTTGCCGACGGCCGTCTTCACCGAGTTTAGGTCCAGTCTCAATGTACGCGGTGCTCGTAGTTTCGACTGTGGGAGAGTGTTGGAGATTAGCGTTCCGGAGTGAGTCTAGGCATGAGGCCTGCTATACTTAGCTCCCTCATACCTATATGTAAACACTATCTATCTCCCGTACAATGTATTGAGTATTCACCCATATTACTTCTTTCACCTCCCATAGCGCTCATCATGTCCACAGCACAAGCTGGTAGTAGTACAGCGCCCTATATTGATCTCCTGTCTGCATATCCCTCTTTGCTGATTCCCGTGTGGCCGTTGTTCTTCGTAGCCCAGCAACATCTCTAACAACACCTTCATCGATGACATGTGCGAGGAAAGATGACTCTTACATGATGCATGAGACATCTCTTACAATTACCAGGGCATAGAATGTGACTGGTTTTGTTATTTCTCTCTGAAATAAATCTTTCAAAGCCTCTGTTGATAAAAAATTTGCTCCAGTGATTCCTGCAGACTGTGCTACGCATCAACTGTCCAGTGTACAATGCAAAACACTCTAGCGGCTACTGTTTTATCAGTGGCTCCTCCTCAGCGTCGAAGCACTATCCTTGATTGATGTTCCTCGTCGTTACCAGTTCTACTTGTTGATTTTTAGTGTGGCCGTGTTCTTTCAGCCATCAGATTGCTTAACCTCTGAAAAGCGAAGATCCAAATGAATACTGAATTTTGGGATTCACGATTTCAGTGCAAAAATGCTTTCGTGAGTCACTATTTGGCAAGTGCACATGGTTACAATGAAGATTTGGTGATCAATTGATCATTACTTTTTATAATCAGACTACTGTACCGTGACACGTACTAATCTGTTCTTGGACGAACTGGCTTCTACACAGGGTGTCCCCAACAGCCCATGGTCCCCAGCTCCAAGAAGAATACACCCGGCTTCGATAGCACAATCTCTGGGTGCCTCAATTCTACCATTGTCTTTCTCGCCCTCATCCATCTCCCCCATTTGGACCGGCAAGCAGGAGATAAGGCAGTGATCATGTCAAGCATGCTGCGTGCGCTTGTGTGTGGGTTCAATTACGTGTGCTGCGTACCAATTTTTCTGCTGTTTTTTGTGTGCTCAAGCAAGAAACAAGAAAGAACAAGCTGAAAAATCTTTCAACAACCTGAAACATTCGACTATCAATTATATTCAGCAGAACGCTGTCACCACTATAGTAATTCGGCAGAAAAGTTAACTTTAGCTGGTATATTAATTGTTAAGGTAAAAGTAAATTGATAATGAAGTACATCTTTTTTTAGATAATGGATACAATATCACGTCCAGAGACGTATACAGTCCAATTATTACAGAGTTTATAAAAAAGGCATCTACTCTGGTGGTCCTCTTTTCAAAAAATTAGCACGAATCTTAAAGCACAATTAAAGAAATTAATAGTTTTATTTTATTGCCGCCTGGGTCCTGCTGGGCTCACCCGTCCAAAGCCAGCCCGAACCCAGCCCCTGACGTCCGCTTGTCCCTCCGTTGTCGTCCGTGATGAGGACGTTCAGCCTGGGTCCCGGTGGAACGCCAACGCCGGCACACCAGCCTACACGCATCGTGGGGCGACACGGGAAGGCGCAGTAGGCAGTTGAGCGTCGCGTCCGTCCGGGAGGCCAGGGATCAACGGCGCCTGCTCCTGCTCCCCGACAAGGCGCGGTTCTTCGCGCAGCGGAGGCAGCTGGGCCTGTGCACCCCGTGGCTCTTCGTGCTCGCGTTCCACCGCTTCACGGGCAAGATCCAGTGGAAGGTGCTGGACCTGCAGGGCCGCCACCTCACCTGGCACGCCATCCCGGCCATGCCGTGCCGCGAGAGGTCGTGCCCGCGCTGCTTTGGCTGCCCGGCGTCGACAGCGTGCTCCTCGCCTGCAGCGGCCTCGTCTCCGACATGGACTGCCCGCTGCACCTGGTGCTCAAGCACGACATCCACAGGAACAGGTGGACTGTCATGACGCTGGATGCTCATTGCCCGGTCCTTCTTCGCCGCCAGGCCACTGTTGAGGAGTCGGCGCGCCTGTTGGCCCGACTGGAGGGAGGGCGGCGTCAGACGCAGCATCACAAGGTACCTACTGTACGTGATTGCCATTTGCTATCATGTCACTGTCAGCCCCCGGACTCCCCGGACTCCCCGGCTCCTTTTCGTGTTCCAGGTCTGGAGAGACAGCTTTCCTCCTCAAGTTTGAGCTCAACTCGGCCGAGGTTCTTGATCCCGAGAAGGGCGTTTGGCATCCCATTGCTAGTATGGGGATGAACATGGCGTCGTCCAACTTCGGCAGTCACCGGCGGTAGGCTCTATATGGGGATGAACATGGCGTCGTCCAACTCGGCAGTCACCGGGCGGTAGGCTCTATGTCACCAAAGGATGTGCCCGTTCTTCTCATCGCCGAGAGGTTCTTGATCCTGAGGTTCTTGTTTGCTGAAAGAAGCAAAGAAGCTATTGCTACTGGACTAGAAGAAAGGCTTGGGGAGGCAGGACAACTACACTGAAGAAATTACCACCTGTGATGCGTGTGCTTGCCTTTTGTGTTTGTTCAGAGTTGTGGAAATGTGTTCATCTTTGGAAAATAGAAACAGTTTTGAGGTTGGAAACAATGTCAAATCGTGCATAGTGATTAAAAAAAGCACTTCTAGTTCTGGTGCTGCAACCCACTCTTAAATAAATTGAGAACGCCTGCTTTACCAGAAATCTCACAGTACACAATAGAAGGGACACAATAGAAAGACGGCAGAGCTGATGACAATGAGAAAATTCAGAATCGGTACTTTTATTAATCTAAAGTTCTCATGAAACCATGTTAATTACAATGCATATAACAGCGCAGATCTCCATCAGCCTATCATGCCAAATCCTTGACCTCAGATCCATATATCAGAGGTGCAGTCCCCACCAGGATATCTCATCTCACATGGGCCAGGGCAGGACCATCAGGCTCGGTGCCAAAATCTACAAAGAAGTTGGGGTTGATAGCCAGCCCTCCTTTCTCGGTGTCGACATCGATCTGCAACATGTGGAAGCCCTTCTTGATAAAATCATCGCCAAAGAACTGCTCATCCCAACGGCTGAAAAGTGAGCTGGTCACGTATATCCTCTTGCCATCCAAGCTCAACTGAATCATCTGTGGTCCACCTCTAAGTCGATGATCCTGAATATAAAGAAACTTATAGTAAATCAGAGACTAGAGTAATCAAAATTCCAATGTATTTCCATCTTGGTTCATAAGGATTGAAAATTAAAATAAAAACAGTTTGTTGAAACAGGTGTGGTATTTTCCCAAAAAAAAAAAGGGAAAAGAAACAGGTGTGGTGTAGTTTGGTAGCATTTGGTAACTCCACAATGAACCACCTGTAACCACCACTAATCCGAACTGTAACAATTAAATCTTCTCGTTTCAGAAGGCCTCAAGAGGGAAGATTACCTTGACTTGAGGCTCATTTTACTCTTCTTCTTGACCATCATCAGTAACATAGACGGCATCACTACCCTTCTAAAGAAGACCACCAACCCTCAATGTTGTACTGCCTGATATCGTCATAAAGCCAATTTACCAAGTAGAGATAACGGTCATCAAGAGAGATAATGAAATCAGTTATCAATCCTGGCATTTCTGGCACAATCCAGTTGCGGACCTTCAATGGTTTCACAGAGATGGCAACCTACAAGCGCAGTCATAACGCAAGCAAGTTGGAAAAGCAAGGTCATTAGGTGGGAAAAAACTTACCATGTAGCATGAACAAACCTCATGGCTCCACGATCCATCTGCGGTCTTGAAAAATCTCACCATGTTGCTTGTCAAAGGACAACCAACATAGCCAGTGTCCTTTGATGGATCATGTAAAAATCTCACCTGTAGGTGAAAACAACAAACAGAGAAATGTTACAACAGGCTCTGGAAGCACCATACTATTCTGGTAGCATTCACAGTGGAACAGAGATAAGATCTGAACTACAAATATATGCCGCCGCGGCCAGTGGTGCCTGGTGCGGTGCGCGCACGGACGGAGGGAGAGGGAGACACGGAGGGGCCGATGGGGGTGCGCTAGCTGGTGCCATGGTCCCCGGTGTTTGGGAATCGGCGGCGGCATGGAGGAGTGGAAGGCCACATCCCCTCGCCGGTCCGCCCTGCACCGCCGCGGCCGGGAGCGCCTGGTGCGGTGGGGGCACGGACGGAGGGGTAACGAGCTGCAACGGAGGCACGAGCAGACATCACAGGGCTGTGTTCGGGCTGGCTTTGGACGGGTGAGCCCAGCGGGACCCAGGCGGGAATAAAATAAAACTATTAATTACTTTAATTATTCTTTAAGATTCGTGCTAATTTTTTAAAACGAGGACCACCGGAGCAGATGCCTATAAAAAAAAAAGCAACAACTGCTCAAAAATTAGAAAAAGAACTAGCACAGCCTATATAAAGTGCTTCCAACCACCGTTTAGAATGAAGTACATCTGTAGTGCATCTTATGAGTTTTCATGTCTTATGCAAATAAACATTAAATACAGTTGTGGTTAATTAAGATTACACACACAAGAGAAACAAGCAATCAAAAGGTACAAAGCAGGAAGTACGGACTGAAATTGATGAATAAACTTTTTAACTTCTAATATCACCTTCAGTCATCACCTTGGATGGTGGCATGCAGATCATAAGACACAAGAAACTCGCTTAATGAAAGGTAGTAGGACCTATGCTTTTGCCCCTAGCACAGTTGATGGGGTTGTTACCAAATAGTTCATAAACAAATATTATTATCAATATTTAGCGATCAGACCAAGGAGGTGCGCTAACATATTCCTGTGTGCTTAACTCGCTGTAGCAGATTTTCGAGTTTGGTCACCAATTTGATAAACAACACAGAAATTTTCCGCAGTCAGATCTTAAGTCTGCTAACAGGTGCGACGATGAGCAACTTTGGGGCTGGGCGACAAAATTTGTCTACAACAGGTTTGTCGGGTCCTGACTTTCTACGGCGTGTCTTGCGATGGTATATTCGCTCGGGCTCTACACAACAATCCCCCTCTTCCTTCACCGATCTGGATTGTAGGACGGATAATCCTGATGGCCCTCAATCCTATTTTTTTTGTTTCGCCAAATAGCATTCACTGACAGCCAGTTGTTCTTTTGACTCTTCACATTTTGCACTTATCCCAAGACTTCTGGATTATTGATATAGCATATGTATCTCCACCACCTCTTCAATATTGTATATATCACCTTCAGGGAAGCAGAAGTAATAAAACAATAAAAATACTGTTGTGTGCCACCTAAGTGTACTCACTTCACCATATGTGTGCAAACTTCACCGTGTCACCATTCAGCAGTGCATACACTGACAGTGAGCATTAATAAATGGAGGTGGAAAGTGGCTAGTGGAGTGGTATTGTAGTGGGACGTCATCTTGAGGGACCATATTGTATAACTGTGTGAGCTCCCGTTCACATCTTAATGCCAAAACCCTCTTTTCAATGTGGTCCTGGGACAACCAAATAAATACCACAGATACAGAATTACAGAGGGACGACATATTGCATCCTCCTGCCTATAAGTAGCTATATGTTCTTGGTATGCCTTGACAACGTCTGAGAACTGTGAAAGTTGTGTGGTTGTGTCATTGTGTGCATGTCATTTGGCTGCCAAATCTAGAATGAGATATCAAAGCGGACACGGTCAGCAACATATTGAGGGGGCGTTTGAGTGGGTCATGTTCTCGGGAGTGAGATGCAATAGGAATTTTAGTCAAGGACGTCCTCATACTTGTTTATCGTGGAAGCAAGCATACCTGCAACCACAAGTTCATTTGCCGCTTGCATTGGAAGCGGCGCTTGCTCATCACTGGTTGCTGCTTCACCTCACCAAGGAGCAGTAGTGCTAAGCAGATGTGCTAAGTAGTGGTTTCGAGGACTGTGGCCTAAAAGCTGTTTCCCAGCATACCATGGCTTTGAACGACATCATCTGAATCACGAGGAATGCAAGATTCTTGTGGCCGGCCGACTGCTGGCCACCATATATGATCCACCTCTTCCAGTTTCTTTACGAATTATGAGCCATTCCAATTAGATCTTGGCATTGATCCCAGGACATGCCCGGCATGTTTGGTACTTATTAGTACATTGTTATATGATCTGGTTTATTGATCCAGCATTAGTATCTCCACCCTGTTCCGTTGAGGGAAGGGAACTAATAAAACAATAAAAATATAGTTTTTTTTGCGACTAGAACAATAAATATACAGTAGTGTGCCTGCTAAGTGTCTTCTCTTGACCATGTGACTAAAGCTTCACCATTTCACCAAGTCAGCAGTGCATGTACTGATATTGAACCTTAATATGTGGCAGTTGAAATTACTAAACGCTAGTTAATTTAGTACCATGTGTTCATTCATGATGGTGTCAATTTCCATGAACAAATTCATGACAGCCGGCATTCCCCATCCAGCGACAAACGACAGAACAATAATCACAAGTTTCTCAAAGAAATAAAACAGCAGTTGTCAGGAAGATGCAAATTATGTCAACTTCCATGACTCTGATCACAATTTTCAAGGTTACTACAGATAGTCATTCAGAAGGCGCACAGTTGAAAGTAGGGACTTAAATTGACGAATATAATTTCTTAACTGATAATAAACTTCAGTCACCACCTTGGCAGCATTCAGTTCATAAAGCAAAAGAAAACATGCCGCTCAATGAAAGCTAGTAGGACCTATTCTTTTGCCCTAGCAAAATTGGGATTGATACGAAATACTTCAAATGCAAATATACTGTTAAGAGCTAGCAATCAGAATCAGCACTCAACGACTGGGGAACATGGTCGTGTGCCAACACATTCCTGCAGGGTGTAAGTCACCGGTGCTGACATTCATGAATGGTCACCACTCCCTTAAAAACGCCCAAATTATCTGCAGTCGGACCTCAGTGTCTGAAGTGGTGTGACACTGGGAAACATAATGGCTGGGCGATGAAATATAGGGCATATCTTGCTACGGTACACAACAATCCACCATTGACCTAGACAATATGATGGATAATCACGATGCCCTTGAAGCCTTTTTTTTTTGTTTCTGTATGTAGCTTTCGCTGATAGCCAGTTGTCCTTTTTGACTTTTCTCATTTTGCACCAATGCCAAGACTACTGGTTCATTCATCATGCATGCATGAGTATCTTCGATCTCCAGTGTTGTACTGTATATATTTGAGGGAAGGGAACTGAAACAATAAAAAAAACTTGTGTGCCAGCTATTGTCTTCTCTTCACCCTGTCATCAAGTCAGCAGTACATACACTGACATAGACCCTAATTTGTGGCAGTTGAAATACTCAAAGCTAGTTATTATAGTACCCTGTGTTGATTGATAATAGTGTCAACTTCCATAAACAAATTCATGAGAGCCATCAGTTTCCCATCCTGCGACACATGACATTACAATGACAAATTTTTCGGGAAAACAAAACAGCAATGTTAAGGCAGATGCAGATTGTATCAATTTCCTGAGCTGGTGGTGGTAGACAATTCGCCGTCATGTTCCACGGGAATCATTTTTTATTCATTAACACTACAGGAATCCGCTTCTTTGCCGAGTGCGAAGAAGTTTGCCGAGAGGAAAAGTCGGGCACTCGGCAAAGAGCTTCTTTTTGCCGAGTGCCAAACCGAGCACTCGACAAAGACTACTTTGCCGAAAGTGCCTGGCCGTCGGCGATGTACAACACTTTCGGAAAATAATATATTTGCCGAGTGCGTGGCCGTCGGCAAAGAAATACACTCGGCAAAGGATAACAGGATCAAACGGCCACGCCCCTCCGTCATCTTTGCCGAGTGTCCAACGTTAGACACTCGGCAAACTAGGCACAATTTGCCGAGTGCCGCACATATAGGCACTCGGCAAATTGGTTCTTTGCCGAAAGTGTCAAACATGGCACTCGGCAAATTAATCATTTTTTTGTTTTTCGTCCCATTTTTTTGTGTTGCCTTGATACAGATAATTACATGTCATATTCAAAATTTAGGACAATTTCAAGTTGTTTTGCTATATTTCATGAATTATTTCTATTTTCTTGCATTTTACGGCCACTCCAATTTTGAACTGCAGGTACATGAAATAATGGAATTTGGTCATTCAAAAATTATTATTCATGATGTTTGGCGTATGTTTGTGATCAAGTTTGGGGATGTCCGAGTTTTAGGCATCCGACGTCACAACTTGCTCCAAACTTTTTCAAATTTTTTTCCACAGCCTCCTCATGAGATGAAAAAGACACCTCGCAAAGTTTCGTGATTTTTGAACTTCGTTTGGATTTTACAGAATTTAAAAACACTTATTCCGCTTCTAACTCGTCATGTTCCGACACCAAAATGTTCACAATTTCGCGAGTGCCCTGGATTGAGCCCAAACATACGCCAAACATCATGAATAATAATTTTTGAATGATCAAATTCCATTATTTCATGTACCTGCAGTTCAAAATTGGAGTGGCCTAGAAAATGCAAGAAAATAGAAATAATTCATGAAATATAGCAAAACAACTTGAAATTGTCCCAAATTTTGAATATGACATGTAATTACTTGTACCAAGGCAACACAAAAAAATTGGGCGAAAAAACAAAAAATGATTAATTTGCCGAGTGCCATGTTTGACACTCGGCAAAGAACCACTTGCCGAGTGCCTAGACGTGTGGCACTCGGCAAAGACTATTTTTTTAAAAAATAAAAATGACACCTTTGCCGAGTGCCTCGTTTTCTGGCACTCGGCAAAGGCGGCGGATAAATATCCTGCCCAGCTCCCTTTCCCTTTCATTTCCGCCCGAGCCCGCCCGAGCCCATCCCGCCCGCGCCGCGCCCCGACCCGCCGCCCTCGCCGCGCCCCCACCACCGCCGAGACTTCGCCGGATCCGCCCGCCGCGACGCCGCCGGACCCCGCCCCGCGCGCCGCCGGACCCGCCCCGCCATGGCCGGTCTCCGCCCGCCACCAGCGCGATCCGGCGCGCCCCGCCGCCCCGGCGGGCCCCCGGCGCCCGCCGGCGCCCCAGGCCAGCCCCGGCCGCCCTCCGCCCCCGCCAGCCCTGCCCCCTGTTGCCGGCGGCAGGGGGAAAGGAGGAGGAGGAAGAGGGAGGAAGGGGAAGGTGAGGAGGAAGAGGGAGGAAGGGAAGAAGAGGAAGAAGAGGAAGGAGAGGAGGGAAGAAGGAGGAGGAAGAAGAGGAAGGGGAGGGGAGGAAGGAGAGGAGGAAGAAGAGGAAGGGGAGGGAGGAAGAAGAGGAAGGAGAGGAGGAAGAAGGTGATCGACGCCGGTCGCCGGTCGTCGTTCTTCGTGTTGCCGCGCCAAGGTAAGCCCTATCCTTCTAGTAGTGTTAGTTGTAGGGTTAGTAGTAGTAGTTAGTAAATAGTTGTAGGGTTAGTAGTTGTAGGGTTAGTATTAGTAGTGTTAGTAGTTGTTAGTAATAGTTGTAGGGTTAGTAGTAATTGTTATGGTAATACTTGAATACTTTCATCTGCATGGTTTCGTGAAGTAAAGTGAATGGCTCTTGTTGATATATTGGTGGTTGGTGGCCTTCATGCCCATATTCGGTATATGTATGTGGTTGTTGGCCTTCGTGCCATGTTTTTTGCGGGGTTTGGGAACCTCCCGTGTGGGGAGGTCTTTGCTGTTTTGAGTCGATAATAACTATTTTTTCCCTTTTTAGGAGGACTGTGGGAGGGACTCGGCGACCCCGATCGTCCTCGTGGGCGCTGCGGGTCTTGCTGCACCGCGTCTCCACCGACACCGTAGGTATTCATCACCTCCGTCCCGTCCTTATAGTTGTCTTACATAGCGCGACCCAGTTAGGCGTCTCCCGTCCGAAAGAGATACAGACGTTGGTATGCGCATCTGTGCATATCTGCGACCGTATCTGTTTCGGATTGTCCACGTTTTTTGGACAGCCCGTGGATGCGTAGATGGGTTAGCATCCATGCTCGACTCCGTCGGGCCGGATTTGGCGGCACCTCCCGTTGTTCTCCGATACACACTCTCCCCCGCCAGGGGCGTGTATCGGGAGAACGATGGGGAGGTGTCGCCGAAATCTCGGCTCTGGACGGGAGCTGAGCATGGATGCTAACCTTGTCTACGCATCCTCGGGTGGGATTAGGACCTATCCCTCACCTATTAGATGGTAGGAAGGCCGTGTAGATGCAATTGCTGGTTATATGGCTCGCTGACATGGGCGTATGACAGAGGATGGATAACCGTCAGTGGATGTACACGGGCTTCGCAAGTAAGAGCCTTGAATGGGTTAGGGGGACCGATGCTTTCCTGGAGCATGCATTTGGCCCAGCTGCTAAAGGGTCTATTCGGATGCCGTGTCCCTGCAGCAAATGTAAGAACAAGAAAAAGCAACGAAAGGTTGAAATGGGCAAACATATTTACAACAACGGATTCGTCCCAAACTATAGCCGCTGGATCTTCCACGGTGAAGTCGATCGTATTAGAGAGGACGTGGTGAGGCCCCTCCTCGAGGAGTATGATGCGAGATGCCGGGATGGCGAGACATGATGGCGAACTTTCACGATGCACGGTTCAATGGAGGATTGGAGGAGGAACCCGAGGAAACCGCAAAGGCGTTCTACGAGATGATGGAGGCGGCACAGCAGCCCCCTTCACGAGAAGACAATGGTTACTGGCCGGATGCCATTTCACGCCTTATAGCGTTGAAGTCGCAATTGAGCATTAGTCAAGGCGGCCGACACCTGTTGTCGATTATTGGCAACCGCTTCCGGAGGGTCACGCCCCGCCGAAGAACACGTGCGAGTCACGAGAGACTCCTTCGTGGACTCAAGATGCCGTATGAGTCGTACCATGCTTGTCCAAAGGGGTGCGTTCTATTTAGGGGAGACCTCAAGGAAGCAACGCCTTTGTCCAAAGTGCAAAGCCTCTAGGTTTGTGGAGGTAGAATGTAGTGATGGCGGGAAGAAATGCAGTCAAGATCCCCGAGATGGTCCTACGACACCTTCCTTTCGTCTGCGAGACTCCAACGGCCGTACATGACAGGAGTCCGCGAAACAAATGACATGGCACAAGAAGGGCAAAAGATACAGATCCCGAGAAGTTGGTACACCCATTGGATGGTGATGCATGGAAGCACTTCGATAATATGCATCCCGAAAAAGCTATGGAGGCTCGAAATATACGCCAGCGTGGCGTTCGCAATGAATGGGTTCAACCCGTGCGGGCGGATTGGCGGCCCCGCACACTTGTTGGCCCGTGTTCGTGATCCCTCTCAATCTTCCCCCTGGTGTCATGTTTGAGCTCAAGCACCTTCTTCTTGACGCCGATAATACCCGGGCACCCGGCAACAATATGGGTGTGTTCATGCAGCCAGTGTGGGATGAATTGCAAGATGCTTGGCAAAATGGGGTACTGACGTACGACCGAGCTACAAAGACGAACTTTACAATGCATGTGTGGTACCTATATTCAATGCATGACTTCCTGGCTTATGGCATATTCAGCGCATGGTGTGTTCATGGGAGGTTCCCTTGCCCAACATGCAAGGCAGCTGTGATGTTCACCTGGCTTCTCAAGGGTGGCAAGTATTCTTCGTTTGACAAACATCGTCAATTCCTGCCCGAGAACCATGAATTCAGACTAGACAAAAAGCACTTCACGAAAGGTGTTGAAGTCACCGACCCCATCCCAAAGTTTATGACCGGTGAAGAGGTCCTTGCCGAGCTAGCTGGTCTCAAAATCGATGAAAAGAAAGGTGGTTTTGTTGGATATGGTACCACACACATGTGGACTTATATATCGGGCTTGACTAATCTCCCCTACTACAAGGATCTTCTTCTTCCACACAACATTGATGTAATGCACACAGAAAAGAATATCTCCGAGGCACTCTTCGCAACAACCATGGACCTTAAGAAGTCAAAGGACAACGTTAAGGCTAGACTTGACATAGAGATGATGTCGATAGACCAAAGCTAGTGATAGAGACCCCTAGCCCCGGGAGGAGATGGAAAAAGGGCCGACCGACTACATCATCAAAAGGGCCGATAGGAAGGAAGTACTACGATGGATGAAGACGTTATCGTTCCCGATGGGTATGCGGCGAATCTGGTAGGGGAGTGAACTTGCGGACTATGAAAGTCTTAGGGATGAAGAGTCATGACATCCACATATGGATTGAGCGGATCCTTCCTGCGATGACTTCGGGGATACCTCTCCAAGCCCCGGTGTGGCGCGTCCCCGGCAGAGTTGAGCTTCTTCTTCCGCCCGACTTTGTGTTTAGGAGTTATCTCGGGATGCGATTGCTGATCCGGCGCGTCTTTTGTGTTGATCTGCAAGTTGGAGATGATATTTCCACCGGCTTCTTCCCCGTCGATGCAGCACTGATTTTGCACCTGCCCAGAGGCACGGTTGGGGGGGCCCGTGCAGTTCCGTTGGTGCTAT